>OY744521.1:90804697-90822197 GCA_963556195.1 Sepiola atlantica | reverse complement strand
TTTGATAAGCATTATCGTTGAGATAAGTCCAGAGAAAAAATTCAGTTCAGTTTGAAGTCCATTCAAGATCACCCCTCCTACTGATGAGACGATCACTAAAGTGTCTCTGCATCTATTCCGATGAGTCATTTGAAATGAAAAGAGTTGCCCCATCCTGTTGAAACCACTATTTATCCCTCTCAGTATCTCTTCCTCTGCTCCAAACTTCTTAATGATCACTAGATAATACTGACATTGAACGGCGATAAAACAAAGGCTGTTGGACGTTCATGACTGAAATTTGGTGGACAAGTCAGGCATAGACTGAAGTTTATTTGTACCAAATATGGTTGGATTGCAGAAAGGATTGTGAATTTATTAACAATTCCATTTTCTGCATTTCACTTATCAGTGTCTAATAACATTTCGGGGAGTCACCCTGTATTTTCATATGACAATGAATTCATTATATTGAAATTTTTAAAAATAATGATAAAAGGAAAGTTTATTTGAGCCAACATAAAACAATTCTTAATACCAAAATTATGTTATTTAATCTACTGTAAGAGATTTATCAATAAATACGCCCCCACCTCAATTAAGCTTTTCATAACAGATATTTATTGAAACACTTTGCAGAGCATTGATCTTTCCGACTCTTCTGACCTGGAGCACGTTGTACAAGGGGGAAAGTGGCTTGTTACTTTTAACACCTCTAAACACAAGTTTCTATATTTTCATCAACGTTCAAGGAAGCTCCCTACTTTGATAAGCTTCTAGGACTGACTTTCACTCCAGACCTGAAATCGAAGACTTACATCAAATCTGTTGCTAAGGTTGCTGGAAAAATGGTTGGATTATTCTACCGCTCCTGATGCAATCCTCTACCTGTATAAAAGCCAGCTACATCCTAAGATGGAGAACTGCTGTCATATCTGGTGAGGTGCTTCACAGAGCACTCTTTCCTGTCTTGACAAAGTACAAAATAGACTCAAAAATCTAGTGGGGGATGTTCTCTTCTCATCCCTACAGCCCCTTTCACACAGAAGTGATGTTGCAAGCCTCTCTTTACTGTATCGTTATGTTTATGGTAGGTGCTCAACTGAACTCCAGTACCTGGTACTCCCCTCCCCGTAAAACATTCATGGCAAGAACTCGTCTTTCCTCAACCATAGTGGAGAACTTTTCTCTCTTTCTCTTACCAAAAAAAACATAAGATATTTCCATGAACAAAGTTTTTTCCTAGAACGTCCTGCCTGTAAACAGGATACCACAAACCTGCTTTACAACCGACTACAGCATGGTCGTCTTCAAGTTGAATTTGAACAAACACTTGTTGAGCCGTCCCCTTGGATCATCAATTGCTCTTAAGTAATCTTCTGCCCATCATACCCATTGTTTCCGGTCCTCTTGTGGAGGCGATCTCTTTAATCCTTATCCTCGAATGGCTCCCGGGCCTTGATAAGTGGTGACTCTTTAGTAAAAAAAAAAAAAACAACAAACCAAAAAACAAATAAAATAAATAAAGAAAAATTTTGTACCCTGTAATTTTCCATTGTAAATTGATACAATAAAGTTTTTACAAACAAAGTATAAGTATACTTTAAAATCTATGTTGTACATTTCATATTTTTGCTTTATTGCAAATCAATACTGGGAGAGTCAGAGTTTTCCAGTTTTATTTTATGCTAGATATGTTTTTTTTTAATAACATTACATTGGGGGGGGGGGGGGGTTACATAAATAGCAAGGTTATCCGGTGTTGCCCGGGGTTCCGGAAAAGAAAATACAATAGGTGAAAAAGTGTAACAACTTTCTTTTTTAAAACATCTCTCTTTTCTCATGTTACTTTTTAAACACACTGTTTCCTCCAAAAGCTTCTCTTTCTAATTCATTGTGCAAACTTTTGCAACCGGTTAAATTAGTTTCTGCAGTGCTAGTTAAAGTGAAATCGTTATTTATTAAGGGTGTAAACTATTCTTTGAGTAAGGATAACTCTCTATGAGACCTTTCTTTTGTCAGAATGAGGTATGGTTTGACTTGGTCAAAGGAGGTGCATCATTCCAGGCATTAGTTCCTCCTTTGGAAGGAAGGGTTGGTTTATTGTCAATCACCTACCGAAAAAAAAGTCGACGGGTCAATTCTCAGATATTTTCCCATCTTATCAGAGTGCTTACCTTCCAAAGTGGGGAAACCAGCCCCTTTGTGCCACATTTTGCTGCAGTGGGAAGCAATTGAGTCATAGCATACATGAGAGTAACTAAAATAATCAAATTAGTGCAAAATAGTTGTTTACAAGAAGCTGAGGCAAAGACATTGCGATGGTGCACACGGTATAGACGCTATCAAGATTGTGCATAACGTTTTCTATAAAGTACTTTTGTCAATCTTATTCACTGCCGCATTACTTCATTGAATTCCATCTTTATCTGATGCATAAATATACACATCTACAAAGACTACCACATGATAAAGAAATATACAGCTGATTGTAGAAAGAAAACTTAATGAATCAAAAATAATTTGACCCATTACTACAAGCTAGCTTTTTGAATGGCAGCTCAGATGGTTTGGACATGTGCTAAGAGCCAATGGTAACACCGTCGCAAAACTTGCTTTTAAATTAGAAGTCACTGGGAAGCGACCGAGAGGAAAACCGATAAGATGGGCAGATGCCCTACACAATGATATCTGTAAAACTGGCCTTCACCTGGACCAAGTCTGTGATCGGGCTAAGTGGAGACAAATCCATTATTGCAGACCTCGACATAGCTCAGAACTAACGTAAAAGAAAAAGAATTAGCTTCCAACTTCAATATACAATCATTGAAGAGGAGAATCTGGAAGAAAAAAGATACGACCAAGGTAGCTAACTTTGGTTCAAGGGATGTAACTTCACCTACAGAAACGACAACAAGCAGAATCTTTTCTATTTAGTAAAATGATTATATAGATTGGCTTTCTACTATATCTATTACTAATGGAGATTTGGTATCTGTGCCTGAAGCTGAAACTATACTATTACTATCTTTTTATGTTCAATTCAGGGGGGGGGGTTAGTGTAGTATCTGTTTTGTTGTCATAGGACCATCCTCCAAGGTATTACCTCCTTTGAGGAGGGGGGGGGCAGTGTAGTATGTTTGTAATATATACTAACAAAAATATGTAACCAAAGGGAACATATTTTGCTAGTAATATGAATTATTCTCAAGTCAGTTTTATAACAACTAATAACCTCAACTCGTTTACTCTACTATAGAGCACTGTTTGACAAGAAATCTCTTTAGAGCACTTTTGACATATTTGATTAATCACAGTAAAATTTTGGATAAAATGCAGAAGTCTTTAATATCCTTGGAATAAGTTCGTAAAAGAAAGCATACGAAACATAAAATACTTTTTGAACCAATAAAATATGAATAAAGGGTGGATTTTGTTCATTTTCAGGTTGGTCAGGGGTATTTACATTTAGGGTGCACAAGTACAGCAAGTTCATCAGAGCCTATTCCATTGAAATATTTGTAAAACAAGCAAGGGACAGGGGTTGGAGCTTGGTAGACAGTGTGGCACCTATTGTTTTATTACCTGATTTTCTTTCCAAGACAATATCATGACTTTCTGACTTGATTACTGGCCACTATAAATTAATTGTGAGTTGATTTCCTAATCAAACTTGAGACTTTTCCGTGACTTTATTACCGGCCATGATCAAGTGACATACAAATTAATAAACTCATTGAAATGAACACTTTATTATTTAGATGTAATTGCATATGTCAGTGTTGGTCCCATTTAACCTTAGTCTTTACTTTGCCTTTAACCTTGACGGTTAAGTTACTGATGCTTAATAAGAAATGGTAGTTGTTTTAGTTTTGATCAATCTTAGTGTTTTTTTTTTTAAATAATAACTAAAAATCTATCAACATAATTTTTTGAAAAATTTCAACATATGAAAAACTAAATTTAAAGCTGCCAATATTTTTTTTTTTTCTTTCAAATTAATAAACAGAAACCACCACTTTATCAAGGCCGAGGCCACCTGTGGACAAGTGTTAATGTGATTTCTATTTATCCCCCCTCCAGGAGATTAGACACAAGTGTCATGTGGGTTTGATGGAAGCGTTTTCAGTGGAATGACTTGGATTTGAACCTGGCACACCCAGGTTCTCAGTCTGCGTCGATACCAACTAAGCCACTGTGCCATTATACTTAGGAACACCTTGAGCCTGCTCTCAGCCTGCCAAACCAATAAGACATCTGAAACTTCCTGATATTTGCATATTGGTTTTGAAAAAGGACATTTTATTAATTAACTATTTATTTATTCAATAAAGGTTGATTTAAAAAAATGGGAACTGTTTATTATATGATTAGAATAAAATGTTTTAATTATGGAGATTTTTAAGAAAATGTTTTCTACAAAAATCGTTTTCATAAAAATTTTTTTAATTAATTTATCAAAAATAAATATTAAATTTCTACTTCATTCAACTTTCTAATTGTACGTATCTTCATTAGTGTTATGGCCTTTGTCTTAAAGTTACAAAATTTCATTTATTTATGAAAATACGACATTGTTACAGATGGCACAAATCTATATATAAAACAAAGATATGTGTGGCTGCCTCAGTTGCCAATGGTTAATCTCCAAGCTAAACCAATGTTTGGAATCAGCAGGTTCTTTCAGATGTTTCAGCCAGATTTTTAATGATTAAAAAGTTATTTTTCTTTTATAATGTATAATAAAAGGGTTTAGTCATTTTGTGACAAAGTATCTGGGGTCGCATGAGTTTAACTGACGCTCAGGAGAGACTGAAGTAGCATGCGCCGAAGAACCAAACTTGACGAAATTCTAGCCACCGCCTTCGCCTGTTGAGTTTGTGACTTAGACAACCACTTGTGTAAAGAATTCGCACACAGAACTAGCGAAATAACTTAGTGAAAAAAAAAAAAACCTTGCTAAAGACATTTACAAGCACGGTAGACATTAATCCTACCATTGACCAATGTAAAATCAATTCTTTTATTTTATTAATTACTCTTCTATACAAAAAAACAAAACCCAGACTGAGTTGTTGAACATTGTTCATTTCCTTTTGTTCTGCTTTGAATGATCCTTCGCCCCCACAGAGCCAACCTGTTGCTGTTCGCAGTGATCGCTCGCTGCTATAAACAGTTTCAACGTGGGAGTGTGTTTGTAGCTGGACAAGACGACCAGATCATAACGTCATCATCATCTTCGTCACCACCCCGGCCTGAAGGAACTTGGATCTATTTTTTTTATTGCCACGATGATCTGCACAGCTGGGGGGGTTTACAATTTTGTTTAACGACATATCAACCTTTGCTGGCATTAAATGCCGAGAACCATTTTTCGAAACAAATGTTTTTGTAAACAACGTGTTATAAAAAAACAGTAGTTGTATCATGTAACTCATAATTGGGCTAAATGAGGGGATTCATGACTTTCCAAAGTTTTATTAATTATTTTCAACATATTTTATATGCAAGCAGTGTCGGGCAAAGCTGCTAATCATTTATAAAACTGCAATTGAAATATCTAAGAAAACTAGAAATAAGAAATTATACGGAAACCTGTATGGACAAGAACAAAAAAAATCATTGTTAGGGGAGGGGGATATAATTTTTGCACTGAAATCGTAAAAAAAAAAAATCAGGTTTCGGAGCTGGAGGTTTGGGAAGGAATCGGAGTCAGACTCATAAGAATCAACAGACAGTCTGAATATTGGAAAACTTTAAAATAAGGAGTCAGAACCGGATATTTTGTTATTCTATTAGTCCGAGTCAGAATTTTGGCAATCCTAGGAGTCAGAGTTGGACCTTATATCTCCGACTGCACATTCCTAATAAAAACAAATGAGAAAGTTAAGTTTGGCAACCATTTCAACCAATACTTGTTTAGGTTATTTGTTTTACGGCAAATCAACTTTGGGGAGAGGTATTTAATGCCAATTGTAAAACGTTCATTGCATATGATTAATAACTGAACATGAAAGTTGGAGGAGGGGGGATCGCGGGTTCATACATTTCCCAACAGTATTAGTACAAAAATGGCCACAGTAGATCCAATTGGATTTGAACTCAGCATAATGGTATCCATCAGGCCAATCATGCACCCACCAGATCAGTACTAAATAATGCCATTAAAGTAAAACAAAACGCAACCTATCAATAATTTTTTTTTATTACTGTTGTTACAATAATCATCCACAGGTACACTATTCAATATTTAATCTCTTCAAATGGAAACTAAAATGCCACACATTTTCAATGGCTGATTTTATGTAATATTTATACAAGTAAAGAACAGAAAACAAAAAAGCATCAAACTGTTTAAAAAGATATGTTATACTTCCTTGTTCATTTCTTCAACTATATAAAGTAAAGTCAGTTTCTTTCTTGATTTTTTTTGTCATCGATAGCTTTCTATCTACAAAATCAATATTTGATTCACGATCATTACTTCCATTGGTGGATTGTTGCAGTATGTTGTTAAGACACTTTGACCGGGCCGGAATTATTTTCATACAGATGCCAACTTAAAAGGGGACGTGACTGTATTTGTCAATATAGAGTTACTTTGTTTGAAACAAAAAATATTTGAGTGAAAAAAATAACGGCATATAGTTAAAAAATGAGGAAATTGCAGGTAAAACACTACCAGGCAACGCCGGGTAAGTACAGATAATCCAACATGATATTATATAAAGGAAACCTGTAGAGATGAATGCATCAGCAAACCTTTTTTTTTTATTTAACTTTTAGATTTAGCAGAATTCTATAAAAACAAATGAGACAAAGTTAACGATTCAGGCACATACTTAATAACCTCATTAGATTACTAAGACAAACACATGTACATCCTATCTAAATATTATTTTTACTTATATTGTTGTCATAATAATCACCAACATATACATGAACACTCAATATTTACTCTAACAGAAATACATTTGGTTTGATGTAATATTTAGACCAACAAAAAAAACTTTAAAAAGCATAAAATTAAAAACAAAGAAATATTGCACGTCCTTGTACACTTTCATTATATATCTTAAGTTACTATAGTTTAAAAATGAGGCTACATATATAAAGTGGATTAGAGTCGCTGTAGCATTAATAAAGCAACGGACTCGGAAGACATGAATAATGATGCATAACGATATAATCTGTAATTACTTTTATTTGTTGTATAACAGCGGTATCACAATTATAAACAAGAACTCTTCACGGAAAGTTATTTCGAGTGTATCTTCCTGTGGAGATATGAAAGAATGTCTCCTTTTAAAAATGGAGCAGACTGTTCTCTGGTCTAAGTAGTCCAGTAATTTCTATCACGCCACCAAAAGTTTTGATGGGCTCACACTTCAGCCAATTTATCTCTGTAATAATTTTTCCGCCAAAAAATACATTTAATCACAACAAATACAATAAAGCAGGTTTCGTTTGGTTTGTCTGTTTAATAACAAATCATCAAAGCACAATATTGTGAACGGTATGAGGATGATACGGTATGAGGATGATACGATATGAGAATGATACGGTACGAGGACGATACGGTACGAGGACGATACGGTACGAGGACGATACGGTACGAGGACGATACGGTACGAGGACGATACGGTACGAGGACGATACGGTACGAGGACGATACGGTACGAGGACGATACGGTACGAGGACGATACGGTACGAGGACGATACGGTACGAGGACGATACGGTACGAGGACGATACGGTACGAGGACGATACGGTACGAGGACGATACGGTACGAGGACGATACGGTACGAGGACGATACGGTACGAGAACGATACGGTACGAGGACGATACGGTACGAGGACGATACGGTACGAGGACGATACGGTACGAGGACGATACGGTACGAGGACGATACGGTACGAGGACGATACGGTACGAGGACGATACGGTACGAGGACGATACGGTACGAGGACGATACGGTACGAGGACGATACGGTACGAGGACGATACGGTACGAGGACGATACGGTACGAGGATGATACGATACGAGGATGATACGATACGAGGATGATACGATACGAGGATGATACGATACGAGGATGATACGATACGAGAATGATACGATGGATGTGTAATGTGAGTCTTAAAGACCTCAGAGGAAGGTTAAATCTGGACAGTATAGGGTGATGTGTGCAGAACAGGAGACACTGTTGATATGGTCACGTTGAAAGAATGGATGAGAATTCTTGCATTATTAGATGTAGAACAGTGGAAGTAGCAGGATCAGTTGGCAAGCGAAGGCCAAGGAAAACATAGGGGTGGGGGTGATAAGGATGTATTTGAAAAAAAGAGGAATAAATAAAGACCTGGTCACAGACAGGTTAGTTTGGAAGTCAATTTCTAAAAGCTGTCCAACACAAGCCAACATGTAAAAACGGACATTATTATTATTATTATTGCTTGAAAGCAAATCACTGTTATCCAACATTGGCTGGAAATTGTTCATACCGTTTCCAACTCTATTGGTGTGTAATTTAAAGGTTACATATAAATGGCAAGTGTTTTACCATCAAGAAATAAAGATTGATGTAACATTGATTTGTTCGGAGATTTCTTTAAAAGTTCAATAATGTAGTTGTTGAGTTTTTACATTCTTTGCTAGAAAAGCAGATATAAGAATGAGAAAAGTTTTTATTATTCTCCACCTCAGTTCATCTCAAATTCCTAATCAAACTGAAAATACTATTCAAGGTTAACCCGATTCTTATAGCACATTCTGTGTCCCTTTACCTCAATAATGTCAGAGCTAATCTTAAATCTGGTTCTAACTCTAAGCTAATACTCAAAAGCCACTGAGCTGAGAAAAATATCCTTCGTCATGAAAAAGAATCTGTTCCAGTTTCTCATTCCAGGAAGCCTAGAATTATGTGGGTGAGTCAAAAGTTTTGCAATGTTTTCCTCAGTGCTAGTTTATGGTGTGTATCTCATGTGAATGAAGCAGTTCAAGCTGTGGAAGATGCTCAGTGTGGTTGGTAGTATCGTGTGGTAGTTGTTCTTACACGTTGATCATGCAGTTGAGCCTACAATGGGAACTTAAGAATTACGAGTTTGAACTGGGTTATAATGCCACAGAAGCAACCAAAATCATTTAGCACAGTTGGTCACAGTAGAGTAACCAGATGGTACAATAAATTTTGCTTGGGTTACAAGAATTTCAATGATCAAATAAGATCATATATGCCTAAAACCGTGGATTTGAAGGCCTTGCTCTAAGCCATAGCACTCAAAATATAAAGAAAACGCGGCATCTCAAGTGATTCCTCACATTCAGGATCTCTGCAAATGTATCAAGAACTGCTAAATTGTGCCAAAATAATACATAAAACTTTTGACTTACCCTAGTACAGTGTGACCCTTCAAAAATGCTACTCATGCAAGCTTATTTACCTATGATCCCCTCACAGGAATAATGTTTATTTATCCCATACATAGAAATAACAGTCTACTATCACACAAACTGTACATGTTAGGTGTCTACAATAACTTAACGACTTAGTATAAGTTAATGCAAAAGGTTACACCCCCACACACCAATTTTCCACCCATGGATTGGTAATAAATTTTTTATTTTTTCTGCAATCCCACCATATTTAGTACAAATAAACTGCAGTCTATGACTGACTTGTCCATCAAGTTTCAGTCATGAATTTAAAACAGTCTTCGTTTTATTACCGTTCAGTGATACAGGAGTCATTTTGGTGATCTTATCAGTAGGTGTGATCCTGAATGGACTTTAAACTCACCGGACCTTAACACACCAGATTTGTATATCTCGGGTTATCTGAAAAATGTTTCTATCAAAACAATCCCCAGCCTATTCCTACACTGAAAAGAGCCATCACAACCCAAATCAGGGCAATGTCAAAAAAGGAGTCTGTCAGAGTTTTGATAATGTTGTACATTGTATCTATGTGTACTTATTTAAAGTCAATAAAACAAAAATTATTGGACATTCATGACTGAAACATGGACAAGTCAGGCATAGACTTGAGTTTCTTTGTACGAAATATGATTGGATTGCAGAAGGGATTGTGAATTGTATTAACGATTCCATGAGTGGTATTTTCTGGGGATCTATTCTGGTACTATAGTGTCAAAAAAGTCAAACGACCATAAAAAAAAAAACATGAATTAACACTTCAAATTTTAAGGTCATTGACTTTTATGAGACTGTAGAATACAAATGAGAAGAAACCATTGGATAGATACTCTCTAATTCCACAACGTAGATATGACAAAATAAGACAAGCCTTTACTGATCAGCTTATCAATATCTGAAATCTATAATCATATGCAATTGGATTGAAATCTATAGATTCAAAGAACAAGTTCTCAACAGTTCAGTTTTCACTGTCAGTTTCTCACTGATAACATATCTATTGTTCTGTTCACATCAGGCTATGTAAATAAGGATAGAAAATTAAGTGTTACTTACTGCTCCAATTTTCAGCCAGAAAGTTTATGTATCATCAAAATGAGATATTTTAGGGGTTTCACAAGTTATTCCTTTCATCAATATCCAATTGGAATATGGGGGGGGGGGTGATTTAGCGATCGTGCAATGAATACCGATGCTGACTGGAATTTTTCCTTGCAGATAAAACAACTCTTTTCACTTAGAACGTTCTCAGATACTCTGAACTCAATCTTTTACAACCACTTCATTTTTCGTTGTCTTAAGTTGTCAATAAAAATTAATTACTTTTGCATGGATAGACTCATTTTTCTTTCTGATATTGTTTTTCCCCTCTACTAGTTCAAATTCATTTATCCTGTAATAACATTGGGGAAAGGTATCAATACCCCCCACACTTATATGTAAAATAGCAACTTCTGTTCAATAAATCGTATACAATAGGTATCATGTTTCACTGTTAAATAACACCAAAAATGTTGTTATGCTGTAAAACAGACAAATCAAATCAATTAAGAAACGACAAATCTTAAGTAATATCCTGCTTTTATATGTAGCCCACTTAAGTTATTTTAAACAATTCTATCTATAAAATTATGTCAGCCGGATTTCAAATGTTGAACTTGAATAGCCTTGAAGCTGAAAAAAATCAAACTTTGTTTCTGGCTAGCTAATTTTCACTTGTTATTGTTGAACCATGTCACGCATAATATAATGTACTTTGCTACAGTTTATTTTTTATCTGTCTGGCCCAGACAATTATGAAAGATATTTAGCTAATCACCTAAAAAAATGCAAAATGAACAAAAGAATTAACTCATACGGCTATTTTTTTTCTGTCCAAACAAAAATAAAAAAGATTAAAAACTAAAATAATTTCACTGCATCCTTGGCAATGCTGGGTCGTGACAGTCTATATAATAAAATAAAGTCTTGATTTTGGTCAGAGATAGCTTTCATCCTACAAAATCAATGTTTGATTCTGGTTCATCAGTTTGTTTTTTGCTGGTAAAGGTTCTTAGCAAAGAAAAATGGAACTAGATTTAATTTGTCTGATAAATTATTTTATCAGACCCAAATAATTTTCAAAATGACGTCATCTTAAAAAAAAGGGAAGTAACTGCATTCGGAAATACAAAGTCACTTCCTTTTGTTTGGTCACCTTTTTAGTTTTGTAAAAAAGGGAAATAACTGAATTGCCGAATACAGAGTTACCAACTTTTGTTTAGTTTACTTTTAACTTTTTTTTTTAAGAAGAGTCATTAATGAAAGTAAAAATCATCCCGGGCAACACCAGATAAGAACAATTAGTACTCAATATAATAACACTTATGTATGAAAGTACTTAAATAGACATACTAAAGCAAATTTAAACTAGAAAGCAAAATTAACAAAGTGAGTTTGGTCTATTTAATAGCAAATCATGCTTTTTTGGTTTATTTAATGCTGAATCTTATGTCGATTGTAAACAATTCCTTGTATATGAATAATTGAACATAAGTTGCTATTTTACCCAGAGTTGATAAGAAATTGCAGGTTCATACCTTTCCAGACAATATTAGTGTGTAAATGACCACAATAGATCCAATAGGGTTTGAACTTTGCATCGTCGATTCCATAGGCCATAACGGTATCCATTAGGCCAATAAATCCCCTCTGCAGGAACAAAGTAAAAGGTTATGTTAGATCCATAGTGATATTTTTGTTTTTAAAAACAACTGCCAATGAAAACAAGTAATTTCGACACAATCCTGTATGTATAAATAATTTGCAAGACCTGTGGAAATTTCAGTTTAATTTAAAGAAAATAGGTATTAATCTTATCAGTTTGTCTCTTTAGAAACAAAAACTAATATAACCTAAATTTAATGTAATCAATAAATAAAGGCAAATATATTGCATAGCTTATTTTTCCTACACACATATCCTCTTTCATTTGTCCCTCTTTCTGTCAACTCACGTATGTCACTCCCCCTCTCTATATAAACTGATATAACACTCACTCTTTTCTATATATTACTATGTGTGAATTACTCACCCCTCGTGTGCTTTAATCCTTCTACTTCTTGCCAATTTGCCGTTAGCTGCTATTCAAAGTTGTCAACTTTGTCGCAACAGAAAGTAATTAAATTACAAATGTATGACACCGTTTTTTTGCGTGAACATAATGGCATTATCTATGTGAACATTTATTAAATAAGACGTTTGTATAATTATCTACAGGACTGGGAATATTCCATAAAGGAAAAAAAGATCCGAAAAGAATTTGAACAAATGCCTACAAAGGACCACCTTAAGCTGGTATCGGTTTAACCATTGCCCCATTTGTGGATTTTCTATGTTCCCAGCCTAGTAGATAATTATAAAAACCGTTTCATTAAATAATGGTATTACCTATGTTAACATTTGTAACTACGAAAAAGCAACGTTGTACATTAAAGATACTGTTAGAAATATATTTCATTGTTTATTTAATTTACTGTTCACTGTATTCTGTCATGGACACAACATTTGACAAGATATGGTTCAATAATGTAAATAAAAAAACATTGTTAACAAAGCAAGAAATTCAAATTTTCGTATAAACTTATGTTCCAATGAGCTAACAGTTAAACCAAAACCAGACTTAGATGCTTCCTCTTCGTTTGGATCTCATTTTTTCCTCTTTGTGGATTTTCTGTTAACAGTCCTGTAGATACTATTATTCATGGGAAAGCTTCTTTGGGATTTAGTTAAGGGAAGGATCCTAAGACCTACCCTAGCAAACACCCTTTTGTTGTAGATTCCCCAGACGCAGAGACAGAACAATCTGAGGTCACCGGAAGAGCCAACTCCTGGAGGGAGAGCTCATTCACAAGGTAGGTTCTTCACCTGGTTGGTGCACACGTGCTGGTGGGTAGTATAAGACTTGAGCAGCGACAATCAAAGGCTATTTGACAGCATTATCAAGTAGTTGGTCTTTGACTATGGAATGGGGATTAGCTAGTCCTATTGTGACCTAGCTCAGAATTGTAAAAAGTGGGCTGCAATGATCAGAGATGCTGTACTTGCTCGAGAGTAAGCTGGTTCAAGATAATGCAGCAGATAATTCTAAAACTCTTCATTTTATGATGGTTAATTTTATGATGGTTAATTTTATGATGGTTAATTTTATGATGGTTAATTTTATGATGGTTAATTTTATGATGGTATTACTTATGTAAACATGTGTCAACTAAAAATCAGCCAGAAATATATTCTATTGTTTACTTAATAATTAACTAAA
Organism: Sepiola atlantica; assembly: GCA_963556195.1. Lineage (NCBI taxonomy): Eukaryota > Metazoa > Mollusca > Cephalopoda > Sepiida > Sepiolidae > Sepiola > Sepiola atlantica. The sequence goes on along the minus strand of OY744521.1, from coordinate 90,808,478 downwards.
GCATAATGTTTGAACAAAAGCAAATGGATGAAATAGATGTGTATTTTTAAAGAATTTTATCAAATTTAAGAGCACTATAAGATTTCAGTTAAAGCTATTAGTCCAACAAAAGAGACCGGATTGTTTTCTCAAAATTCAGCAATAGATTGACTTGTTGAGCTGTTGCTGTTTATCTTGGCTCTTATCAATTATTTGTGCTTTTTGTTTTTACATTATTCCTTTTGTAAGGTTTAAACATGACCATATAGAAATGGTTAATGTGAATAACACCATGTGTGGGAGATTACGGTGGTGAAGCCGTTACAAGCGTGTTGTGTTAGTGTCCCATCAGATCTATAGCATCACTTTCACTGAGGATATTGGCAATGTTTGCATGATCCATTCTGTGAGTACCTGATACTCTCAGGGGATGAGAAAATGCCAAGAAAAACCGGATTCAGGCAAGTCAAAAAATATCGTAACATGCTTATATATTATGCTTTTACCTCAGATGTACATACGTTACTAAGTACATTAAAGATTAAAAGTGGAACAAGTATGCTATCAAAGACAACAAGCTGCGCATGCGTGGTCCCCCTCTGTATGTGACTCAATGTGAGTGTAAAATGCAATAAATTTGGGCAATTTGGGGCATTTTTGACCCCCATTGTACCCCCTAGGGGCGCGAACTAGAATTTTTCTGAGGTCAAGGATGCTCATTTTATATCCAGAACATTTGCCTCTACATTTTGACCAAGTTTCAGAAAAGTTGAATGGATGGATCAAACGTTATGGAGAAAAGGGTCATTTTTTGCCATTTGGGGGCTTTTGACCCCCTGGGGGCGCGAACCAGATATTTTCCAAGGTCAGCGATACTTATTTTCTATTAGGAACAATTGCCTCCACATTTTGGCCAAGTTTCAGAGAAATTGAATGGATGGATGAAAAGTTATGGGGCAAAAAATGTCATTTTTGGCCATTTCGGGGCCTTTTGACCCCCTGGGGGGCTAACCAGATTTTTTTTCAAAAATCAGAGAATGTCGCTTTCTAAGCTGACAAAAGTTACAACTTCATGCAAAATTTAAGAGAAATTCAATGAATGGTTGCGGAGAAAAATCCGGACGGACGGACCGACACACGGACGGACGGACAGACGGAAATGCCTCAAAACATAGGTCTCCCAATTTTATAAATCGGGGGACCAACTAGAAGTCAGACGGAAAATTAATTTAGCAGAGGACAAATAGAGCATTCAAAAAGCAGAGGCCCTATTTACTTGCCAACCGACAAGGGCAGTTAGACACATGGTTGATTTTTAATGTGGGAGAAATCCAGTTACCCAAAAGGGACCGATTGGATTGGGACAACAATTAAAATTACCTCAGTCGAGAAGGATTTCTTTCATTAACCGAGGACAGCAAAGGCGAAGTGTAATATCAGAAAAGAGACTACACTTTGATCTTAGCCAAAAAGCCAAGGAATTGAAGGCTCACTCACCCTAAAAGGAAAGACCAAACAAATGTTTTCTCTCTTGCAATATATTTAAAAAATGCATATAAATAACTGTATCTACCCGGCGTTGTACTTATTTGCAATTTGTTTTGCTTTTCTTTTTAAAACTATGCCATTTTTTTCCAAAATATTTTTTGTTGTTCCAATTAAAGAGAGGTAATTCTGTATGGACAGAAACAGATTTGTCCCATTTGAAAATAATTCCGACCTGGATAAATTATTTTCTAAAAGGAATTAAATGGAATTACATTTTATTCTGAACAAGCTGCAAAATCCGCAAGTAAAAACTGATGAACCAAAATCAAATATTTTGTAAGAAGAAAGCTATTGAGGACAAAGAAACGATAAAAAGACTGACTTTACTTTATATATTAAAAGATGGTGAAAAGAGAAACGTCACATTTCACTATATCTGGAATGGAAAAATAAACTAGAGCGAAAAAGAAAAAATCCTCAGAGCTTTGGTGTATTTCTTAATTATTTCCATTAAGAGTTATGTCCCCTTCCATAATTGGTAGAATAGAGAGAGTGCTACTGTTAATAATCTTTTCATTACAATTTACTAATTTACATAGAAATTGTGCTGTTTCATCGTTAGTCAACACTTAAGAGTTCTGCAGATCTTTTAAACACAATGTGAGCACAGAACCTTTGACAGAGTAAACAGTTGGAACGCATGCAGTCCTCACACATAAAAAAACACATTTGCTGCTTCAATCTATAACGAAGGTCACATATGTAAGATTGATATTTGTCATTGATGGTCAGTTTGCTTCTGTCTTACGGGTGTTAAAGATTGAAGGAGCAAACACCATAATCAGAAATTTGGAAAAGAATATGAATCTATATATCCTTCTCTCAAGCTATTGGTGAAATATGGTAAACTATCAATCTTTGGCATGGAAACTAGTCTATGAGACGGAAAACTTTGAAATAACACTTGCAACCGGGTGGCACAAACCATACACCTATACATACATTACTTACCTAGTGGAGAAAGTGGGTCTTGTTCACCACACTGCATGATTCACTATAATTAAATTCATGTATGGAGGGCATCTAATAATTTTTGGACTATCATTCTCGTGATTGAGGGACTATCATATAATTGTAACAAATTGTTTTGTCTACTTCCTTTATGAAGAAGATTTATTTAGGTTGTTTCATATAGTTCTTGAAACATCTGTATGAATCGATAGTTCATTAATGGTTTCAATTCTTGAGTAAAATTTCAAAAAGAGCGATGATTATCAAAACTTAGCCTTTTCAGAGCAGTATCCGTTAGGGTTGTCACAATATCAGAATTTTACGTTCAATATGATACTAATACAAAAAATGACACTAGATACTATGTTTTGTAGCTAGAAAAAAAGTCCTGTAAATACTGCATACAGAGTGAGTAAAAGCCAGCATGTAGAGAGCGCGTACAGAAAGCGCAAAGAAAGCTAGAGCGCGCAGAGAGAGAGAGCGCAGAGAGCGAGAGAGAGAGAAGGGGCGCAGAGAGCGAGAGAGAGAGAAAAGGCGCAGAGAGCGAGAGAGAGAGAGCGCGCAGAGAGAGAGAGAGAGCGCGCAGAGAGCGAGAGAGCGCGCAGAGAGCGAGAGAGAGAGCGCGCAGAGAGCGAGAGAGAGAGCGCGCAGAGAGCGAGAGAGAGAGCGCGCAGAGAGCGAGAGAGAGAGCGCGCAGAGAGCGAGAGAGAGAGCGCGCAGAGAGCGAGAGAGAGAGAGAGCGCAGAGAGCGAGAGAGAGAGAGAGCGCAGAGAGCGAGAGAGAGAGAGAGCGCAGAGAGCGAGAGAGAGAGAGAGCGAGAGAGAGAGAGAGCGAGAGAGCGCAGAGAGAGAGAGAGAGCGCAGAGAGAGAGAGAGAGCGCAGAGAGAGAGAGAGAGCGCAGAGAGAGAGAGAGAGCGCAGAGAGAGAGAGAGAGCGCAGAGAGAGAGAGAGAGCGCAGAGAGAGAGAGAGAGCGCAGAGAGAGAGAGAGAGCGCAGAGAGAGAGAGAGCGCAGAGAGAGAGAGAGCGCAGAGAGAGAGAGAGCGCAGAGAGAGATAGAGCGCAGAGAGCGAGAGAGAGCGCGCAGAGAGCGAGAGAGAGCGCGCAGAGAGCGAGAGAGAGCGCGCAGAGAGCGAGAGAGAGCGCGCAGAGAGCGAGAGAGAGCGCGCAGAGAGCGAGAGAGAGCGCGCAGAGAGCGAGAGAGAGCGCGCAGAGAGCGAGAGAGAGCGCGCAGAGAGCGAGAGAGAGCGCGCAGAGAGCGAGAGAGAGCGCGCAGAGAGCGAGAGAGAGCGCGCAGAGAGCGAG
>OY744521.1:90782197-90802197 GCA_963556195.1 Sepiola atlantica | reverse complement strand
AGAGAGAGAGAGAGAGAGAGCGCAGAGAGAGAGAGCGCAGAGAGAGAGAGAGAGAGAGAGCGCGCAGAGAGAGAGAGAGAGAGCGCAGAGAGAGAGCGCGCAGAGAGCGAGAGAGCGCGCAGAGAGCGAGCGCACAGAGAGCGAGAGCGAGCGCGAAGAGAGCGAGAGCGAGCGCGCAGAGAGCGAGCGCGCAGAGAGCGAGCGCGCAGAGAGCGAGCGCGCAGAGAGCGAGCGCGCAGAGAGCGAGCGCGCAGAGAGCGAGAGCGAGCGCGCAGAGAGCGAGAGCGAGCGCGCAGAGAGCGAGCGCGCAGAGAGCGAGCGCGCAGAGAGCGAGCGCGCAGAGAGCGAGCGCGCAGAGAGCGAGCGCGCAGAGAGCGAGAAGAGAGCGCGCAGAGAACGAGAAGAGAGCGTGCAGAGAGCGAGAGCGCGATACAAAGAGCGCGATACAAAGAGCGCGATACAAAGAGCGCGATACAAAGAGCGCGATACAAAGAGCGCGATACAAAGAGCGCGATACAAAGAGCGCGATACAAAGAGCGCGATACAAAGAGCGCGATACAAAGAGCGCGATACAAAGAGCGCGATACAAAGAGCGCGATACAAAGAGCGCGATACAAAGAGCGCGATACAAAGAGCGCGATACAAAGAGCGCGATACAAAGAGCGCGATACAAAGAGCGCGATACAAAGAGCGCGATACAAAGAGCGCGATACAAAGACGCGATACAAAGAGCGAGATACAAAGAGCGAGATACAAAGAGCGAGATACAAAGAGCGAGATACAAAGAGCGAGATACAAAGAGCGAGATACAAAGAGCGAGATACAAAGAGCGAGATAAAAAGAGCGAGATACAAAGAGCGAGATACAAAGAGCGAGATACAAAGAGCGAGATAAAAAGAGCGAGATAAAAAGAGCGAGATAAAAAGAGCGAGATAAAAAGAGCGAGATACAAAGAGCGAGATAAAAAGAGCGAGATAAAAAGTGCGAGATACAAAGAGCGCGATACAAAGAGCGAGATACAAAGAGCGAGATACAAAGAGCGAGATACAAAGAGCGAGATACAAAGAGCGAGATACAAAGAGCGAGATAAAAAAGAGCGAGATACAAAGAGCGAGATAAAAAGAGCGAGATACAAAGAGCGAGATACAAAGAGCGAGATACAAAGAGCGAGATACAAAGAGCGAGATAAAAAGAGCGAGATAAAAAGAGCGAGATAAAAAGAGCGCGATACAAAGAGCGAGATACAAAGAGCGCGATACAAAGAGCGAGATACAAAGAGCGAGATACAAAGAGCGAGATACAAAGAGCGAGATAACAAAGAGCGAGATACAAAGAGCGAGATACAAAGAGCGAGATACAAAGAGCGAGATAACAAAGAGCGAGATACAAAGAGCGAGATACAAAGAGCGAGATACAAAGAGCGAGATACAAAGAGCGAGATACAAAGAGCGAGATAAAAAAGAGCGAGATACAAAGAGCGAGATACAAAGAGCGAGATACAAAGAGCGAGATACAAAGAGCGAGATAAAAAGAGCGAGATAAAAAGAGCGAGATAAAAAGAGCGAGATAAAAAGAGCGCAGAAAGAATGAGAAAGAAAGAGAAAGAATTGAAAGTGAAATGAGCACAGTATAATTGAAGGGAAGGAGATCAATATAGTTACCACACCAACAGCTATGTCAAAAATCTGATCGAAAGAGAGGGATGAGAGATCAAAGAGCTGAGTGAATAACCGAAATAAACAAGCTTAAAACACTAAAGAAAAGGATGAAAGGAAATACAGAGGAAGAAAATATGAACAGTATATAGATTTTTATATCAAACGTATAAATTATGTATAGTGTCGTTTTAAAAAGACATGGTATAAAAAATATGAAGTATCATCACTTTTGACATGCCTACTATCTGTTATGTGTAAACAGTCTTTGAAGTAAGTGATGCCATTGTATTATAATAGTAAGTCTACAAATATGAATCTATTCTTCTGCATATAAATGAGGCAACTCAAGTACTACAAAATCAGATTTTGAATTAGGATTTAAAAAAAAAAAAATGATATAGTAGATTGAGATTTGAGCTTGAATAGATGAAATTAAGTGCAGATTTTTCTCAAAATTACCCGAGTTGTGGGGTGAAGGAGTATATGCTCGAGAATTATTTCATTGCTCTCCTCGTTTTTCAGAAGCAAGTCAAGATTTAAAATTCTTCACTCAAAGTATATTTCAATCACAATGATTCTGCATCTACAATAATGAGAAGTTGGTATAATTGCTAAAACTAGTTTTTATCCTTTTTTGTTAAACTTGATTTGTAACAGCATTCATCCTAGTTCGGTTGAGCCGGCTACTTCCAATTAATTCACTGTTAAACCTTTTTATCGCTCGTATCATCCCAGATTCATTAGTCTTTGAGGATTTGCTATATGATTAAAATGAGTCAATGTTAACTAACTGGTCTATTAGAACTTCACCAAAAATGTAGTCATCTTTTTGATCCTGATCAAGAAAGCAACCGTTTCTCCTCATCTAAATGATGTGTATCACCTGATCGTCATTCCTCCCTCTAAAGTTGAACACTTCCTCACAGTAATAGGGGCAGTGGCAATGTGATAGGGGCATAGATACCTGGCTAACAGTGCACTGGTGAAAATCCAGGAGGAGTCAACATCAGGATCCGTTATTTTCTGTTCATCTGGCTCTACATGTGGCATCCAAGGACATGTAAGGCGCAGAACTGTAGATCTATGGAATAAGCACAACCGGCATTCCTTTGTGTTTTTGGCCAAACCTTCCTTGACTTGATATGCAACCACTGAGCTTGCTGCTCTCGGTGTTGGAGGTAAAAACCTGAAATCTTTGCAAACATAGCGAATAGCTCTAGTCAACGAGGACAACTTCATACAGACCAGACAATCTTGAGGCATGATCTTTGAGAGCTCTTGGCAGAAATCTGATTCACTCAACGATGACAATTACAAACTATAACATCTATGACATCAAATGCATCTAAGTTTAAAAGGATCAGTGTTCTATCAGAAACATGGCTCTCATTAAAATTGAATTTTTCATACTTCAAAATATTTTTTTAAATTCCATATTTGTTACTGTTATTATTGATGCTACAGAATGTATTTTCAGCGGTTTTCAGAAATGTTTTATTCTTTGATCCAAGTATTTGACTCTAGTCTAAAAGATTGTTAAGTTAGACTTGGAGGATGCTATAGAAAGTAAAGGTCTTAAAGTGAATGTTACCAAGACCAAAGTGATGATCAGTGGTTGTAGTGTTGGAAAGCTCTGAGAAAGAGGAAAGTTCCTCTGCTCAGTTTGTGGAAAGGAAGTTTGGTACAATTGAATGTTTTGTGGTACTTGTAAGCATTGGGTACACAAGTGCAGTGGAATTACTTGTAGGGTGAGACAGGATAACCAATTTGTGTGACATAAGTGTAAGACAATGGAGATGGATGAGAACTCAGATGTGAAGAAAGTATATCTGGATTGCGAAGCTATTGAAAAGTTTTATCTTGGTGACCCCATTAGTGCACAGGATGAAGCAGGTGCTAGTGCGATTGCAAGAGTTAGGAGTGGATGCATCATGGAGTAAGTTCAGAGAACTTCTATTACTAACCAGCAGAGCGTTCCCGCTGTCGATGAAGGGAAGAGTCTATCAGATGTATATGCAGCATGATGTAAGTAAAACTTGACCAGTAAGGGTTGAGGGCATGCATTGTATTGATAGAAATGATATGAGAATACGATTGATGTGTAATGTGGGTCTTAAAGACAGGCTTAGTTCTGATGAGCTTAGAGGAAGATTAAATCTAGACAGTATAGGGAGATGTGTGTAGAAGAGTAGACTTTGATGTTATGGCCAGGTTGAAAGAATGGATGAGAATTCTTGGGTCAGTAAATGTAGTTGATATAGCAAGTTTAGTTCACAGGGAAAGGCCAACAAAAAGATGGGAGGATGTGATAAAAATGGACCTGAGAGAAAGAGAAATAGGTCAGTTTGGAAGTCAATTTCTTAAAGCTGTCAAACGCATACGAGCATGTAAAATGGATGTTAAACCGAATATGACGATAATGATAATTAGGGGAGATAGAAATAGTAAAACTAGCCATCAGGTATGAATGTTGCTTTAAAAGTTCTGTTTGAACTATAAAAATTGTTTGATGAAATATTGTTTTTAAATGATGGAAATCTTATGATGTCACCTTTGTCATAGATTCTAGCTAACCTTTTGGGACACAAAATGTTGGTGTGAGGGATATCATTAAAAAGAAATTGATATTTTATTTACTGTTTTGTAGTGATGCACGTTCTTCAATATTGAATATATGTTATAAATAATACTAGGTCGAAACAAAGGGGGAAAAATGACAAAAATGAGATGGTTGAGTATGCATATATATTTATTTATTTCTCAGAGAATGTTTGTAAAAGACAAACACAAGAGGGACATAATTAAAAATGATTCATAAAAGGAGGGAATATAACCGACGTAGTTACTAATAAATAAGCCCATGTTGAAAGTCCCTAAACACAATTGTAAAATAACATAAATTGCCAAGGTAAACAAACTATAGAGAATGCATAGGCTACATAAGGTAAATACGGCTTAATTTCAAATTATTTGGGAATTATTCTGAGAATGAATTGTGATCAGTAGAAGCGAGTTCTGATAAAATGGTCTCAGTGGTGTAAAAATGTAAAGCTAGGTAGAAACATGCCCACTCAGCACGAAGCTCACTGCCAGAAAAAAGACAAGTCTTGGTGCTTATTTGTTATTTATCCACCAACTTTTTTTCACGGGCCATTTTTCTTTTTTCTGTGTACAATTACCTATCATTCATGCGTTTTTTTTTCAAATATTCCAGATGTTAGAGAGGGGATCAGTTTCCTATACAAATTCAATGTATACCCATCACCCACCTTATGATCACCAATTTGACTAATTTTATTTTCCACGTACACTTACTGAGTAAGTCGCTAGAGATTTCCGTGTTTTTTTAGCCAATATTTTAGATCTTTTAGTAGAGGATCACTTTCCTATATAAAAGTTAACGTAAAATGATCAATTCCGTGGTCATAACCAATTTTCAGAAGCTAAATGTAGAAAAAAGTGCAATCATTTTTTTTTTTCTTCTTTGACATGAGTAACAATTTTTTGAGGGAGAGGAACAGTCCTTTCTACCGACCATTTTATTTATTTTTATTTCTACAATTCCAATACTTGTGCAGAATAAGTGATATAATTAGTTTTTGTTTGGGGTCAACGAGTTCTGTAGAGAATGGAATTCACTTCACTACATAATATTAAAACATTTTGTCTGATTTGGAAACACTCATCCTTTGAATATATGCGCTCTGGTCATGTGCTTGACCCCACTTTCGAGCATCGCCAGAAATGACGGCCAAATGAACCCGAACGCACAAGTTTGCCTATGCAACAGAAACTAGCGAACGAGCGCAGCTTGTTAACACCCCCACCTTACTTGTATAGTCTCTACAGCAATGCGTTAACTTTTTTAAAGAGAAAATAAGTGAAATGTACACAGAAAAAAGAAATAGTCAAATTGGTGATGGTCAAAAAGTCAGTGATCATTTTACATTAAATTTATATAGGAAATTAATCGCCTCCCCACACTAAATTATTTGATACAAATTTAAAAGAATTTTTTTTCAACAGATTTCCGAATTCTACCTATGTAAAACATAATTTTTTGTTATTGTTTTACATTTGGTTACTTTTTTCTTTCATATATAAAAGAAATGGCGATGGTCATAAAGTGGGTGATCAGTTTATGTTAAATTTATATAGGAAACTGCTCTCCCTCTAAAATCTAAAGAAAATGAATCCCCTCCCCCCCAAAAACCGGGAATTCTCTAGCTACATGATCGAGAATTTTACACAGAAAAAATAAAAAATGTGGTCCATAAAAAAGGTGAAAAGGGGGTGGAGTAAATAACATAAGCGCCCAAGACCAGTTTTTGAATCTTTTTGTGTGTGATGCAAACCTTTTTTGTACTTTGAAGAGTTCATTCTCATTGCCCAGTAAATTTCAGGGGAGATAACTTTACTATGGTTCAAGGGAAATAACTCCTGAATATACTCAGTCGACACCATCATTGACTATGAAATTAGTGATGTTGAATTTAAATCCGATTGGATCTAGTGTAATGTAATACCTTTAAGAATGTTATTAACTAACGATTTTATTTAGTTAGGGTTAAAATAGCAACTTGTGTTCCATTAATCATATACTATGAATCTTCTACAGTATGTATTGTATTCCAGCATTAAATAAACCCCCAAAAGATTGAAATCCCTTAAAACAGAAAAAATAAAAAATAAAAATTGTTTTTAACTTATTTCAAATATTTTTAGGTTCTTTTAATTTTATTCTAGAGGTTTTTAAGATTGATCATTTTATTATTTTTATTTATTTTTTGCTATTCATGTTCTAACAGATTTTAGGTTAATTCAATGAACAAAAGACGAATCCATTTTTCCTCACTGAAGATATTGAGAGAAATGTCATTGTGAAATGTGAAAAGTAATAAGTACTTCTTAAATTTTCAATTACAAAGTGGCAACACATTTTATTTTAAATTTTAAACTGTATAATCTAAAAACAAAATCAATGGGAAATGATTGTACTGATATGTTATAAAGCAAGAGAGGGTGTTCATCTGTTAATACAGACTTGTGCCTTTTCCGGTTCCTGGACCATATCTGGCTCACCATCTATCTCCAAGTTAAAAAGTTGCAGGCAATACAACTGCACTGCATTTAAAAGGTTGAATTTAATGCCTTTTTTATAATCACGAAATTTGTTAACTTTCAAAACTTTTTTGTTAATATTTACTGAATAATGATATATTTCACTGCTGACAATGCTCTATTCTCAACACATGGGCAAAACACGCACATATATCCAAGGCAATGGCTGAATCCTTAGAAAATGACCTCCAGTCTGTAGTGGAATGGGACCAAAGATGGATGGTTTCATTTAATACACTACTAAGGCGAAGCTTCTTTCCTTTAATCACCGATTGACATGGTTAATAGCACTACTTGAGAGTCCAACATTCAAACACCTCAGCCTAACATTAACAGATAACATGAACAGGAACAATAACATAACAAGTCTGCTGCAAATAAGGTATGCTCCCTCTACCGGGCTAGAAAACTTATCACCTATAAGTATCCTATATCTGTACAAAGCCACCATCCACCCATGCATGGAGCATTGTTGCCAAATATGGGTTGATGCTACAACTACTAGTCTCTCCCTCAGACAGAGTCCAAAGAAGAGCCTCTAATCTACACACCGTCTACCAAGCTCCAGCCCCTATCGTATGGCTGCAATGTTGCATCCCTGTGCTTGTTTTACAAGTGCTTCAATGGAATGTATTCTGACTAACCTGCTGCACCTGATCAAATTAAATATCCCCGACCAACATGATAATCAGCAAAATCCCACCCCTTCATCATGATGATGATGGAAAGCTTTTTACTCTAATAGATTCTTTACCCAAACTACTTGCCTTTGGAACTTCCTTACTGCTTCCGTTTCCGACTCTACCAACATGCAGAAATTTAATTGTAAAACTCCCTATAAATCTGGCTCCTAATTCACAGTAGACTCTTACGTCTCAGTGGAACTGCGCCTTGTTTGTTTGTTTTTTTTTATTTTTTAGATGAAGATTGATAATTTGTATTACTTGAATTATTCGGACTACTCTTCGTAGAATCAAACTAACACTTACCAACATAAAGGTCGATATGTAAATATTGCTTAATTCAAGCAAGGATTTTTCTTAGAGATTATCCACTCATGGACTAGCAGCCAATCAGAACCCAGAGAATAGACTTTCCCATCTGAGCCCAATGGAACACTCCAGCTTTCCTATAAACCGGTTTTCAAGTGTTATTTTCAATTTATTTTTTTGTAGCTCAACTTGTCAGATAGTTGAGCACTGACTGCGCTGAATTCAATACTATTCTCATCTTGGTTGTTACTTTTACGTTTTGGCTGATGTAACCTCCGACCTTCTTTGGGTACATCTTTTGGAACTCTGGTTCGGTTCGAAATTACATATTGGTTTAGAGTTTGACTGAATAGTTCCCAAGTTCTATCAGATGCATCTGAAGAAGCTGGGAGATTACATCGGACGAAACGTTAAGATAACAAATAAGATGACAATACTACTAATGATATTATGTTTCCATATTTTTATGCATCATTTCATTGTTGAATTTATGTTTTTAAATGGAATAGCAATATATCAGGTAGAGGGTAAGGATAAGATATTGCTTAATGGCACATCAACCCTAAGGGTCATTTGATGCCATGAATGTAGAAGGAAATATCCTTCATTTGAGTCTTAAGTCAGTGGATCATTTATAGTCATTAGTTAAGAGCTTTAGTATCTTGAATTGTTGCCATTTTGGTGAAGGATTTTATGCTTAGTTCTTTATGTGTTTAAGTATTTATTCATAGTGTTTGGTTCACTGAAAGCGGGGGGGGGGGGGAGAAAGAGGGGAGAGGGGAGAAAGAGGGGAGAGGGAATAAGAGGGGAGGGAGGGAAATTTTTTTTTGTTTGGGATTTTGCAGAACATGGTTGAGTTTTGCAAAGGAAAAACAATAGAACATCAATGTTTGATGCATTTTGAGTCGGGAAGTCAATAACTTCAGACAGCCTGATTTAGCAGTGCTAGTAGGTTATATTTGACCCATAGATGGGGCCCTTACAAGTACAAGTACACTCTGGGCAAGAGTGGACCTGGGAGCAATTGCAACTAAGGGGCAACTCCACATTCCCCACAGCTCCCAAATGGAGGCCTCACCACTGGATGTCTTAAGGTCATACCAGGACAATATCAGGTAGAACCAATTTAAATATATTAGTCCAGCCTTTGATAACTGTCTAAATTTTTTACGTGATCGAATTCAGAAAATTAGGAAAATTAATTGCCCACACCAGATCTAATATATATATTACCAAATGTGCTAGATCAAGGAATCCGAAAGATGGTGGGCTCCCCCCTTTTTTCCATGGGATGAAAGATGCAGGGGAGGAGGCATTCAAACAAAATTATAATTTAAATTTGTTGACAAAATCTAACTTGCTTACATTTAAGGGACACGTGAGCTTTGCAAAGAATATTACTAAAAAAGGTTATACTCAGATTTACTTTATTAAAGTTAAATATGAAAGCTTGTTTGTTTTATTCTGATGCAATCAAGATAGATGTCATACACCAACCAGATCAAACGTCTGCAAGTGCCAATACACTGGTTTGTTGGCTTATGTGGGGTATTTTCAATCTTGTAATACGTCAATAAACCATAATAAAATATATGTCTATCTTTTTGTAGTAATACTAATACCAAAACCGGTTTTAATATGTCTGGAACATGTGAGCTATATTGAGTTAAAAGTATTAAAAGAAAATTAATATAAAATTAAATATCAAAAATTATTTCATGATTAAATATACAAATGCCTTTTTCAAGAACTTAAAATTCATTGGGCATTTATTAAATGTTAATAGATTTTATTTCAGTGCTATTTTCAAATAATGTAAAGTATCATTCCTCAAAGCTTTAAAACTTAATAATTACATGTATATTAATGTCAACTAATTATTTCAAATAACAGAGGGACATGTTATTTCATTCGTTTATAAGAATACCTTTATTTGAAAGAATGATATATTTAGTTATTTAATACGACAAGCTATTTCCTCTCTATAAAGTTATGTTTTATCTGTGTTTATATATACAGGGTTGTACAAAAAGAGGTATCCAGTTTATTATTGCTATCATTTCTGTTTTTCAGATGAAATAGAACAGACAAGATATTCCGTGCAGGAGAGGATCAAGGCTTTAGATGCCTACTTTGCGAAAAAATCGGTTGAACAATCTCAACAATTTCGGAAAGACTTTCCAGGGAGTAACGTTCCAACCAGACTCACAATAGACAAATTCATGGAGATGGGAAGGGTACATGATAACATTGAAGGTTGCAGTGGTCAGTCAGTCAGTCATGACTGAAAATTACACGGTGGCTTTTGGAGAGTCATTAAAAACTTCAATGTGCGAGTGGTCTCAGTGATTCAGTGTCAAGGAGCTTAAATCGACCACATTATAAAAACTATTGAGCAGTGGTGGTATGAGATAAAAAAAATTTTTTAAACTTACAAAACGTACATGTCTGTTTGTAAAGTTTTCCTTTCAATAATATATGATACTTTATCACAAATGGTTACATTATTTTTGTAGTTTCAAAGAAGGGGAGACAATTACTTTTGAAAAATAAGGGAGACAATTCAATTTATCACAAATGGTTGCATCTTTTTGGACCTCAACTGTTCTACATTACTGGCTCAAGAACTCTCATTCATTCTTTCAACATGGCCATAACATCGAAGTCTACTCTTCTGCACACATCTCCTATACTGTCCAGATTTAATCTTCCTCTCAGGTCATCAGATCTAAGCCTGTCTTTAAAACTCACATTACAAATCCATCGTATTCTCATATTTCTCTCACTGGCCAGGTTTCACTTCCATACACTGCATACACATACCTGATAGACTTTTCTCTTGGCCGACAGTGATAACGCTCAGTATCAAAAATATATTTGGAAATAAAAATATATGTAATCATTTGAATTAAAAAGTTGTTTTTTGTTGTTACTGACGGTTGATATTTTATAGTATGGTGAACCCGAATTGCTATGAGATAACGGATTTGTGGGCGGGGATTGGGCATTTTTTTAAAAATAAAATAACATTCTTCCTTTGTTAGCACTGGCCATTCTTAAAAAAAAAATGTGTCGAGTAGGAAATATTTATGAATTCCACTATTCTGAACCAACATTTGTTTAAACGATTTATCAAAAATTAGCAGGGATGCCCGGTGGGACCAGGGTCCTAATTTCCTTAAATAACAGATCACAGAAAAAAAGTAAAAGTAAACAATCTGTATAATATTGTAATTTGAAAAATTTAAGTTCATTTGAGAACAAAATCAAAGTAAAAATAATTATGCCTCGGGTGAGTTTCAAACTGAAAACCTTTGTCTCTAAGTGAAGCATGATAATTAATTGCCGCACAATGACAAGTATGAAATATTGATGCTGTTAAATACATAAACCATACTTGTTTTTTTCTTGTTATCTTTGTTTCTCTTTAGATTTGAATGTTGGAAAGGGAAATCCAACAAAACGATGTATATGGGAAAACGTTATCCTGTTAAATTTCTTCCAATGTTATGGGTTGCAGGCGTAGTAGATTTGACTCATGGGCATTCTTCTATTAATAACTAATAAAAAATAAAATGCTGATCGAGTTTAAATATTAAAATCGATGCAATTGCTTTTTCTTTTTAAAAACATGGACCAATATTTGGCATGTAAGTCTGATGGAACAGATTGTTTTATCTACCTTCTGTTCAAAAAGCTATTCCCATCAATGAAATAAGGAAACATCTGACTTTAATTTATATATAGAAAGAAGGCAAGCTTATGCAGTATTCGTCTGTTTAGCAAAATGTTGAGATTTAGCATGGAACAAAAGAAAAAGTAATTAAAACATGCCTATTGTTCCTTTGAAATATTATTTCTATTTGATGAATTATAAAAATCAGAATAAAATATAATTCTTTTACATGATAAATAAAATAACTGCAGAAATACTTTAAGAATATTAATTTGCTATGAGCTTTTCAAAATTCCACTTTTTTCCTCATTGACATAGTTGACCAATTGGACATGTTTTGCGCACAATGATAATTAAGATATCAATCAAAATTGAACTTTTCTGAGACCTGATCAGAAACAGGGAACAATAATGTATAAATAATGTTTGACAAAAGTTGATAATGCTTTTCATATCTGTTGCATTTCTATTCATTCTCAATATTTCAAATAATTCTTAAAAGTTTTATTCTATGTTAAAATTAAAAATGAATATGAAAAAGGCATCATCTTTTAAGTACAGGTAAGAAATTGCATCTGTAGGTCTTCATCTACTTTCACTTTCTATTTACCTGCCTCCTCATGAGTCCTAGTGAATGTGGGTGTGGCTAGAGATGAACTCCTTATGAACATTCAAAGCTAGGTGCAAATTTCCTTAGCCCCATTTGCACTCTCTCACAAATAGCATGTCAGTTAACAGACAATGAACTTGCCCCTTCCGAGGGAAATAGTGACTGGGAGGATAGCATCCTATCTATAAACATTTCTATCAATCTTATTTACAATATATTTGGTACAAATCTTACTTTACATCTTGGCCTTTTGGCTAAGATCAAAGTGTAGTATCTGTTCAGATGGATACTGCACGCTTGTCCTGTGCAGTTCTAGGAGGTCCACCCTCCCAGGCTTCGCCTCCCCTCTTTGGGGAGGAGTAAGTTTATTGCTTACTGTCTGAGGCGCCCCTACCGGGGAATGCCGACGGGGCTGCCCAGGCAATTTTTAAATGGCCAGAGTGCTCACCTCTCGAGCGCTGGCTTTCAACCCCACTTGCTCGACCCGAGCTTGGGTCACATCTTACTTGTGGGAGTAAGATAAAACTGGCCTTGTGCCTAACTCCTAGCGAAAAGAAAAACAAACTTATCCTCTGTTGGTGCATCACATTGGTGAATCGAAAAATTATTCCCACCTAGCATTAAGGTAAAATGCTTTTCCATATAGACAGTTAAATATGTTGAAAGTATCACAAATAAAAATAAGTAAAATAGCATATATATATATATATATATATATATATATATATGCAAATATTGTTAAAAATAACAGAATTCGTCTGTTTAATCATACCTTTTTTATTTTTTCAAATAATATTTTTTTGTATTGAAATCAAAATTTATAAAATGTTCCATAGGAACGTTTTCGATTCTTTGTCGAATCATCAAAAGCAATGAAGAAAAAATGAAAAAATGCTGCCTAAATACACACACACACAGATAGGTTAAAAAGTATATAAGCATTACATCAAGGTTATATGCTATGATTTAATGACAGTTTGGGGGCCAAGTAACCTTTGCACAAATTTGCTTTCATATTGTTACTTGGTATTATGTAGATTACAGAAAAAATAAAACGATCTGCTGAATATTGTAATATGAAATGTAAAGTTCATTTTGGGACAAAATCAGAGTAAAATTACCCATGCCCCAGGTGAGGTTTGAACTCACAACCTCTAAGTATGGTACACTAACCGATGGAACTATCAGGGTAATTAAGAAATAGTGACTATTAACGATATAAACCAAAACAGCAATTGCTAATGTTTGGACTCGAGTTCTTTCTTTGTTCCCTTTTTTCTATTTTATTCCCCCTTTCTCTTTCTTTATAGTCGAATGTAAGTCATCTGGTGAACCTAAAATTGCATGTTATTAAATGTGTTCCTGGTGTTAGGAGTGACAGTGGAAGGACTTCAGAGTGAGCAAAAAAGCTCATCCACCTTCCTTTATGACGAATCAAAAGTAAAATATCGATCAAGATTAAATATTGAAATACTAAAATCAATTGGATATACAATTTTGATTATTTATAACAAACTAATATTTGCCTTAAATGACTGATGAAACAGATTTAATTATGTACCTTTTGTTAAAGATTTTAACATCAATGAAATGGGGGGACTGTCCTTTATATATAAGAAAGAGAAAAGATCTCTCTCTCATATATATATACACTGACATGAGTGCTTAAGACAGGGATATCTAACTTTCATACAGATTTGTTATCTTTGGTTTAATAAATGTTTATGGATACTAACATGTTTACTTGGTAGCAGTGTGTGTACATATGTCTTGAGGAGTGGGTGCTTTGTTTTTAATTAATTTGACAAATGAACCGAAATGCATTATGGTGGAATTTAATTTCATAATAAATTTAATGTGGGAGGCAGGATACTCACTGACTTGATTTGCTTGCCAATGCTTCTAACAATTCGATGCCTTTTTTGTAGAAAAGTATTTCTTTGGTATCAAAATTCGCCGCAGTTTCCAATATCACTTCTTCATTGGAGCCAAATCTCTTTCTCTGGAGACGTCTTTTGATGTCTCCAAACAGCCAGCTAGATCTTGACAATAAAGTGGGTGGGGAAACAATTCGAAGTGCAATGCAGCATTTAGTTTGCCATTGCTGTGATTGATTTGTGACATTATGTATTGTCTGGTAAAAGAGCACATTTTTCTTTTTCATTTGTGGACGTTTTTAGGCAAGTTCTTGCTTCAAATGCACCAATAAGGCTATATAATATTTGCTATTGATGGTTCTTCCTTTCTATAGGAAAATCAATGAACAAAATATGCATCCAAAAAAAGGAGGCCAAAACCTTGCCTGCTGATGTTTGCATCTTTGGTAACTTTAGACAACTTTAATTAATGAGTTCGTTTTTTAAAGAGGTATGCAAATTAATTAAAGTTTTTTATGTTGCCTGCATATCCATGATTACATATATTATGAAGATCTTTTTCTTCTATCATAAATAGAAAAGTGGATTTTTAATATCACTGTCAGTGCAACAAACAGTGTAACTATATGTACAGATATCCAATATACTTGGAGATATGTTGGCAAAACAAAAAAAACAAAAACTTTGGCTGTCTCAAATGGCACTTCACACGAATAGCCATCTTGTGAAGAAGAGTACAAAGAGAAAATGGATCAATAATTCATTTCATGTTTTCTTGTAAATAACTTCTTGATCCACAGAGCCATGTAATTTGCATGTGTAATGTTTTTCATAAATCTTTCTTCATGACAAGTAGACTATCAACACCTACTACATCACAAGTTATGCTCATTATCTTTTTTTTTGTTATGTTTTTTTTTTTTTGCTTTTTTGTTTATACAATATCTCCAAGAGTTCTCAATAAACTTAAATGACATATTGTCAAAGATTTGACAACAGGCTTGATAAAATCTGGGAGTAGATTTCAATTTTTTTTAAATTTTTATATTTAAAAAAAATTGATAGTGTAGTGACAGCTGTAACATACAATGTTACCTCTCCTTAAACTAACAGCTGCTCCTGCTGTCATACGACATATCAGTTTAAAAAGAGTCTGCATTTAAATCTAGTGACTGTACATATGTTGATGATAAAACCTAAACAATCGATCACATAAGATCAAGAACCGATTTAGTTAATGATGGGAAAATGGTATGTTTACCCGTTTAGATATCTTACTTAAATTGTCCCCTTTTATTATGTTTGCGTAACTGGACTTACGTTAGCTATGTTTACTTTTGTTTGACAAGTTTTATTATTACAAGCAATTATATGCTCCATCTTATCACATTATTTGACTAGTATAAATAATGTAAGCGTTGAATTTGCTAATAAACAGCTGATTGTGACAATTTTTTGTTGACATAAAATAAGGAGGTAGTGCATGGGAGGATGATTTCATGACAAAAAAAAACAGATACTACACTTACCCCAAGGGGAAGGTAATGCCTGGGAGGTTGAGTTTATGACAGCAGAATACATACACTTCCCTTCGCCCTGAATTGAGCATTAAAAGAGAGTACAATAGTACGATTAAAATAATATAGTTCCGGCTTCAGACAGAAACCAAATCTCCAGTAATAGGTGGTAAAAGTATAAAAAAAAAGCATTAAAATAAACATCTGTTGAAGTGGGAAACTAAGTCTTATTAACTAAATCTGTTACAGCTATATTTCATACAAGATAATGTCCATAATAAAAAAGAATTTTAATTTATATTATCCCTTACATTATATCTACCAACAAACTAATTTTCATTTAATTTTTAATGCCATTTCCTTTTAATTGATATACTAGAAAAAAATGTGACCTGTTGGGTCATCTGTTGAACCCTGGTTGGATTGTTTTAATTAGGAAAAGTGAGTTTGCAAAGTCATTTAAAAGAAAAAAAATAGTAAGACCAAATCCAAAATTAGTCTTTCTGTTCACTAGATCTGCTTCTTTCTGTGTTAAGTAGTATTGATACTTGGTGATATCTCCTATTATTTATGATGGACTATTCCAATGTTTTATGATGGACTATTCCAATGTTTTATGGTTATTACACACACATGAACAATGATAGAGACACTTTATAAAAAAAAGAGCACAGAGGGAGAGTCAAACATAGTGAGAGAGGGTGAAAGTGATAGACAGACATAGTAAGAGATGGTTACTGAGTAAATTAAACTCCAGCTAATTAAACAATTAAAATAGATTTTTTTAAACATACCTCAATCCCAAAACCAAGGAATATTTTAACATGAATTTTATATAGGAAAAAGCCTTAGGAAAACAAACATTGATTAACTGAGCTGTAGTATAATAGATTTCATATGAGAAAAAAAATAGTGTAAATTGAAATTACATATATATATATATATACCTTACATCATATCCACCTACAAATTTCCATTTAAATGTCACCTGCATTAGCAGAGGTATGCCTTTCAAAATGCTTTCTAGTTTGGACTGTTTATTGTTGAATAATGTGAAGTCATTAAGTGCTGTATCGGCTGGTGACTACCATTTCAGTTTAATACTAATGAGTCTACTTGTCAAGTCTAAAAGCCACTCGAAGATAGAGTAATGAGATGAATAGATAGTTGAATGATGAATATTGTGAGAGAATTTAAAATGAATGGAATGAACAAAATGTAATTCCATTATGAGAATGGATTATAACAATATTTGTTGACATTGAATTTGAAGATGACTATGTTGTAGCTTACAAGGAAACAGTCCCGTAGTAATGTGTTCCACAGATGGGAAGTTCTCCGAAAGAAACTTCCATTTGATGCTAAGCATGTGGAGGAAGAAAGAAAGAAAAGCTCTTTACAGTTGTGGTATTAAGTTCTTAGTGTGAATGTCTTGCAAGAAGGAACCAGAGATTGGAACTCAGTCGAACACTTTACATGGAAATAATGTTTGTTTTTTTTTAATAAAAATTTAAATAGATATAAAAATTTTTTAATTTACTCAAAAATGTTATTGTGAACTAGAATACCCTAACCAGGATGGAGAAAATTAATTCCCCGAACACAACAGTTCATGGAATTCACATGATTTTGATTCTAGAAAATGTCTAAAATTCAAGGGAACTTAAGAAATTGAAATTCAGGGAATCTTACTTAATTTGTGTCTAATGACTATGGATCAAATTTGATGCAAATCTCATATTTGAATTTTTAAATAGGAGGCTGTCCCCATATTATGCCCATGAAAAACTCTTTAAAATACTCCAAAGAAACTGAAATTCTGGGAATATTTATTAATTGATGTCTAATACTTATTGTTAAAAATTTCACAAAAATCAGAAATATCTTAATTTTCACAAAAAGTTTCCACCCCCTTTGCATAAAACTAAATTTTTGCATAACTAAATTTTTGCATAAAACTAAATATAGCCCACATTTAGACCCCTTACGCTTAGCAGCTGTGTTCTAAAATCCTGTATATACAAATATATAAACATAAATATCTTTATAAAGATAGAGATTATCAGTTTTTTATAATTAAATAAATTTACAAATTATTTCTGATACTTATCAAAAAGCAATCTGCAATCGCATTGATGTGTAACTTTACACATTTTCTTCTTGAATAAACCATTTATTATTATTTCTTTGCATCTAGTTCAACTTTACGCCCCAAGATATTATACTGTACATGCATTCATTACTGAACAATATTACTTTATATATGGAGAAAATGACCAAAGATATGCTATAATTAACATACACCCATTGAGAATGTTAGTAATTACTGAATAGCATTATGTGAACGTTTTAATCTCAGAGCTCACTACATATCTCCAACTCTCTGACCAATATCGATGGATTTATGTGCTTTAATGAAGGTATCAAAGCCAACGAAATGTTTTAAGGATGTAGTCAAAAACAATCTGAAGACCCTTGATATAAACATGGAGAACTGGGAGAGGATGGCACTGGAGCGATCAGTATGGTGCAAGTATATCTATGATGGCTGCAGTAGATTTGAGGCAAAGTGAATAGAGTACCCTATTTTGAAATGTACTTCACGGAAGCAGTCAGTGATAAACTTCCCAGACACATTTCAACCCGACCATGTGTGTAATTTATGTTTGCTTTGTTTTATATATCAACCATCGATGGGTTAATGCCGAATTAAGTTGTCAAATGTAATTCTATAAGTAGGATGATTATTAAAAAGTGCTCAATAACAAGTAGAGCTGTTCATTAGTATACATTTTTATTTATACAAACATTGGTTACATATGTGCATACATTTTTCGGTTGTACTCTTCAGAGAGTCAACCTCTTCAGACCAAAGAAGACAAGGAAGTGAGATGAATTTTGAAAACTTTCCCATTAAGTAAATCTTTCTTGGGGATGAGATATATTTATAATTTTCTCTGGTCAAACTCAGTATCGGATTACATTCTTTACTTGTTAATTAGTTTCTATCTTTTTTATCATTCTTCTATTTTTCTTTTTTTTCTTACCCACTTAGCTTGGATTCCTTTCTTCTCCATTTAACAGGTTGTACATAGAGTTTGAAGCATCAATATCTGATCTTCATATAAAATACACATCTGCTCACAAATCTATAGATACACAAATACACACATATATAAAATAAAACAAACACAAATATATACTCATATCCATACACGGATATCTACACGTTTATATATATATATATATATAAATATATATATATATAAATATATATATATATAAACATTCATACACACATGCACACCCATACATAGCCGCATAAATACATATAGATTCAAAAATCCACATACACACACATACAGCCCATGGAAACATTTCATTTTCCACTGATTAGTTCAGCATAATATATTATACTATATATACATATACATATATGAGCTTCTTTTGTCATTATTTTAACGGTTTTTTAATTAAGTCGTTCTAAACACATGTGCAGACAAGAAACAAATTTAAACTGCAAACATTTGAAGAAACACACACTAAGCAGACTTTAGATTATGAATAACCACTATTACATCACATTGTAATAATTAAATTATTATTTTGACTTTATTGACTTTTACTTCATTGTTAGTATAAGGCCTACTCAATTTTTTATTCTTTTTTTTATTTATATTTTTTTTTACTTTTTTATTTTCATTTTTTTAAAAATTTATTTATATATATATTTTTTAATTCTGATGTCTATATTTTTTAACTTATGTAATCTATATTATCCATAATCACTACACTTCACCCTATAATGATATGATTTTGGTACTTCCTCACTGTTATCACTTGTTAATATATAGAATTAACTATTGCAATTACATACGCTATATTTAATTAGTTTGCTTGTCTTTATGGTACTTATCTTGTAAGTTCCTTGTATTAATACTAGAGCAGGTATAAATGTAAGCAAATTGAACTGAGATGGAAAGGAGCAATAATAGTTTTAATTATAGTAATATCGATATTTGTGTACATATATGTGTGTATGCATGCATACAAATGTCTGTATACACATGTGTATGTGTGTGTATGTGTCTGCGTGCATATATAATGATTTTATGTACATTTATGTTATGTGTGTATGCATATGTGCATGTATCTAATGATGTATATGTACATACATGTGTGTATGTATATACATGTGTGTATGTATGTTATATATGTATATATAACGGTATGTATTTATACATATGTAGTGTTTTGTATGTATGTGTGTGTGTGTATGTATGTGTATCTATTCGGTATGTACATATATATATGTGTGTGTGTGTGCTGTATATATGTGTGTGTGCTGTATACATGCGTGTATGTGTATTATGGTGAATAAATGTAGGCAAATAAGGCTCAAATGAGTCCAGATGTATGCATATGTATGTATATGGATACTTGAACTAATATTGTACATGTATGGGTATGTTTATACAGATGTAAAACTAGTATATTTTTATTTTTATATTTATTTCGCGTGTACGTATGCTTAGGTTACTGGGCATAT
>OY744521.1:90604697-90777197 GCA_963556195.1 Sepiola atlantica | reverse complement strand
ATAGAGATATACAAATATATAGAGAGATAGATAGAGATATACAAATATATAGAGAGATAGATAGAGATATACAAATATATAGAGAGATAGATAGAGATATACAAATATATATAGAGATAGATAGAGATATACAAATATATATAGAGATAGAGATATACAAATATATATAGAGATAGAGATATACAAATATATATAGAGATAGAGATATACAAATATATATAGAGATAGAGATATACAAATATATATAGAAATAGAGATATACAAATATATATAGAAATAGAGATATACAAATATATATAGAAATAGAGATATACAAATATATATAGAAATAGAGATATACAAATATATATAGAGATAGAGATATACAAATATATATAGAGATAGAGATATACAAATATATATAGAGATAGAGATATACAAATATATATAGAGATAGAGATATACAAATATATATAGAGATAGAGATATACAAATATATATAGAGATAGAGATATACAAATATATATAGAGATAGAGATATACAAATATATATAGAGAGATAGAGATATACAAATATATAGAGAGATAGATAGAGATAGAGATATACAAATATATAGAGAGATAGAGATAGAGATATACAAATATATAGAGATAGATTGAGATAGAGATATACAAATATATAGAGATAGATTGAGATAGAGATATACAAATATATAGAGATAGATTGAGATAGAGATATACAAATATATATAGAGATAGATAGAGATATACAAATATATATAGAGATAGATAGAGATATACAAATATATATAGAGATAGATAGAGATATACAAATATATATAGAGATAGATAGAGATATACAAATATATATAGAGATAGATAGAGATATACAAATATATATAGAGATAGATAGAGATATACAAATATATATAGAGATAGATAGAGATATACAAATATATATAGAGATATATAGAGATATACAAATATATATAGAGAGATATACAGATATACAAATATATATAGAGATAGAGATATACAAATATATATACAGATAGAGATATACAAATATATATACAGATAGAGATATACAAATATATATAGAGATAGAGATATACAAATATATAGAGAGATAGAGATATACAAATATATAGAGAGATAGAGATATACAAATATATAGAGAGATAGATAGAGATATACAAATATATAGAGAGATAGATAGAGATATACAAATATATAGAGAGATGGATTGAGATATACAAATATATAGAGAGATAGATTGAGATTGAGATATACAAATATATATAGAGATAGATAGAGATAGAGATATACAAATATATATAGAGATAGAGATATACAAATATATATGGAGATAGATAGAGATATACAAATATATATAGAGATAGATAGAGATAGAGATAGAGATATACAAATATATATAGAGATAGATAGAGATAGAGATAGAGATATACAAATATATATAGAGATAGATAGAGATATACAAATATATAGAGAGACTGATAAGTAGAAATATACAAATATATATAGAGATTGATAAGTAGAAATATACAAATATATATAGAGATAGATAAGTAGAAATATACAAATATATATAGAGATAGATAAGTAGAAATATACAAATATATAGAGAGATAGATAAGTAGAAATATACAAATATATAGAGAGATAGATAGGTAGAGATATTCAAATATATATAGAGATAGATAGGTAGAGATATTCAAATATATATAGAGATAGATAGGTAGAGATATTCAAATATATAGAGATAGAGATATTCAAATATATAGAGATAGAGATATACAAATATATATAGAGATAGAGATATACAAATATATATAGAGATAGAGATATACAAATATATATAGAGATATACAAATATATATAGAGATAGAGATATACAAATATATATAGAGATAGAGATATACAAATATATAGAGATCGATAAGTAGAAATATACAAATATATATAGAGATAGATAAGTAGAAATATACAAATATATATAGAGATAGATAAGTAGAAATATACAAATATATATAGAGATAGATAAGTAGAAATATACAAATATATATAGAGATAGATAAGTAGAAATATACAAATATATATATATAGAGATAGATAAGTAGAAATATACAAATATATATAGAGATAGATAGGTAGAGATATTCAAATATATAGAGAGATAGATAGGTAGAGATACACAAATATATAGAGAGATAGAGATATACAAATATATAGAGAGATAGAGATATACAAATATATAGAGAGATAGAGATATACAAATATATAGAGAGATAGAGATATACAAATATATAGAGAGATAGAGATATACAAATATATAGAGAGATAGAGATATACAAATATATAGAGAGATAGAGATATACAAATATATAGAGAGATAGAGATATACAAATATATAGAGAGATAGAGATATACAAATATATAGAGAGATAGAGATATACAAATATATAGAGAGATAGAGATATACAAATATATAGAGAGATAGAGATATACAAATATATAGAGAGATAGAGATATACAAATATATAGAGAGATAGAGATATACAAATATATAGAGAGATAGAGATATACAAATATATAGAGAGATAGAGATATACAAATATATAGAGAGATAGAGATATACAAATATATAGAGAGATAGAGATATACAAATATATAGAGAGATAGAGATATACAAATATATAGAGAGATAGAGATATACAAATATATAGAGAGATAGATAGGTAGAGATACACAAATATATAGAGAGATAGAGATAAACAAATATATAGAAAGATAGATGGATGAATAGAGATATACAAATATATATAGAGATAGATGGATGAATAGAGATATACAAATATATATAGAGATAGATGGATGAATAGAGATATACAAATATATATAGAGATAGATTGATAGAAAAAGAGAGACTCGCAATGAAAGTGAAAGTAATTTGTTTTGTAAACCAAAAATTAATAACCCGGATTGAAAAATATCCACTAAAAATCAAAGAATTATTCGATATTAATGAAATTCTCGGTATTTATTAATAAATGAATTAATGTTAATATAATGTATTTATTTAATTCAAAATATTATAGATCTTTTAGCTCGCTTAAATTATTTTACTAATTCATTTCATGGAGAAAATACACTATATCATAGTAGATAGCCATTTTTAAAATGACATTTCATTTAGTTCTAAATCAAATTATTTTACCTACTATTATGGCGTACAAGTAATTTTAATAAATAAATGAAATAGTGCAATATAAAATTTTATTTTTAATCTGTAAGCTGATTATGCTAAACAGAAGATTAATATACTCATACCTATACTCGAAACTCAATGACCACTTTTACTAAGATAATACTCTGAAGGTGCCAATGAAAAATAATATTTAAAGCTTTAATTTTATATCAAACTTTCTGAATTTTTTGTATTCTTTTCTGAGAGCTGCCTTTAAAAACATTTTTCATTTGCCCCTTCAGTATGTTATCTATTTTAAAAGTAGTCACTGAGTTTCGATTACGAATATAATAAGTATAAGGTGCTGGTACTGTTTAGCATCAGCAGTTTACATAGTAAAAAAGGAAACTGTACATTGCTCTATTTCTGTAAAATAAATATTAAACTATTAAAATTACTTGTATATCATAATAGTAGATAAAATAATTTGATTTAGAAGAACTAATTAAAATTTTGTTTTAATTATATCATTAGCAATTCCCTAGGAAAATATTTTTACATATAAGTATTTCAAGAAATTTTTTAATTGAGGAACTTCAGTTCAACCTTGTAATAAGATATAGAAGCTCAATGTTCTTCACGTTAAGCAGAACTTATATATATATATATATATATATATATTTTTAAAAAATCATTGATGAAAAAAGTTATGTCATCGATTTTCCAAACACTATATATTTCAGGTTTTGAATCTCAACATAAAACACTTGTTATGCCTAGCCACACTGAAGAGCTATGATCCGGCGAAACAGCTGTCTGGATGAATTTTTTTTTTTTTTTTTTTTTTTTTTTTTTTTTTTTTCGATAAAAGTTTAAATGTGATTATTGATTAAAATTAGAGATTTTCAAAGACAGTCAACACAACTTATCTCCGAAATCCTGCCTCCCAAGTAGGCTCAAGCCAAGGATGGTTTTGGCAGTTCTGTGGAGGCTTCTTTGGTTTAATTTTTTTGTAACCTGACTTCAAACGTTGTCAGGAAAATGTATATAGTTAGTTTTAACAGGAATAACATTAAGAGCAAGAAATGTTACTGCACATTCATGTTAATCTGGAATAAGGGTTAATGAGATGAAATGATTGTCAGTTGAAAGATGAAGAACTTTAACAGAGGATTGACAATTATCAATGGAATCAAATATAAGTTTAATTACAATGAAGATGGTTTATAATAAGAATCTGTTGACATTGGATTTTAAGCCGACCATGTTGTAATTTGCAGGGAAGCCATCCCATGGTAATGGAAAGCCTCTGCGAAGAAACTTTATTCATAGAAATTCCACCCGATGGTAGGCACAAGTTTATTAGATATATTAATATTATTGTCTTTGTGTTAGTAAAGTTGCTTTTTTATATTGGCCGTATTTTTCGACAGCTGGAGATTCTAACCGCTTCACAAACACAAGCCATATACATATATATATATATGATTACTGATGACAGTCCAAACACAAATACAATCACACAGAATATATAATAGGAATATATAGATCAAATTCTGTTAATTATTAAAGCATTATTCAATATTAAATATACTAGCAATCATTTGATCTCTTTAGTCGCATAATTTTACTGGTATATATGATGAATGAACATACACTATACTGCCTCCAAAAACGAGGAGGTAATGCTTGGGAGGATGGTCTCATGACAACAAATTATACTACACAACCCACTCCCAAATGAGGAGGTAATGTTTGGGAGGATGATCTCATTACAACAAAACAGATACTACACTTAGTGAGCCCCCTTAACAAAAGAAGGTAACATCTGGGAGGATGGTATAACAGAACAGATACTAAAAAACCCTCACCTCCACCAAAAGGAGAAGGTAACCTCTGGGAGGATGGTATGACCATAGAACAGATATTACCCCCCCCCCCCAAAAAAAAAAATAGGTAATGCCTGGGAGGATGGCATCATGACAACAGGAGAGGTACTACACTCCCTCTCCACCCACATCGAATTGAGCATTAAAAGATTAATAGTATAGTTTCAGATTCAGATATAGAAGTAATAGTATAGTTTCGGTTTCAGGCAGACAGATACCAAATCTCAATTAATAATAGATATACAACGTACACATGACATTTTTTTCTAAATAGTAAAAAAAAAGTTCCTGTTTGTCGGAGAAAACCCGGTCACAGGAATTTTACTTTTTAATCGAAAAATATAGAAAACCATTACAAAAGACACATCTGGAGAAACCGAAAGAATGCAAAGGATTTATTTACTAACAATTTCATAGACTTTAAATATCAGTTCCTAAATGTATAAGAAATAAAAATAAAAGTCTTATTACCTCTGCAAGCTAAGAAGCAACATGTAAGTGTAAAATTTCAACTGCATCAATAATCCCATCTGAATCAGATTCCAAGCTTCTGATGACAGTCCATACAGTGTATACAGCACTCCCATTTAAATGCCAATAATGAAAACATCAACTCCTATGCACAACAGGATACCTACTAACAGATGACCTATAAACATGTATGTACTACCAATCCCAAGTTGAGAAGCAGAGCAGAACACCAAAAATTTATCTGAATATCCAAAAAGACAAACTTAAAAGAAACCAAAGTTCACTTTGCTCACTTGACTGAAACGTAAAAGTTTACCCAACTCTTTTACCCCAACTTCCATTACCGACAGAAGGAAGAATGGCAACAATGAATTTTATTCATTAATCTTGAGTGCATAAAATACACTTTACATTTAAAACTTCGAAACAAAATTTATATATATATATATAGGGTAATCTCCTAAACTAATGAACCGATCATTGTGAATTTTGAAATATATATTCTAAAAAGTATGGTGAGTATTGATTTACTCCTCTCCAGGAGTTAGGCACAAGGCCAGTTTTTATATTACTCCCACAAGTAAGATGTGACCCAAGGTCGGGTCGGGAAAGTGGGGTTTAAAAATTGCCTGGGCAGCCCCGTCGGCATTCCCCGGTAGGGGCGCCTCAGACAGTAAGCAATAAACTTACTCCTCCGCAAAGAGGGGAGGCGAAGCCTGGGAGGGTGCACCTCCTAAAACTGCACAGGACAGACCCATAGACCGGCGTAAATCAAGCCCCGAAGGCCAAGACAATACCAGTCTATGGGGTGCAGTATCCATCGGAACAGATACTACACTTTGATCTTAGCCAAAAGGCCAAGTATGGTGAGTAACATGGGCATAATTTTTTGTGAATGTTAATATTTAGAGGGTAATATATAGAGTGTTTAATTTATTTTTTTTATTTCATGAACCGATCATTATGAATTTTGGAATATATATATTCTTCGCAATCTTATGAGTAACATCGGCACATTTTTTTTTTTTGTAAACTTCACAATTTAGGGGCTGCGCCCCCCCTCCCCCAGAAAAAACTTTTAATCTCCTAAACTAATGAACATATTATGAATTTGAGAATATATATTCTAAAAATTTACTGAGTAACTTGGGCACATTATTTTTGTAAATGTTAACATTTAGAGGGTGCATACATAAAGTTTTTTCATTTATCTTTTATGAACCGATCACTATGAATTTTGGAATATATATTCTCGGCAACCTGGTAAGTATCATGGGTACATTATTTTTGTTTTATAATTTGTGTCCACCCAAACTCGCATTTTCCCTCAAAGAAGTTTTAAAATAAATTAGATGCAAAAATTTAATAGAAAAAATAACTGCTCTACATCAGATTTTGACTTCTATTAAGTAATACATTTTTAAAAGGATCGGTACGCACGTGTAAGCCTCAACATGTGCTTGTTAAAATCCTAAACTATGAATTATGGGATATGTATTCTAGGCAACAGGCTGAGTAACATAGGAACATTTCTTTTTTTTGTCAACTTTACCATTTAGGAAGATGCCGTCGAAACTGTACCATACCCCGTCAAAGAAAGAAAAAAACACTAAAATTTTAAAATAATGCTTTTTTTATTGCTTGTACCCGTCCTGGAATAGGTATTCTACTAGTAGTTGTATAAAATGCTATGCAAAGAGTGCTCAATATCGGTGATAGAGCTCATGTAGATCTAATTTTGAAAACATAGAATTAACAGTACGTTGTGGCTAGCAGTATCTTGCCTCGCATAGTTTGAAGAATGCAAGACAGGAAATTGGTAGTGATCTGGCATCCAGGTTTTGAATCTCACAGTTGATGTATTCGCTATGTCTAGCCACACTGAGGAATCATGAAACAATGAGATTGCTATCTGTTGACATATATATATATAATTGATAGAACGCAACAAAGAGGGGGGGGGGCATTCATTAAGATGATGTTTTTCTTAAAAAAAAACCAAATCCTGAAAGACCTTGAATAACATCACTGACAACCGACCTGCAAGGTTTAATAATTATTTGCTCAGGAGTATATCTAGATGATAAATGGGATATGACGAAAAAGTTCTTCACAAAATTTTTTTTTAAATGTGGCATGAGTTCAAAATAGTGGTGGATCACAGATTTTCTTGAAAAACAGTACAAAATACCTTTCGTTTAATCTTTATTTATGTCTACATATTCTAAGTGACTATGCACAGATGTCCAAGTAAATATTATTCCATAACAAGTAATTACAGGGAAAGGATCTAACATCTGAAAGATCATTTTCCAGTAAAAATTTCTAAAAATAAAATGTTTGGTTCTTTTTTCTGTCATCACATAGAGAGAGAGAGAGACAGAGAGACAGACAGAGAGAGAGAGAAGAGGACTGGCTCTAACATCTGCAAGATCACTTCAGTATATATAATTTCTAAAATTAATCTAAAGTTTGTTTCTTTTTTTACCTTTTTAAAACATTAAAAAAATATTAACTTCTATTTTGAAATTACTAGTTGTACCTACCCGATGTTGCCTGATAATGCTTTTATTTGCAATTTGGGTCTTTTGGGTTTTTTTTTAATATTTTTTGGTTCAAAACAAAAAGAATAAACTCTATATTGAGTTAAATTTTTTTTTTGTTTTTTTTTTGTTGGTTTTTTTTAAGGCGTCTATATGAAAATAATTCCGACCCGGTCAAAGTATTTTTTTTATTAAATCGAATTACATTCTATTGTTCTTAACATACTGCAACGATCCACAAAAAGAACTGACAAACCAGAATCAAATATGTTGCAGTAAGAAAGTTATCAATTATGAAAGACTTTACTTTATTAAATTTCAGTTTACATACAAAATCGTAATACAATTTTTTACTTAGAAATATTTATGAAAAAGTAAAACTTAGAGTTCCCTCGATAGAAAAATTAAGAATTTTGTAATCAATTGTGAAGTCCTCCTTTGATGTTTGACTTAGTAGTCTTTGAATGTGATCAGTTTTGCACTGAAACCGTCAACTTTCCTCGAACATCTCTGCATTTGCATTGATAAAAGAAATCATATGCAAGCATAATCTATTACTAATGGAAATTTGGTATCTGTCTGTCTGAAGCAAAAACTATACTATTACTCAATACACTCAATTCGGGGTGGAAGGTAGTATAGTATCTGTTCTCTTGTAATATTCTCCCAGGCATTGCCTTTTCCTTTTTTGAGGAAGGGTAATTCCTATCATGAAATCATCCTCCCAGGCATTACCTCCTTTGTGGTGATCAATATAGTATATGTTTGTTATATACTTAACAAAAATATGCTCCCTCTTGTCACATATTTTTGTTAGTATTAATACAAATAAAGTTTGGATATAAATGAGAATAGTTACAAGAAAAAAAGTCTTTTGTGAGAATAACTAAATCACTCAAAAACAAAAGATGGTACTGTAATTTGGAAAGTAATTTTCCACACGATAATTGAATAATTGAGATTGAAGAATTAACAGAACATTTTCCAGCTTCAGGTAATAACTCATCAGTTCTTTAAATCACTCAACCTTACTTATTCATCCAAATTGACAATTATTTTAATTAACTTTACAAAGTATAAAGTTTTTCTTGCCATGAGTAATAGGTATACACTAAACTGAAGTTTTTAGATTCCATTTAAAGTGCTAATTGGGTACAAATTTAAAATAAAATGTTTGTTTCGAAAATTGTCTCAGTTGGAAAACTTCAACAGGTAAATACAATAGCCAGAATCTATTTGTCTTATTTTTGTTTTCTTTATAAGTGTAAATATATGACAAGTGGATTTTTAAAGTTACATAATCACACAGTATCAACGTCGGCATGCATCAAGGATCCATTCTGGGTCTAACCATCTTCCTGATGTTCATCAATGATCTTCCAAATCATATTCTTAGATCATTCGTTGACATCGAAATAGACGACAATTGTCTATGGCAGCACTTCAGAAAGCATTGGTGATCAAGATCTTGCTGATTCCCCATTCCGACCTAGAGCATGTGGTACAATGGGGGAAACAAATCAAATTTATTTGGCAAAAATATAGCATAGTGCAACAAGCCATGTAAAGAGAAAGCTGGAAGCTATTTACATCCACATATAGTTTGAATGTTTGTCCAAGGGGGAAAAAAAGGGGCTTGTTACTTCTAACACATCTAAATTAAGCTTCTCTCCTTTCATCACCAATGCTCGGATCCTCATTGTGCCTCGGTTGAAATAAAGACCGCTGGAAAAAATGTTTGGATCATCCTACCGCTCCAGAAAGTATCAACTCCTGATTTAATCCTCTACCTGTATAAGAGTCAGATCCGTCCTAAGATGAAGTACTGCTGCCACATCTGGGGAGGTGCCGCCCAGAGGTCTCTTTCCTGCTTTGAAAAAGTACAAAATTAACTTTGCAATCTAGTGGAGGATGATCTCTTCTCTTTACTACAGTCACTTTCCCATAGAAGAGACGTTGTTAGTCTTTATCTAATGTATCATTATTTTCATAAGTTCCAATCTCTGGTTCCCCCCTGTAAAAAATTCAGTGAGAATTCGTTTAATTAGCACCACTGCAAATAACTTTTCTTTCTTCCTTTGTGTACTTAAAACGGAACATAACGTCCATGGATATAGTTTCTTTCCAGGAATTTCCCATTTGTGCAAAACAATACCACAGGACTGCTTCCCTGCTGACTACAACATGGTCGTCTTCATAATATACTTTATATATATATATATATATATATACTATGTATATACTATTTTTTTTTTTTTCGATATGCCAAATACTTGATGTGTAAATGAAATTTACATGTTATTCACTGTGATAGAATAATCTCAAATTCTCTATATCAGATGGTAACTATTATACACATTACCACAAAACTGCTTCCCTGCTGATTACAACATGGTTCCCTTCAAGTCCAATGTCAACAAATACTTGTTGAGCCGTCCTCACAAGTAACCGAACTGCCCATCCCACCCATCATTTCCAATCCTCTCAGTATTGTTCATCATCCAATTGACAATCTCATTGACTGTCCTTGAGTGGCTTTTGGCCTTTGTAAGTGACTCATAGAAATAAGTAAAAAAAACTAAGAGCATATTTTTTCATTGCTTCCCAACTTGTGCACAACTTATAATTAAAATTAGAATAATCTCAAATTCTCTATATCAGATAGTAACTATTATACACATTACCACAAAACTGCTTCCCTACTGATTACAACATGGTCGTCTTCAAGTCCAATGTCAGCAAATACTTGTTGAGCCGTCGTCTAAAATAATCAAGTTCTGCCCCTTTTCACCCATCGTTTCCAATCCTCTCATAACATTGCTCATCATCCAACTGAAAATCCCATTAACCCTTATTCTCGAGTGGCTTTTGACCTTGATAAATGGTGACTCATTAGTTAAAAAAGAATATTATGCCACCCACTTAAGTATTTTAATTCCTACTTTTAGGACTATTATTAGGTGTAATGTAGAAAAGTACAAATTTCTTTAGAAGTAAGGATTAACTTTCCAGGTATTGCTCAATATGTTGTATACTCAGCTGATCCCATTTCATTGCAAAGAGGGACCTATACGATTGTGATGTTGCTGTTGCCAAATACATTATTGAATCGAGTTGCATTTCTGAGATGAGTTTCATGGCAGGCTTATTACAGTAACTCGTAAGGTTAATGAGATGGAAATACTTGCTCTGGCAGGAAATTTGAATGGTCATCTTGGAAAGATCTGTTGGTTTTGAGTGTGTTCATAGAGGAAATGGACATGTTGAGAGGAGTACAGAAAGAGAAAAAATATTAGAATTTGGTCTCGCCATAGGCAAGTTTGTTGCAAATACTATTAAGGGGACGACCATATTGTTACGTATGAATCTGAAACAGTAAAGACTCGAGTAGATTATCTTTTGGTAAGGAAAAAGGATGTAAAGCTCTTTAGTGCTGTGACAGTAATACTTGAAGAAATTATGAACCAGCATGAACCAGTTATCTGTGACTTTAAATTGAAGGCTTGTAAGGTAAAGAGAAAGTTTATCCACAGGAGAGTGTGGAGGTTAAATGAAGAACACATGTAGTGCGAGTTTGACAATCAAATGAATGAGTAGTCCACATTCTCAATAAACCAGACTCAGAGAAGGTAAAACCTGGAAGGGTTCACCTAGAACTGAATGAAACCATACCTCATTCTGACAAAAGGCCTGCTCATCAGTGAGAGAGTCCATCTTTGCCAGAATGATACCATGGACATGTTCTCGGTTGGTATGAACACGGTCGGCAAACAAGTCATTCTGAATGAATGGTAAAAAACGAACCCACTCAGATTAATATATACACTCTA
This sequence comes from Sepiola atlantica, assembly GCA_963556195.1. Classification (NCBI taxonomy): domain Eukaryota; kingdom Metazoa; phylum Mollusca; class Cephalopoda; order Sepiida; family Sepiolidae; genus Sepiola; species Sepiola atlantica. The sequence continues at coordinate 90,765,277 of OY744521.1, read as the reverse complement.
GAATAGTCCATTTTAAGAGGGGTGTTAGAAGCTCACTATAACAGTATCAAACAAATATTTTGCAATAAATTGTAATAGGTATCCTGCTTTGGTATTAAATAACCTCCAACAAGTTTGTTATGCTGTAAAACAGACACTTTTGGCTAGGAGCAAACTGCAGTATCTGTTCTGATACATTTCATCTTTTCTGTCCTCGGTCAATGAAGAAAATATTTTTTATAGACTAAGGCAATTTTTAATTTTTGTCCCAATCCAGAATGGCCTTATTTCCTCACATTAAAAATGGACCTTGTGTCTAACTGCCCTCTTGGGGAGGCAAGTAAATAGGAACATACTAATCTAAACCATTTTGAAAACATGTTAATCTCATATCCTCTTTTGCCACCCACCAACATTCTACAGAATAAATTATGAATGCTGTTACTATAAAAATCATTCCTTAGATTTCCAGATTGGCTGAAGTCTTACAAATGTTCCCACAGGGATTTTAAGCCTTGATTAGATGTCACTGTTCTTTTTCTTTTCTTTATGTTCTGTAGTGGTCACTGATAAGGCTTTCCATGTACATAAAATCCTCCACAGTCTAATGGATCACTGTTAACAGTGAGAGATATGTGGTAGATGACATTTATGTACATGATTTGTGTCTTTACCATATTGATGTTAAGGTTGGTTTGCTTTACATACCATATCTTATTATGTATAATATGACAAATATAATATGGCAAATATAATATGGCAAATATAATATGGCAAATATAATATCCGTGTTTCTTAAGCTAATAAATTACATCCTTGTGTATAATGATATTGTAGTACATTCATCCATATGTAAATTTCTTCTGTTAATGTCTACCATATTATCCAATAAAATATCAATGTTGTACATTCTTGATACAAAAGAAAATGGTACTCTTATAGCTGATGCACCATGTTTCCGTGACTTCGCATCGTCAATGTTCGGGCAGGTCTCAGAAGCGCCCAAGAGTTGACAAAACTTTTAACCAAGAAACATTTGCTTATAAACAGTTTGTTTTTCATTAAAATAAGAAAACAAAACAAAATTTGCTTAAAAAAGAGTTGTTTTGTTTATGTGAACAAGAAAGGAAAAAAAAAAAAAACATTTGCTTAACAAATCAAACAAAATCATCCTTTGAAACTTTACGGTGCACAAACAAAAACATTTTATTTAAAAACATTTGATTAACAATGGTTCCTTTGACAAAAAAAGAACAAAAATAAACATCTGATTACTAACAGTTGTTTAGCTATGGTTTGTTAGTTCTTTATTTGTATATGTGTATTTTAGTTTGATTTTCTTTGTCGTAATTTATCGGCTACCAGTCTCCAAAATTTAGCGTTTGGCAGTTTTCGCCTCATCAACTCTCGGGCACGCCTGTAACCTGCCCAAACGTTGACGATGCGAAGTCATGGAAACATGTTTAGCAATTGCATGTTTCTTCTAATTTCAGTTTCAAAACTAATTTTCGAATTTTTAGGGAAACGGTGACTCAAACCAGTTGTTAATCATTTTTATGTTTGATATGACGATTATATCTACCTTTATAAAGTTAATGTTTATATATTTGTATGTATAGGATTCACTTCTAAACTAATATACCGATCATTATGAATTTTGGAACTTGGCGTAAGGGACATATTTAGTTAAGTTTTATGCTTACAAGATAAAAAAGAGTGGAAAACCTTCATGAAAATTCAGATACCTCCGATTTTCGTGAAATTTTAATATTTTAGATTGGCATTGAATTTGATCCATAGTCAGCAATTAAGCAAGATTACCTGAATTTCTATTTCTTTTACAAATGTCTTAATGTTAAATCATGAAATTTTAGGTATTTTCTAGAATAAAAATGGATATTAATAAAAATTAGAAGGATTATAGACATACGGTTTACTTGCATTATATCTTGATTTTAATCTTAGTAAGGGGGCATAAAAGTGGTGCAAACTATTCATGGAATTAATTTTACCCGTCCTGGGACGGTATTCTTCTAGTTTAACAAACTATGACATTTAAAATATTGTCCTATTAAAAAGCAAGAAATAAAACTGCATAAAAACAAGAAAATTATCTTGTGAGTAAAGCAGTTTTCATTTTACATTTATAAAGTCAAATCTGACAAATTAGTTCTTATATAAAATAAATGGCCAATTTATAATATGCAAAGAGCTTTGTGGTTGCTACAAGATGTCGCTTTTTACAAAATCAAGAAAATTTTCATTTTCCCAGTTCATTTTTTTAGCAACAGGTGACCAAATTACTCCCAGAAAAAAAGATGTCAAAAGAAAATAATCCCTTAGTTTATACTGTTTGAAAGAAAAAATAACACAGTTTATAATAACAGTATAATGATCTGAAAAAAGATATGTAAGATATACTGAAGTAATTTGGGAATTTAAATCAGGGTTGTGGAGTCGAAGTTGAAGATTTTGAAAGGAATCAGAGTCGAACTCTAAAGAATGCTAGGAGTTGGAGTTTGATTAAAAATTTCGACTGATTATTACTAAATATTAGAAGACTTTAAAATAAGGAATCGGAGTCAAATATCTTGGAATTCTAGGAGTCCGAGTCAAATTTTATACGTTCCGGATCTGCAATTTTGGCTTAAACAAACAGAAAATTAGGATTATTCAGGGTCACAAGACCAATTCCTTTTTGACAGAGACTGAGAAGTGCCTCATTAATTTGAGCTCTATATGTTTTGTCATGTGATGTCTGATGAATCCAATATAAAATAGAAGTTTCCAGCTTATCCATGTAGTTTGTTAGTTTCCTTCCATACAACACAGAGCTACAGCAATTACAATCACAATTTTCTGATGTGATCGTCAATGTGTAAATATTAGTGTCAAAGAATCAAGAGATGATTAAATAAAAAGAAAAGAAATGGGATTGTGTTGCCAATGGGCAACAATGACAAGTCATCTTGCAAAAGGGAAGAAGATTGAAAGCTTCTCTTTGACAATAAATAGCGGACTGACTATTTTTATCCAAGATATTTGTTTGTAATAGAGTATTAACAATAGTATATTGAATCCATGTAGAACATTTCATGTAAAAAAAAATGTGCTTTTGTGGATCTTGTGTATCAGATAAAGAGATTTAAAAAAAGCCAACAAGATATGAACAGGAAGAAATGGTGACAAGAAAAGAAAAGATGAAAAGTTGCGACACTATCAATACATGCTGTATGGAGATGTTGCAATTTTAATATTTTTACAACCAATAAAATAGTCTCTTGTACAATTGAAATAATAAAATAAAAATACCAAAGATATAACAAGCTAGAGGAAATAATAAAAAATATATACTAGCTGTTCCTACCCGGCGTTGCCCGGGAGTCTTTGCTTTCATTAATAATTTGCATAACTTAAATAGGATTTCTTTGCTTGCCAATCCCTCCCCCCCCCTCCAACAATAAAACGTTATTTTAGTTATAAATAAATATAAAAGATTTTGTGTATCTTTAAAAAAAAAAAGGTTTTTAAAAAATCGAGCATTTACTTTTCTCCCCCACTCTATGAAAGTAAAAAGGTTTGGGAATTTAACTCGAAATCACAACTTGGCAAGCTGGTGTCTTATTAATTTGTCGATTGTACCAGTGTTATTAATCCACCGATTATAAAGCATTCGATGAAAACGTTGTGTAAAAAACGTTCATTTGAGGGAAATCGCTTATGAAAAAAAGGAAAGGGAGAGTATTAGTAGTAAAATTCGAAAAATTTACTATCCGGATTTCTTCAGTGTCATCAGGATCAGGAAGAGGACTTGGAATTGTTGGAGTGTTACCTCCTCTGACTCACTCTGATATTAGTAATAAAAACAAAGACTTGATCGGATTAAATATGAAATTCGATGAAATCGATTGGAAATAGAATTTTTGCTTTTAAGAGCACAGAACAATATTTGCCAAAATTTACTGACTGAACAGGGGAAAAGCTGGCTCTATTTTACATATAAGATTTTATAATAAAAATATAAGTTTCTATAATGCTAGTCAGGCTGCTCGCTATTACTTGTATGTGATATAAGAAAATATACATGTGATAAATAAAATGATCTAATCGTTTACATTAGAAATAATAGTGGAAAAATGACAAAACTTCCCATCTCTACCATAATGGGCTAATCCAGGGTAAATTCTTTGCAATGAAATGAATAAGTTTATTTAAATAAATATACTTCACATATATTAAGAATAGCATCAGCAATATACAAACTAAGGACTAAGATCTCTAAAATATTTTATCTTTTTTTTTTACTATAACTTGATATTCTGAAATCATATTGCTGTATTTGTTTATTTCTAATCTTATACTAGTGTACACCCTCCATAAAAACTGACCAAAAAAAAGTTATGCTTCGCCAGTGTTCACACTCACTATTGATCTAGATATGACTAAAATATCCATATAAAATCATAGAATTTAATCAGTAATTTAATTGTTCATATATTTTAGTTTAGGAGTTATAATTTCTGACGACCTAAAGAAAAAAAAACACTCACCGTTAACATTGTATTATAGATTAAAAGATTTTGAAATTCATTTCAAGTGACGAAATAAATTTGTGTGACTTGCTATTTGCTTTCTCGCTTCCCCTCACTACTTGAAATGATTTTGTGCATGAATTTAGAAAAAGTCAGATGCTTTACACGTTAACTTTGCGTTATGGGATGGAAGTAACTGGTTGAATCCTCTTAGAGACTATTGAATAGTACTGATAAATGCAGTATTCACACTTATTCACACAGCTATCAGTCCCTAGGTCTGATCCATATGGTCGGTGGATCATTTGTCTAACCACACTGATGAGTCTTTATAAAACTAAACAAGTGCTTGTCTGTGGACACAAAATAATTATTAATTATATATATATATATATATATATATATATATAAGTTGTGTTTATTATAGAGTGGAGGATTTTTTTACATTCGTAAAGACATTCGTAGATAATTTAAACCCTTGCTACATAGATTCTGAATTAATGCTTTGTTTAAATATTTTAGTTTAGGAGTTATATATACAAATAGACGAATTCCCTTTATATATAAATAAAAATAAAGTTACCGTGTCTAATTTTCATAATCAGATTTAAATAGCATTTATCAAACTTTGCTTCTATTAGAAGCAATTGGTTAGTTAGAAGTTCTAACTAACCAATTTTTATTTGTTATTGTTGTACCATATTGACAATATAATAATGTTACAATTTATTTAAAAATTATTAAATCTGTCCCAGATGACTATGGAGCATTTTTAAATAATCACCAAAAAATAAAAATCCGCAAAGGGAATAACTAATATTTTAGATTGAAAAATATAAGAGACATTGTCTATCTTATGTGAAAAGAAAATATTAAAAACTAAAATGACTTCACCGTGTCCCGGCTAACTTAAATGCACAATTCTCTTCTAATCAAGGGAGGCGCGATAGCGCTCTATCCCTTAATAGACTTCAAAAACGACCTATGCTAGAAATCTCATTTCTTTGATCAGTCATAACTCAAAAACCAATAAACCAAATTAGTTAGAACTTTGCACAAAATTTTCATTTGATATGTTCTATAAGTGTGTAGAATTTCAGCATCATTAGTCAAGGCAACACAGAGATCCAGAAAGGTCAGGAGTGATTTTGTGTTATCCGTGTGTACGTACGTACGTGTGTGCCACCCTGTATCTCATCAACTATTTGATGGATTCAGCTGATTTTTGGCAGAGATAGAGGTTCTAGGATCTAGTTGATGGCATTTTAATTTCAGTTTACCATATACTTTAGTTTTCCATAAAATTAAAAAAACCTTAAAAATTACCATTGTCTTGAGGCATAGCCTTTAAAAAAGTAGTGACATTCCATGATAAATGCCAGTATACTGAAATCATATGCCCTTAATAGGGTTAAGATGAACATTCATATACACTAAATGTACAAAAGCAAGGAAATTCCCAAATGTTTACACTTTTATTGTCATTAAGGGTATGACTACATATCAACCAAACCATTTCATTATCACATCACTACATTATAAATATCTATGCATGAGTGGATGAAGTGTGTGAGGTGCGCTGAAGAAAAATTCCTACAAGTAAAATACATAGCCCTGTTGTGCTCGCATACCCTTAATGACAATAAAAGTGTAAAAATTTGGGAATTTCCTTGCTTTTGTACATTTAGTGTATACGAATGTTCATCTTAACCCTATTAAGGGCATATGATTTCAGTATACTGGCATTTATCATGGACTGTAGGTATAGCTAGTCTAACAAATTTATCTTTTCGGATTTTCATAGTCAGACATAAAAATATTTGATTCTTACTATCAGTCATATTTGACAATTATCACTCATTTGCCAGAAAAAATTCACCTTCCAATCATTTTCAGTGTTTACATATTCTATCTAGCCCAATAACTCTTTCAGTAATAATAACTTAGAGATTCACCGTTTGTTAAAAATGAAAAATTCAAAATGGCGTCTATATTTGCTGGATACGTACATATTCAAAACATCTAGTTTCTTCAACAGACATTAATCATTTATTTTAATTTAGAAATTAAACAAACAAACGTAATTATGCATAGGGGTACAATTGAAATTAACGTCATCGACAACATCATTTAATGTCAAACTAGACGATTTCTAGAAGACCAAACCAGTTTCATCATTATTTAGTGAAAAGATAACGTCATTAAAGAGTAATAATTTATAAGTAAAGGTTCAATATCATCTCCAAAAATTAGATTTAATTTTTACATTGATTATTACGCAAAAAATAACCAATCTTATTTTAAATGCACAATTCTCTTCCAATGTAAATGTCACTCATAGAACAGACACTTTAACGTAGACTATTGGTTACATAAATTAAAATAAAGCCCGACAATATATTTTTTACATTTTTTTATCATAGTTCACCCCCATACAAGGCAGGACGCCACTGTATATATAAGGGGCTACTGAGAATTGGAAAGTATATTTTAGGGGTCATCCTAAGTTGTGAGCTGCGCAGCGAGATGTCTGTTTACATTAGTTTTAAACCTCTGCATGTCAGTAGTCAGGAAAACAGGGAGCAGGGAGTGATTTCCAGAGGTCAGCAGCATGAGGAAAAAAGCTATTGGAGTAGAATGCTCTCTGGCATCTGGAGACCTCCACAGTGAATGGATGGGACTTAGTCGATTGTCAGGTTCGTCTAGTGTATTTATGTCAAGGGGACACCAGGGCAGCAAGTTCATCAGAGAACAATCCATTGAAGTACATGTAAAACACGCATAAGGATGCAACATTGCAGCAATGGTATAGAGGCTGGAGCTTGGTTGATAGTGAGGGACCTATTAAGTTGGTGACTCTTTTTTGGACCTTGTCTAAGAGGGAGAGACTAGTAGTTGATGCCCCAGCCCAGATGTGGCAACAATACTCCATGCATGGCAAATGGTGGCTTTGTAGAGATATAGGATAATGTCAGGTGTGAGAAGTTTACTAGCACGGTAGAGGGAGCCCACCTTCTTTGCAGGTAGCCATACTAGTTTATAAATATAATTCATACTATATAATAAATAATATAAATAATAAACTACTAGAAGAAAAACTAGAAATTTTTTTTTTTTTTAAATCACAAAAAACTAATAAAATGTATATGAACTGGAAGAGAAAATGGTGACAAGAAAATATGAAAGAAAAACTTCCATGACACTATCAATAAATGCTCTATGGAGAAATAAGTCATTTTGATATTTTTGCACTCAATAAACTAGTCTCTTGCACAATTGAAATAATATGTAAGCAAAAAAAAAAAAAAAAAAAAAAAAATTAGTGAATTTGACAGATTCAAAAATATCCAAATTTTTCATTACTGAAAAAAATCAAAGTGCATTTTCTTTTGTTTTTGATAAAATGAAGAATTTACTTTGTTTTTATTTGGACTATTGTCTTCATCAACACTGATATTTATATTTGTACTATGTTTCGACCTATACGCTCTCCAGCCTTCTTTAAGTGTATTGTTCTATTTCCGATGATGTGTTTGATTATTTGTACATGCTGATGTTTCTTATATATTTAAATCCAATGAACTGATGATTTTGAAGTTTATTATTAGTCAAAACATGACGTAAGCAATATTGTGGAGTGTGACAAACACCTATAAACTGTTGCATGTAGATTTTGTACAATCATTTTGTGTTATTCTTTAACCAATGTATTCGACATGGAATTCATATCTGTACTAGACTGATAATGTTAAAACAACCTAGCATATGGGTGGACTTTCAGACATCTTATTCTCTAGTGTGTATCAGTTATGGGTGTTTTACTCCACATGGGTTTGTGAGCATCCTGACTTCCACAAGTGATAAGCAATACCAGATTTCTCTATCATCCCTAATTATAGACTTTTTTAATTTGTTTTTACCATCTTATTTCAAAGGTCAGCTGGCTTCTCTTGTTTTTGTTTTTTTTATTATTCCTTGTCACATCTCTATAAGAGATATAATAAATACAGTTTTTGGTCATGTTTCCCTGTGTTAAATTTAACTTGAAAAAATACTGTTTTGAAGTTGAACTGCTTCTGAATGCCATACTTATATTAATTGGATTGCAGATCTTTAAGATGACTACAATAATAAAACCTTGACATAACACGTTCCTTTTCCTCTAAAAATTGTTTATTTAAATAAAACTAATATGTTCAGATTACTATTGAAGAAGCACCATATTTTTTTATTATTTTTTTAAAAACCGCCATGTTAAATTTTTAGGTAGGAGGAGCTAAGTTTGTTATGTAAGTTTTAACAATTATCCCCTGCAGTTGATATTTCTCAAAGATTTTTTCCACCAACCATAAACATTTTTATTTAATGTTGTTGTAAAAAAGATCTACGGATCACTGAATACCAAATTTTTTATTGTTCAATTTTTCAGGCAGTGGTTCGGTTTGGTATTTAAATATAATGTAAAATGATCTCCATGCTCAAATTTCCAAAGTGGCATTTGTACACAAGATTAGTTTGATTTAAAAACGATCGAAAAACAAAGTGGCGGAAACAACCTAGTACATGAACAAACTCTTTCAGACGTTTTATTTTCCGGTGTTGCTCTATCAATTACTGATGTTTTACTTCAAGTGGCTTGTTAGTATCCCATTTGTCTCCATGTGATAAGCAATATCTCACTTTTGTATATCAACCCAAATTACAGATTTCTTCTAATTTCCTTTCACAGGTCAACCAGCTTCTTTGTATTCTTTGTCACAATTGCTATGGGATAGAATAAATAGGTTTCGATCACATTATCCTCTGTTAGCATTGAAATATATTAAATGTGGATATCAGCTTCATATGTATTAATAAAAAAACTTTACACAAGATTTGGTTTCACCCCATTCGAACATGTGCAACAATTCAGGCCTTACATACTGTTCATTATAATAAAGCTTTATAAATGGACTATAAGAATATCGGACTCTGGATGGATTCATATTTTGAATGTTTATTGACTGTATTTATTTGCTTATATTTTACCATAAGCACATTTAATGCTACAGCACTACCCATTGTGAACGATTACTTAATTTTCTGGTTAACAATTCCAATTGCCTTCAGCGATTACTTATTCTATCCGGCCCAATAACTCTTTCAATAATAGAAACTTTTGAGTTATTTGATGTTGAAATAAATTACCTATTATAAACGATTCATTGTATATAATTAATTGAACACAAGTTATTATTTTACCCATAGCAAGGTGGGCTGTGGGTTTATATCTTTCACAACAGTATTAGTGTATAAATGATTACAATGGATTCGATCAGATTTGAACTTGGCATAACTGATTACAGTATCTATTTAACTAATCATGCACTCTGGGGTGGCGGTGGTGAAGTGAATACCGATGTTAAGTGATGATCTTGTGCCGAGTTCGAATCCTGTCGGTTCCACTTTCACTTGTGGATGTTGTCAACATTCATGTGGTCCCTCCTGTAAATATCTGATTCTAGAAACAACTGAGGAAACCAATACCAACAACAGAATCCAGCCGGTCAAAAAGTCGTATCATGCCGATTCATATGAATTTACGTTTTTATAACACATCACGCAAAAAAAATAATATATATATATATATATATATATATATATAGTATAGCTATGGCAGGCAAATAGCATTGAACATCGTTTGCGTATAAGATTATTGTTGTAGAAAGAAAAAAGTCTTTATCTCCAAGCTGACAAATTATATTTGTTTTGTTTTTTTCAGCAACATAAAAATTCGTGAAAAATATCATGAACATAAAAATTGTATATACTCTCTCTATGGACACAAAAATAGGACAAACAACCTAAGAAAAGGAATAAGATTGCATAAAACTACTAAACATTGCATATTTATTTATTTATATATATATATATATAAATATATATATATATATATATATATATTAGAATACCCATCTACGAATGGGTAAAATTAATTACCCCGAATAGTTTTGCACCACTTTTATATCTCCTTCTGAAGATTAAAATCAAGATATGACACTTAACTTTATGTCTAGAATCCTTATTCTCATTTTGATCAAAATCCATTACATGATTTTCATTCTTAAAACGGTCTGAAATTGAAGGCTAAAGAGGTCGTAAAAATAAGTTGAAATTCAAGGAATCTTGCTTAATTTATGTCTAATGACTATGGATTAAATTCAATACAAACCAGAAATATTCGAATTTTCAAATGGAAGGTTGTTCTCATATTATGCCACTAAAAATCATTAAAATGCGTCAAAGAAACTGAAATTTGGGGAATATTTATTAATTGATCTCTAATAATAACTATTGTTAAATATTTTTTTTAAATAGAGATTATCTGAATTTTCACAAACAGCTTCCACCCCCTTTGCATAAAACAAATTAAACTAAATATAGCCCACATTCCGACCCTTTATGTCTAGCAGCTGTATTCCAAAAAAATTTAGTGATCTGTTAATTAGTTTAGAAGTGAATCCTGTACATACAAATATATAAACACATACATACGTAACTTTATATATATATGAAAATGATGTTGGTAAGGAGAGTAGAAAGTGAACTTTGGGTTTACTTCCAGCAGCCTCGTAACTCTTGCTTCCCTTATTTTGTCCTTTAGTCCTTACATTCCATCAGCAAAGTTTCTAATAAAGGGGAGAGAATTGCTGTTTTCTGGGTCTGAATCGATCCATCTAACACTTATCGTTGGCTAGTTTTTGACCTTTTAGTATTTTTTTTAGCGTCTTACATCAAGTGGCTTCATGCCTTGTCTGGAGTGATTTTCATAAAAAAAATATATTCTGGTTTGTTCCAAAGCGCATCTATGATTTGTGTTTGCGTAGGGAATTTACTAAGATCCCATATTTACTCAAATTAGAAAGTCCAGGACCAATGGAGTGTCCGTAATTGTTACTGAAACAACTTCCAGGTTAGATGCATACAATGAATGGCTGCATTATATTGCTAAGAAACATGATAGGTGTACAGTAGATATGTAACAAAGTAAGAAACAAGATATGTAACAAGATATGTAACAAGATATGTAACAAGATATGTAACAAGATATGTAACAAGATATGTAACAAGATATGTAACAAGATATGTAACAAGATATGTAACAAGATATGTAACAAGATATGTAACAAGATATGTAACAAGATATGTAACAAGATATGTAACAAGATATGTAACAAGATATGTAACAAGATATGTAACAAGATATGTAACAAGATATGTAACAAGATATGTAACAAGATATGTAACAAGATATGTAACAAGATATGTAACAAGATATGTAACAAGATATGTAACAAGATATGTAACAAGATATGTAACAAGATATTTATACATCAAACGTGTCAAAATTGACTCTGGTTGATTCATTAGTGGTCCTTACGAACTGTATACACCACATCATTCGAGAGCAATTAGCTTGTAAGCAACAAAATGCTGATTGGCAAACAAATAACTTCATGCAGTCCACTCTACACAAGCCCAATTGTTAGCTTGAAGCAGCAGAAAACATGACTTAATCTGATCCAACGACAATGGTCGAATCGAAGTGTAGTAAATGAAGTTCTCATATGTATATATTAAAGCAAATAAAACTCAAATTAAAAGTATTTTCCCTCGTTTCCTAGATTACACATATCTTTTAATAGAAACACTATAAAACTTAGCTATTGTTGCATGCCAATTTTATCAACTGTTAACACAAAAAGCAGCAATAGCTGGCAATATAAGCAATATTACAGATATACCCTGCAATTGTATCAATAGGCCGACTGCCAGCTCAAACATAAATGCCAAACCAAATGTATTATATACAAAGCCACAATCAAATTACATTGGTATACACAAAAAAAAAAAACTTTCATTGGTACTACAGAGTGGGTACTATGTAACCCATAAGACATTATGCCATCTGAATAAATACAGACATAGTACAGTTTTATCAACATACGAGGTAAAAGGCACATGCAGGATTGACACTATGATAAATTGAGAAATTATGAAAAGAGCCCCTAATTATTCACCCAGTTCTAAAATGTATAGGTATGGAGCACAGTGGGCCCAGATTGGCAAATAGTGATAATTTTGGCATAACCTCGATAAAAATTTTCATATTTTAAATGAGTTGGATTCTTTGGAAAGCTCTCTATAGCAGGAATACATTTAGATAAAGAATATTAAATCTTTTTATTTTGGGGAGTCTGGGGCGAATTTCCATATTTAGGCATAGTAGCCCGAAAACACTATAAATAAGATATCTTTGCTTTAAGATAAGATATAGAGGTCAATGAAGGCTCATTGGAAAGCTCATGATAGCAGGAATACAATCAAATACAAATATTTTTTTTTCATTTTTTGGGAGCCTGGGGTTGAATTTCCTAATTTGCGTATAGTGGCCCCAAAATAATAAAAATAAGAATGACTCAATATCAGGGTAAAGGGGGATTCAAATCAAGTGTTTGTAGCTCCATGTGGTAAATACTGTTAAATAAACTTCTTTTGTCGATTCCTAAGATCATTGGAGATGATAATTTAGAAATTTTAGGAATCTCGGGGATCGGTCCTAACAGCCCCCATCTCTATTTACTTTTGGTGACCTAATTCAAATATCGAAATTTTCTACATTCGTTAGATTTTTTATTTTTGTAGGGTATAAGACAGATTCAGAATATATATAGTTTACCCATGTCTGGAAGCTATCTTCTAGGTGAAATTTGAGCTTGAAATTAAAACATTTTTTCCAATTTTACCAAAATCCGGTTATATTTTACACTCCCCCCCCCCTCCCCCTCGGTCTTGCTAAAAAGTGCTCAGATTGTCCCAATGTGACACTAAATGAGTCCTAAATCATATTCTATTACATTATGGTATATATGATAGAGAAAACATAATAGATGGACAGGCATTCATGAGAAACTGTATTTTGAAAGATTTTTGAAACACTCGAAAAAATTTAGTAATTGAAGATAAATAAGCCATATTCTAATTTTTCAAATAATTCCGAAATTCAAATTAACATATATTCTAGATGAGATATCCAGCTACTTTTTTTTTGCATTTAATCAGAAATATTATTTAGTTTCAAAAAATATCAAATTTGTATGCTTTGTAAGATAGCACTTTTTCACAAAATTACAACCTCTGGGCCCACTGTATGGAGGAGAGGCTGCGGCTATAGCTACATAATACCATCTTATGACTTACTGAATTGCAAGTTTTAAATCTTCAGTAGATGCTGCCACACTAAACAATCTTATTGTAAATGTGTCCAGATTTACACATTCACATTATTTGTAAACATACTATTACTATAAATGCGTGAACCAACCAAGATCTTCAAACTATTTACAAGTGTACGCACACTAACGTTTTCTGATCAACACCTTCAGACTATTTGAAAACAAATGTGCACAATACATAGACACTGTAAACACAGAAAATCTCCTGATCCGCTTGGTGAAACTGCACTAATTTTAACTTTACTTTTTTTAAATTTAAAAACAATCTTTTTTACTAGGAAGTCATTGCTCATCAAAGGCCAAAGGTCACTAGAAAACAAGGGTTAATAAGTTTGTGTCAGATGGATGGTGAGACAAATACCTTGAGGATATTCGATTAAGAGGACTGCTTAACAAGAATTTGTTAAGATTGGACTCGAAAACGATCATGTTGTAGTCAGCTGGTAGGTTTGGTAGTTTTGTTTTACGGCATATCAACCCTTTTTGGGTTATTTAATGCCGAATCTGGTCATTATAGTAAAAGTTTTTATGCTTCAAGTTCTTTATATCTTCAAATGTTTAATCATCGTTTTTGGTTTGGTAGTTTTGTTTTACGGCATATCAACCCTTTTTGGGTTATTTAATGCCGAATCTGGTCATTATAGTAAAAGTTTTTATGCTTCAAGTTCTTTATATCTTCATATGTTTAATCATCGTTTTTGGTTTGGTAGTTTTGTTTTACGGCATATCAACCCTTTTTGGGTTATTTAATGCCGAATCTGGTCATTATAGTAAAAGATTTATGCTTCAAGTTCTAAAAATAAAAATAAAAAAGGGGAGGGAGAAAGGGAGAGGGGCTGTTTTTGTTTTTGGTTTTGTAGAACATAATTAAGTTTTACAAAAAAAAAAAAAAGAAGAAAAACAAAAAACGTCAATGTAGGTGAATTTCGTCTCAGGGAGCCACAGGGCAGTCTGATCTGGTATCACCAGTAGTCAGCTGGGAAACAGCCCCGTGATATTGTGTTTCAGAGACAAGCAGTTCTTAGAAAGAAACTCTGCTCATGGAATTTCTGCTTAGCTCCAGGTACATAGAATAAAAAGGAAAAAAATTACAATGGTTGTAGCTAGACGAGTTTGTGCTGTGAATGTTTTACAGGGGGAACCAGAGATTGGAGCTCAGTCGAGCACCTACCATGAAAATAGAGTAGAAAAAGACTAGCAACATCTCTTCTGTGAGAAAAGGGGCTGTAGAGAACAGAAGAGGACATTCCCCAGTATATTTCGAAGTTGATTTTGTACTTTGTCAAGGTAGGAGAGAGTGCTCCGAGCATCATCTCCCCAGATGCGGCAACAAACAGGAAATAAGATCAGACGGAGGGTGAGGTAGCTGGCCTTTGGGGAGGCCATGGTTTTCCATGGGAATATTAGCTAGAGAAAATGACCTCAGATGAAATAAGAAAGGCGTGAAAGAGGGTGAGTCTAACTTGGAAGCTACTACGATCGGATGCAAACAAAATGACTTAAGGATCAATGGAAATGAAAAGTAAGGGCAAGGCCCCAAAAGCTGCAGTACCAATCTTTCTTTTCCCCGCTGCTAACAAAGATGGAGGCAGCACCAACTGCCAAATAAAATGGTGCTTCTTAAATATTTGAGATTGAATTCTTTTCTTTGTGTTGTTGTACCAACTTTGATTTTAGAGTGGGAATGCCTCTCACCCCAGAGACACAGCTATTAGAGGATGACAAAAGACTCCAGGGATGATTTTAAATGGAGCATTTTCAGTCTCAAAGGACCACTGAAGACACGAGTTATGATTTAATTGTGCTTTATGACTTCTTGATTTGAATTCCATAACAGACATTAGTGACATTCAGGGTGTGGACCTCTCCTTGAAGGGAAGGCAATGTAACATTACATTGATATGAGTCCATTGTTTCTCCCCGCTCCAAATTTAAATAGCAGGGTAGACTAAACTCTGTAGGCTAATTGGTCTAGAAGGAATACTGTAGACCTGTATAGACATCACTTGCCTAGTAGAAAGTGTTGGCTATATTCTCCAGATGCATGATCAACTTACAAATTATACTGAGGTTTTCTGATACATGGTCATATATCATTCGACGATCATCAACCCAAAAGAATCAATATGTTAACAAACATACTAGTAGTTCTTGGCCTTTTGGCTAAGATCAAAGTGTAGTATCTGTTCCGATGGATACTGCACCCCATACTGGTATTGTCTTGGCCTTCGGGTCTTGATTTACGCCGGTCAATGTGTCTGTCCTGTGCAGTTCTGGGAGGTTCACCCCCTCCCAGGCTTTGCCTCCCCTCTTTGGGGAGGAGTAAGTTTATTGCTTACTGCCTGAGGCGCCCCTACCGGAGAATGCCGACGGGGCTGCCCAGGCAATTTTTAATGACCAGAGTGCTCAACTTCTCGAGTGCTGGTTTTTCTAATCCCACTTACCCGACCTTGTGTCACATCTTACCTTGTGGGAGGTAGATAAATAAAAACAAACATACTAGTAGTTCTTGGCCTTTTGGCTAAGATCAAAGTGTAGTATCTGTTCCGATGGATACTGCACCCCATAGACTGGTATTGTCTTGGCCTTCGGGGCTTGATTTACGCCGGTCTATGGGTCTGTCCTGTGAAGTTCTAGGAGGTCCACCCTTCCAGGCTTCGCCTCCCCTCTTTGGGGAGGAGTAAGTTTATTGCTTACTGCCTGAGGCGCCCCTACCGGGGAATGCCGACGGGGCTGCTCAGGCAATTTTTAAATGGCCAGAGTGCTCACCTCTCGGGCGCTGGCTTTTCAGACCCCACTTTCCCGACCCGACCTTGGGTCACATCTTATTAGTGGGAATAAGATAAAACTGGCCTTGTGCCTAACTCCTGGAGAGGAGTAAATAAATACTAAATAGGCCTGGAAATAAAAACAGCTTTCATAGTAAATACAAAAATACAAGAGAAAATAAAAGAAATCACTTACAATTATAATGCCAAATACTTCTGACTCCACTGGCCCAAGAATCGGAGAACATACAATAACTGAAAAAGAAATAAAATTGTTATTAAAACCTTTATCTAATATATAAACAGAACCTAATATATAAAGAAAATTCAATATGATTCTAGATTTTAGACCTACATAGCATTACATCTGACAAATCGATATTTTATTCTACCTAGCTAATGTTTATTTTTCTACCTTCAATCATGTTTTTTTTCAACAAATTGATGTATTTTGATTCATTTCTATTCAAAATAACAAAACGCATACCGGCTAGGAATGGAGACTTCTTTCACTTATGACCAAAATAGCTGATGATCATTTATAGAGAAAACAAAATCTACATGGCTCCTCCTTTCACAGCTTTAACCATTCAATTTTCTTAAATTGAATATTAAAATCCCTTTCTTAATACTTCTAGCATATCATAATGAGCAATACAATAATTTGTTTTCACAAAATATATTTGCAATGGGGTCTGTTTTACATACCTAACACTTATTCTACCTAGGAAGATGGTTAGATGAAGACTTTCTCACTGATGACCGAAAACGGTTGTTGCTACTTATATCCTTCATAAAAATACGAAATCTACATTGCTCCATCTTTCACAACTTTTCAAACCCAGCACGTCAAACCCAGTCTGTACCTGTAAAAAGTACACCATGTTACTTCCACACACATCTTGAATTTCAAAGTAAACCCCAAATAGCAATCTGTCTCACATGTCGATATTTGATTCTGACTGGCCCAATTCTTTGGTATAAATATCTTTTCAAACAATCGTTTCAGACATGAGGATTTTAATGTTTTAAACATTAGATTAATTCCTAATCTAGTCACCTAAATTAATTACAGTGAAATGGGTTTCAACTTGCGATTAAATTAAGTACTATCTTTTTCTTCTGTGTCTTTTGAGTGCATGGGTATGTGTGTAGGAGTGATAAAAAAGTCACAATATGGATTAAATAAAATAATAGCTAGATTTTTCATATGGTAATTTTTATAGTCCGTGATAAATTAACATTGGGCCAAAAGGCTGAATTTGAAACAAAATAAAGTTCTATGGATATTTTAAAGTTCCGGACATTATCCCAATGGTAGTGAACAGGTTGAGGCAAGGAGAGAGTGAAGTGAGTACTCAAACTCCTTTATACCTAGTGTTGCCGTTCTCGTCATCATGGTTGCCGCCATCATCATCATCGTCATTATGAACCCAGGTCCTTTTCATTTGTTGATAAAACTCACACCGACACTAGTTGTTTAAAAGGACAGCATAAACACAGAGACAGTGAGAGCGCGATAGAAAGAGAGAGAAAGAGCCAGTCCCCATTTTTGGGGACAGAATGCAAACACATCTTTCCTCGTTGAAATCTCGCCAGCTAAGAGCGAGAAAGGCGGCTTTGCCTGGAAATCACATGGTTTGCATAACTTCCGCCCGGTGTTCACTTCTGACCCCTGACCTCTAAACCCTTCCACTCAAAACACGACTGTTACTAAGTAACACATGATGGGATATGTGTACTCTTGCTGAGCAGTTTGACTAGGAATTTATGTCAACTCACATGGACCCTTGCAATGGTTAAAAGCGTTGATTAGCAGACGATAATAGCTAAAAAATAACACTTATCGCCGGTCATGGCTGACAAAATGAAAACAATTTATGGATTTATTTGGGGATTAAGTAAAAGGTTCAATTTGAAATTCCATATAGGTTGCCGAGATCGACAAGTTCGAAAAGATGCACCTGAAGAAGGTTAGGTTACATCGGCCAAAACGTTGTGAAAATAACAACCAACATTAGAATAGTAGTCAAAATAATACAAACCATTTTGGCCTAGTTATTATCAGAAAAGAAAATCTAAGTTATATTTGGGTCAATAACAGTGAAGAAAAAAAAACTAAAAACAGCCTAGTCGAATCAAGTATTGATATGTCATATCCATTGCTATGAGGGTCTGACTGAAAATCCGACTGAATTTTAAAAGAGTAAATAAAAGTATATATATTTTTTGTATATCTGAGCAGCAAATATTCATTTGGACAAACCTTGTTGAAATAAGAAAAACTCATAACAGTTACGTTTTCTATTCATTTATATTCTCATCACTTATTAAAATAAACAAAGGAAATATTAAAAAAAATTCCTAATAAATTAACTTATTTATTTCAAACCTTTCAACTTGCATAACTTATCCAGATATAGATATTGTGTAGGCGAACCTATGCAATTTGAAGGTTTAAAACAATATATTGGTTCAAATATGGACGCAAATTAACATAAATTTACATGATGTATAGCTACTTAAGTCATTAGTTTAAAGTAATAAAACTCTATAATTGAAATAGAAAGTACAGAATTATTCAAACTGAATAACTAGATAGTTTGTTTCTTCAAGTTTGTTTCTTCAAGTTTGTTTCTTCAAGTTTGTTTCTTCAAGTTTGTTTCTTCAAGTTTGTTTCTTCAAGTTTGTTTCTTCAAGTTTGTTTCTTCAAGTTTGTTTCTTCAAGTTTGTTTCTTCAAGTTTGTTTCTTATTTTCTATTTAAGTAAATCTTATGTGAAGCAGTCATTTTGTGGATGTTTTGTTTGTATTTAAATAGTTTCTAAAATTGTAAATCTTTTTTATAATTTGAGCTTTGTAATATTTATTATTAGCAGAGATACCGGGCATTGTGACAGAACATGAATAACAAAACAGAAGAGTTTTAAGTGTGCATAATATCTATGGCTAAAATAAAACATTAAGTGCATGAATGGTGAATGGAACAGAAACGAAAATATGGCTCAGCAACAAAAATCTATTAAATTGCAATAGTGTCGACTGTCTAAATCATTCTTCTAAGTTAATAATCCTTAGTCCTGTTTTGAAAAACCTTTAATTATTTGTCTTTGTTAAATATATCCTCAGTTTTGTTACTTTCTGAATATATCTTTAAAAAAATTAAACAAAAAAAACGATTTAATTACCTGCCATTTGTATTAAAATTTCGAGCTTACGCCCCCCTCCCACCTTCCCTATGTGTCTCAGAATTCTTAAAAGAAATTTTGAGAATCTTGCTTGATTTGTGTATAATGTCGTTAAAATTTCATCCAAATTAGAAATATTTTAATTTTCAAATGAAGGCCTGTGCGCCATTTTATACACACGTTACACCCCATTAAAATACTGAAATGAAATTGGGATTTTTTTCTTAATTGCTCTCTAATACCTATGGTTCAAATTTCATACAAATCGGAAATAGCTGAATTCTTTTTTAAGGGGGAGGGGGCGTCACTATTATGATCACTTATAACCATCAAAATATATGACAACCCAGATTAAAACATCAGTAACATGCTTATTACAAATATGCCATTGCTTGTGCTAAATCAACTGCTGAAAACCAATACATGGACACAAACACATATCTTCGCTATATATATTATCCAGTCTATAAAAAAGACTTATGTGTATTTATTTGGATATATATAAATATATGTACTTCACGCAAAAGTTAGCAAGTAAAACACATGCCTTTTCCTACCCATAAACAAAATCATTTTAAGTAGTGAGGGGAAGTGAAAAAACAAATAGCAAATCAGACAACCACCTCAGACTTACTCCGCCACCTGAAATGAAATCGGAAAGAAATCCTCCACTCTATAATAAAAAGTCAACAGTAAGTGTTCTTTTTTCTTTAGGTCATCAGAAATTATAATTTATATGAAAATTTAAATTACTAACATAATTCTGATATTATATGAATATTTTAGTAATATATCTAGATAGTGAGTGTGAACACTAGCGAATCAAGTTTTTTTGTCATTTTTGATGGACGGTGTACACTAGTCTGTGTGTGTGTATATATATATATATATATATATATATATAGTTTGCCATTTTCAAGAACACTGTTCACACTTCATTGAAGGCTTAAAGAAGGGAATGGTTCGCGAAAATTTTCTGCAGAATATACTAACAAAAGAAAAACAAAAATAGAAATTGGGATTTACTTTGCTTCTAAAATCGTCCAATAAACTTGGCACAAAATTGTAAGTTGCATATTTGTTTATTCAGTCTCAGTTCTATTTTTTCACCGACTTGTGTGCTTATGATTTTCCATTGACTGATTGCATATATATATATATATATATATATATATATACGAGAGAGAGATTATTACTTACTAATCCTCTGACAATGGTATAACTTGGATGTGTACTATTTATATATCAAATATCAGAAATGATAATTGACATGTCAGTTTTCTAGAAAGGCTTGTGTTTCGCATTATCGCTATTCACTAGACAAATATCTTGTTCTTAGTTACACCAAGATTATAGTTAATTGAGTATAAAAACAGAAACACATTGCTTATAACAGTTATTACAAAATGGTGAAGGATTTCATTCCATGAATTAACTTGCTGATTAAAAGTGAATGCAGCAAAGATAAATCATACGTTTGATCAATAACATATGCACATTTTAGCTTGCAAGAAACCATGAGATACAACTTAGAATCTTAAACGAAATAAATCCATAATAGCACACAGTAAGATAAAATAGTGAATACAAATTACAATGGAATAAAAACCAAACAGGCTAAAAATTAAATTCAGACAGCTTGCTTGTTTATTGTTCATGAATAAAACATGACATTAAGTTTAAGTATTGAACTAACAAGAAATAATAGCTGCCCTAATGGGCATACTAAATTATAATTTAAAAATCCAAGACCCCTGTTCCCCCCCCTCCATATTTTGATGTGGTGGTGTTCAAATGACATAGAAATGGAATTTTCCACATGAAGGTAGATATTAAGTAAAAAGGAATTTTCCATTAGAGGTTAAAGCTACAAAATTAAGCTAACATGTTAGGAAATGAGCCTTGACATGAAGTCAACATGACTGGTGGTTTGAATGGATTTAGATGTCTTTTTTGGAGGTAAAGCTGGAATGAAGCTTGAGTAACGTTACAGTATGCTGCATAAAATATAATAAAAGAGTTTGATGCCATAGAGCAAGAATATTGTTGGTGTTATTTTGTAACATTATTCCAGACAGAACCAAGGGAAAAAGAAAGAAAAAATCTATACACTGCCACGACTACAGAGAGACGTCACTACTCATTGAGCTGACTATCTATGCCGTGTCCACAAGACTTCAGCTTTCTATGTCACGAGCCCCTGTCCAGATAATCTGCTGGAGAACAAAGAATTGGTTTGCACTAGTGCTACAAACCTTCTATGTAGGGGGTCGATTTTCAAAAACTAATGTCTAAAATCTGTTTTTTTTTAAATTATTATCATTTCATCATTATCAAATGAACTTGTTCAGAACTTCCAATATCTAGGAGGATTTACCGTCTCCGGTTATGCTATAAATATGCATATTGGTCAGATGTAGAACAACTCTTGACAAAATCTGTAAAGCTGCTATCAAGAATGAGACAAAACTCAGTTTTCAAGGCATCGGTCGAACTATTCTACTCTACAGATCAAACACTTGGACACTAAACGTTGCTTGATCTAAAACTTGATGGATCATACACGAAAATGCTAATTACTTACCATCATTATCATCTGTTGTGCCACATGTTTATGTGGACAATTCTAGAATGAATTTTGGAAGCCTTCAACCTAATCTTGTTTTAGATTTGTAGTATTATTACTTATTACTAATATATATTTTATTTTATCTACATTCAATCAATGGAATTCACACTCACCAGACCATAATACTCCATTATTCTATCAAAACAATCCCCAAATTATTCCTTAACTGAAATCAGGTAAGTGCCAAGAGAGGAGTGTGCCAAAGTTATTGACAATTTTGCATGTTTTATCCAGGTGTGCTTACCATTGTTTAAAAAAACAGACTGTTGGACATTCATGACTGAAACTGGATGGACAAGTCAGGCATAAACTAAAGCTTATTTGTACCAAATATGGTTAGTTTGCAGAAAGGAGTGTGAATTTTATCTACGATTCCATGGGTGCCACTTTGGAACAGTCACCCAGTTCATATTTGATCAAGCAAAAGTAAAATTTTAAAAATTAAATTTTTTCAGTATTTATAATTATAATCACATTGACACACCGGTTTCCATAAGATCAAAGTTAAGTGACATTGAGCCTTGTCAGTACTTAGATGGGTGACAATTTGGGAATACCAAGTGTTGTACGTAAAACCCAGACCTAGTGGTCTTGCAAGCCGAGAGCCGCTACCAATCTGCAAATACAGCAAACATGATATTTCGATCATTCCTAGGCCGTTCATTGTGATTTGTGCCGACCAGGCACTGACCGGTGATGACAGATTTCAAATTTCAGATTGATGTTATTGAAAATAAAATAAAATGTATCACAACTTTTAATTAACCAATTAGAAATTGATGTTTTTAGTGAATCTGTCACACTTATTGATTAGAATAAGTTCACCTGGTTGAGTAAATTATTTTTCCTTGTTTTTGTGGATATTATAGATCAGAGAGCCGAAGACGTATCTGAGAAAAGAGAAGTAAGTAAGTCAAAACAAGTAGAAATGGTATTTTACTTGTGTTGCAGGCATTATAGAGTGGTGAACTGAATTGTAGCATTACCTTCCTTCCCACACAATCATGTACATACATACATACACCAAAAAGCATTCTAGACCCTTATTTGTTGTTCTTTACATGAACACCAGGAGGCACTAATATCCTGACTATAAAACCCGAGGTACTGCATGAACCTCCCTAGACTCAGCAGTCACTCGTGGCTTACACGGACCATATGCATCCTATTTTTTTATTACCACATACACAACCTCAACGGTATGTAAAACAAATTTATTCCAACATTTTACACATACACTTTAAAATTAAATCGATTAAGAAAATAATAGGCCACAACAGAGTGAGAATTTATGTGAGAGAATTTATGATATCTAACCTTTGGTGGATGAAATTAAGCAAAGCTATCAACAATAAAATTATACTGAATTACAGAAAAATACAGCTTAAAAATAAAGTTATTTTATCATTAATTAACACTATTGTATCTAAATCATTGGTTTAAACTCAATTACACAAAAGGGCTGTTAGTAGCAAGGGAGATAATTGGCTCCAGTGCTAAGTGCACATGATTTGGTTCTCTTGTGCTCCCACATGATCGTAAATTAAAAACAAGACTAACTGATGCGACCTTCAAACTGATAACGCTAACAACTATTAACAAGCCTCTGTATGTGGAGAGTGTAAAATGCAATAAATTTGGGCAGTTTGGAGCATTTTTGACCCCCCTTTGACCCCCTGGGGGCGCGAACCAGAATGTTTCTGAGGTCAAGGATGCTCATTTTATATTCAGAACAATTGCCTCTACATTTTGGCCAAGTTTCAGAAAAATTGAATGGATGGATCAAACGTTATGGGAGAAAAGGGTCATTTTCTACCATTTATGGGGGCTTTTGACCCCCTGGGGGCGCAAACCAAATTTTATAAAGTCAGCGATACTTATTTTCTATTAGGAACAATTGCCTCCACATTTTGGCCAAGTTTCAGAGAAATTGAATGGATGGATGTAAAGTTATGGGGCAAAAAATGTCATTTCTTGCCATTTCGGGGCCTTTTGACCCCCTGGGGGGCTAACCAGATTTTTTTTCAAAAATCGGAGAATGTCACTTTCTAACCTGACAAAAGTTACAACTTCATGCAACATTTCAGAGAAGTTCAATTGATGGTTGCGGAGAAAATCCGGACGGACGGAAATGCCTCAAAACATAGGTCCTCCGATTTTATAAATCGGGGGACCAATAAAGGTTAGATGCATTTGTTAACACAGGTTGTTTCAATTGTCTTTATTTTTTGGCCCTTCTGCATGTGACAAAAAATGCTGACAATTTTTAATTTATAGTGTGGTCTGAAAGTTTTGTTACTTCTACCATCACTGTCAATATGTCCCACTTCAAAACAAGATAATCATGTCATATTTCACTAATGTGATAAGAACTGTTTTCTTTTATGTATACAAAAATCCCTTACTTATTTTCACTTGTATCATTTGAATCATTTGAACTATTCTTATCTTGGATGTTACTCTCACAATCATACGGCCGATGTAAACTGACCTTCTTCAGGTACATCTTGTCCAACTCTGGAATCTATACAGAATTTTGAACTGAATCCTTTATTTAATCCACAGAGGTAGATTGTTCTCATTCTGTCAGCCATGAGTATTGAGTAATTTTTATTTTATTCTTACTATCGCCTGTAATGCATATTGAATCTTCAACTACCAGAAGACTACCACTTTGTTGCGCCACATGACAAAATGCATCTGAAGAAGGTCAGAGGTTACATCGGCCGAAATGTTTTGAGAACATTCAAGATGAGAATAGTAGTCCGAATATTTCAAATAATCCAAATTATCAATTCTTATCTCGAAAATTCCAAAACATTAATTTTCATTTTCCCAAATATTAGTTGTGAAATGTATTTCTTCTGATATGAAACTTAGACACGAAGCACAATTCTATTTCAACGGGTAACTGATGAAGAATATATGGTTGTGAGGAGGTAGAATTCTCTCCCCTTCTCTAAAGAGAAACTAGAACAGATTCTGCTGACCTTATAATTGATGAGTTGTCTGTTCACACATGGTTCATAGGTCGTCCAACATTGTTAATGAAAAGGTATTGCAAGGGTGAAGGATATTTGAGGAAAATATTGATCATTAGTTTCATGTGGGCCACAGAAAGTTCACAGGCCACATGTAGCTCATGGGCCCCATGTTTAAAACCCCTGTTCTAAATGCAAAACCTACTAATAAGCATGATACAAAGTAATGGTTTATATTATGTATAACGCTGCTTTCTGTTGCCATTCATATTTCCATAGATAATATTGTTAAATAAACCGTTAATTTAATTCAAAAGGCTGGGAATATACAAAGAATGCTGCAAAATGAAAAATGAGACTAGGTATAGGTTTGAATACCTAAAAAAAAAATTTTTTTTTAAATTAAAAAAAAAAAAAAAAAAAAAGAAAAAGAAAGCTGAATATGTACAAATAGTTATTTTGGAGGCACAGGATAAAATCTTGTATTAGTCTGATTTTTCACTGTGGTTTTCTTTGTTTATTTCTAGCCTCATGGACTAAAACAGTTTATTTAATGGTATTACCTATGCAAACGTGAGTGTCAGCAAAAAAAACAAAAAAACAGCATGATACATAGTATACTAAGTAATGGTTAGAAAAGGATTCACCAATAAGCAAAAGCTTCACAAGTTCTTATTACTATCCATGACAAATAATATGGATGCACTTGTGGTTAGGTGGAGATATTCCTGTATTTTTATGTAGTAAAGTGGAGGTCAGGTGGTTTACCCATTCAGGTAAAGGAAATAATGCGGTCCTTATTCCATAGACAAATAGATTCACTTATCTATTTCCTGCTCAGAAATGAAAGATGCAACTACTTGTTTTTCTTTTTAAGTTAATGAACTTATTTTATATAAATAATATGACATCACTTTTGCATTTTTTTTACCCAGTTATTATACTTGTACGAGTTCACTGTAACCTAGACAACACTGAGGTTATTTTTAGGAGCTCATTCCCAGACGTCTTTTCTGTCTCGTTTCTGACAACACGAGGTGACTTATGATCAACATATTCACTATGCTTCCATTATTTGAAATCCATGAAAAATAAACTATGCACAAATCCGAGTCTTGCTTTGTGTTTAACTGTTAGGTTTGGTTTGTGTCAGGCCTTTCTGTATATAAACTCCATTCAACTAAGTCTGTTTCTGACAGTTTTGTCAAAGACATTAACTCCTGTTTCTGCCAATTTATTCTTCATCTGCTTAGTTATCCATTTTCTATGTGCATGGCACATTGCTTTAATGGTTTTGTCCGGAAGCTTTGATGTCTTCTTCAGTATGTTTTCCTTTCACGATTTTCTCATTTATTTTAAACTCATCGAGAGTAGAAAGTGAATCTTGGATGGCAAGACAACATTTTTTATCAGGAAGACTTTACTTATTTGCATACTCAAGAGTTATGCCACATTTTATTTACCTCCCTAGGAGGTTAGGCACAAGGCCAGTTTTATCTTACTCCCACAAGGTAAGATGTGACCCAAGGTCGGGTCCTGAAAGTGGGACTTGAAAAGCCAGCGCTCGAGAAAGTGAGCACTCTGGCCATTAAAAATTGCCTGGACAGCCCATTGGCATTCCCCGGTAGGGGCGCCTCAGGCAGTAAGCAATAAACTTACTCCTCCCCAAAGAGGGGAGGCAAAGCCTGGGAGGGTGCACCTCCTAGAACTGCACAGGACCGACCCATAGACCGGTGTAAATCAAGCCCCGAAGGCCAAGACGATACCAGTTTATGGGGTGTAGTATCCATCGGAACAAAGGAGAGTTGTGCCACATGCTTGAAAATAAAATTCTGCCACTTATCACGGTCTTGGGCCAGTCTTTCAGCTGTCAGGAGTGGCATACCAGCCTCAACCCTAATTTGGTCAGTCCATCTCTTTAGTGGTTGTCTTTATCTTTTTATTCTGGATATGATTTCTTTACATAGAAATGTCCAAACTCTGTAAATCTTTTTTCAAATAACGTTCTTGATGGATCTGTTAATATTAAACCTCTTTCTAATATCTGCATTTCTAAGTCTATCTTGCAAAGTTACTCGAAGGATACTTCTTAAACTGTTCATTTCAAAGACATTGAGCTTCCTCAACCAGGAAGTACATAGCATAAATAAAAGAGTAGATATTTAATTATGTATGTTTTGTTTTATGATTGTAAAATATTGTATAGAAACAATGATTTAAATGCCCTGCACAATTGTCCGTGTGATCAGACAAACTTTTGAGCCAATTTATTTAATATATAATCAGTTCTTCAAATAAAGCTGCCTATCTTACGTGACATAAATGGCAACACACAAAACGGTTAAAGATAATGGAACAAAGGGAAAACGTTTTCGTAGGCCTCATAAAATCTATGTATGGGAATTACAACTTTTATTTTCATCTTGTTATATTAAGAGAAATAAAAATTTTTTATGTAATATGTGTATACACACACACACACACCCATATATATATAATAAATATTTGTTATTGTTTATTATCTATGTACGTATACGTTTCGTCCTTTTTAATCAGGACTCATTAGCATAGAGATATGACTATTCACTACCGGTCATGCGATTCGAAACCCCGGATCACAAGTATTTTTCAACTCAAATCCGAAGCCTTAACTCGGCCAATTTTAAATAGCGAATAAACGGTGATAATTTTAACACTTTATCGGCGGGCTTAACGTCCAGAGCATTCTACTTCTTATATATATATATATATATATATATATATAGTCAAATTTTAAAACTTTAATTGCCTCCTAATGAGGCAAGAAAATATCTCACCTCAATTATACAAATAGTACAGGTGAAGCAATTCCAATCTTTAAGATACCAGTAAATACTGCAGGTGTAAATTTAGCTTAATGATTAGGACTTTAGGTCCCACAGAGGTCATATTATAACTCAGAATAGAACATTTTATAGATAATCAATATCATCTAATCAAATTCAACATCAACAAATATTTATGTGTACATATGTTTCAGAAATTTTTAATAAAAATCGCTTCTTGAATAAAACATATATATTATATATAATATATAATAATCCAGGTAAAACATCCACAGGGTAGTAATCCAAAGAATTTCAACCAGGTTTATAAAAAGTGGTCGATATCAAATAGAGCTTTTATATATGATTATTTTTATTTACACAGACATGTACAAAGTCTGCGACACTGGCATGTCGATGTTATCGATCAACAGCTATTATAGAGTTAGAATCCGATCTTAACCTTAGATCATATTTGGAAATATGATCTAAGGTTAAGACCGGATTCTAACTCTGCCTGATGAGATCTCAATTTATAATAGCTGTTGATCGATAACATCGACATGCCAGTGTCGCAGATTTTGTACATGTCTGTAAATAAAAATAATCATATATATATATATATATATATATATATATATATATTCAAGCATTATAAAATAATTATTTGATATTATCTTAACGTGACAGATATGCTACCTATTAGATATTCATCACTACAAAACCTTTTTGATCATTCATGCACGATTTTTGTTTTGCTTATTACAGAACTCAATGGACTGTACAATTGTTTCAAATTAATATTTACCAATATTTAAAAAATTATTGGTTTTCTCATAGGATTAGATTTATTTATTTGAAAAATCCATGGGTTAAAGGACTTTCACAAATTATTCCTTGTTGTAATATATGGTCATAATAAACTTGTAAAGATGTAACTTCACATTTTTGTTATTACATTTTTTCATATAGTTGCATTCGAATGACCATAGGAAGAAAAAAATCAATCCAAAACCATAATCTTCATTTGTTTCAATTTCTTTATTTTCATATTTCAACGAATACCTGTATTATAAGAAATTGAAACAAATAGAAAATGGTTTTGGATTGATTTTTCCTTTGGTCATTGGAATGCAACTATAAAGTATATATGCTCTTAAACTTGTAATACCTCATTGAGCTTGCAATTTGAAAGAATCTTTAATATTATAAGTAGTATATTTTTTATAAGAACTCACAAATATATATCTCCTTATGCCAAAATTTAATCTTTAATCATAATTTGCATTTCAAAATAGTAAAAAATCTCCACTCTTTTACATTCTTATAAAAATTATAATTGTTTTTTTTTCTTTTTTCGTTCCCCTTTCCAGGTTAGAATGAACGGTAGATTCAGACTCTCCCCCGCCCCCACATCCACTGTCTGCCAAGCTTGGCTATGACATTTTGACCCAGACAAACTTCCTAGCTAAAAATAGACATGGGAAGCTAATAAGTCGAAGCCATCATCCCATTCACTTTGTGTCCCTTGAATGAGACTGACTACTGATGATAACGCCATAACCAAAATCATGATTTTCATTTTTTGCTTGTTCACATCTACAGCTTAAGTCTGGACACTTTCTGACAAATCAAAATTAATATTCTGTATGATTTTTTCTACATTGTTTCTTCATCCTGAGGAAGTCTTTCAATATAGACGAAACGTTGATGAGTACATAAATAACAGTTTTTGGCTTTCCTTATATATATATATATATACACATACATACATACATACACACACACACACTGATAGCTGTAAGAATCAACCTTTTTGATCAGTTCAGAATTTTGAGTTGCACTTGTATACAGTGCTCGATACTTTCTCAGACAGAGCTCAATCTTGCATAAATAGATAAGTTGTTTTTATACACTTACCATAGTTTCATGTAAATTACATTTTTTCTTTATTAACAATATTGACCAACACTAAAGAAAAAGAAATGGCTATTCACAAAGAAATAGATATTTTAGAATGAAAGCTATTTAGGTCTGAAGTCAAAAATCCGTTAGACTAAATTTTACATATCTCCATCTATATAAAGTTAGGTATGTTTATACATTTGTATGTACAAGATTCATTCCTAAACTAATTAACCAATCATTATGAATTTTGCAACACAGCTGCTAGATGTAAAGGGCTGTAATCTGGACTATATTTAGTTTTAGGCCAACGAGGTAAAAAGGGTGTGGAAGCCCTTGGTGAAAATTTAGAGAACTATTTTTGTTAAATTTTAACAATAGGTATTAGACCCAAATTAATATTCTTAAAATTTTAGTTTCTTTGGAGTATTTAAAGGTTTTTTTAAGGGGCATAATATATTTAAAATTAAAATATATCAGATTTGCATTGAATTTGATCCATAGTCATGAGACCCGAATTAACGCACCTGAATTTCAATTTCTTTAAGACCCTTTAAGCTTAAGCGTTAATTTTATTTTATTTTTTTTATTTTTTTTATTTTTTTTTTTTTAAATCAAAATCATGTAATGGATTTTTATCAAAATAAGAATAAGTATTCTCAACATAAAGTTTAGTATCATATCTTGATTTTAATCATTGTAAAGGGACATAAGTGGTGCAAAATTTTTCTATAAAAAGAATTAACTTTACTAGTCATGGGATGGGTATTTTTCTAATACATGTATGATAAAATATACGATATGTCATGGAATGAAATGTTGTCGAGACAGAATGTAGTGAAAGACAAAAAGGAAAAAAAGATAAACACAGGAACAACAAAAACTAACGAAAGATTGACCGGTTTCATTCATATCAAAGTATTCAGAAAAAGTGAAAATAAAAAAAAAAGCTTTTAACCACAATTTCAATCTTACAAACTGCACCCTCCTTTACACTGAATCCTCTCTCCCATGCCGCAAGCACCAGCAGCTATCTCTCATCACTGCCTTACGTTAACCTCGGGCTTGGCTCTCACTCTTTAACTCAAACAATGTAATATACTCTCCCACTACACTATCAACACCAACCCTGGTTAACTTTTTTTTAATTAAATTTTTTTTTTTTAAATCGCTATTATCCGGTTTTTTTCTTTGCTTTTTTCTTTTCAAATTAACGTCTTTTCCCCATGGGCTGCATATTTTCAAACAGCTATATAAGTGCATGAAACATCCAATTTCGTATCCCTTTTTCCTAACTTGTCATTTTTTTTTTTTTTTAATCTACACTTTTTCTCAAGAATTGATACAAACGAAACTGATCAATCTCATTTTTTTTCCTGTGTTTAATTTGTTTTTTCCTTTCTGTTATTTAGCTACACACACAGACGAGAGCGATAGAGAAAGAAAAAGAGCATTGAATAGGAAAAACAGATAGACGAAAATAATCAAATGAACTCTTAGTGAGATTTTAATATTTCATCTTTATTGTTAAAAAGACTTACTCAGAAAGGTAAGGTAAGATAAGATATTGCTTAATGGCACATCAACTCTAAGGGTCATTTCATGCCATGAATGTAGAAGGTAATATCCTTCATTTCAGTCTTAAGCCAGTGGGTCATTTATAGTCATTAGTTAAGAGCTTTGGTATTTTGAATTGTCATTTTGGTGAAGGATTTTATGCTTCAAGTTCTTTATATCTTCAAATGTTTAATCATAATTTTTGGTTTGGTTGTTTTGTTTTATGACATATCAACCCTTTTTGGGGTATTTAATGCCGAATCTGATCATTTTTGGTGAAGGCTTTTATGCTTCAAGTTCTTTATATGTTTAAGTATTTATTCATGGTGTTTGGTTGAGTGAAGGGGGGGGGGTGATAGGGAAAAAGAGGGGGAGGAGGGAAATTTTTGTTTTATTTTGGATTTTGCAGAACATGATGGAGTTTTGCAAAGGAAAAAAATTTACATCAATGTTTGGTGCATTTTGAGTCAGGAAGTTTAATAAGTTTAAAAATTATAATCAAAGTTTTAACTGCAGATAAAAAAAACATAACGTAATTTTCTTGATCTTTAATACGGATGAGGAATACTGATATAATTGTACATAATGCTAGTAATACGGCTACAAATTTTATTGAAACATCCTTTAACAGGGATGTGAGTATTGATTTACTCCTCTCCAGGAGTTGGGCACAAGGCCAGTTTTTATTTTACTCCCACAAGTAAGATGTGACCCAAGGTCGGGTCGGGAAAGTGGGGTTTGAAAACCAGCACCCGAGAAAGTGAGCACTCTGGCCATTAAAAATTGCTTGGGCAGTCCCGTCGGCATTCCCCGGTAAGGGCGCCTCAGGCAGTAAGCAATAAACTTACTCCTCCCCAAAGAGGGGAGGCAAAGCCTGGGAGGGTGGACCTCCTAGAACTGCGCAGGACAGACCCATAGACCGGCGTCATCAAGCCTTGAAGGCCAAGACAATACCAGTCTATAGGTTTAGTATCCATCGGAACAGATACTACACTTTGATCTTAGCCAAAAGGCCGTTATTTACCACCTACCCACAATAGGAGTATGTGACACAAGGTCGGAAAGTGGGATTTGAAAAGCCAGCGCCCGAGAAGGTGAGCGCTCTAGCCATTAAAAATTGCCTGGGCAGCCCCGTCGGCATTCCCCGGTAGGGGCGCCTCAGGCGATTAGCAATAAACTAACCCCTTCTCAAAGGGTGAGAAGGCAAAGCCTGGGAGGGTGGACCTCCTAGAACTGCACAGGACAGATCAGACCCATAGACCGGCGGAAATCAAGCCCTGAAAGCCAAGACAATACCGATCTATGAAGTGCAGTATCCATCGGAACAGATACTACACTTTGATCTTAGCCAAAAGGCCAAGAACAATGAGTTGTGAGTATTTATTTACTCTTCTCCAGGAGTTAGGCACAAGGCCAGTTTTTATCTTACTCCCACAAGTAAGATGTGACCCAAGGTCGGGTAAGTGGGGTTTGAAAAGCCAGAGCCCGAGAGGTGAGCACTCTGGCCATTTAAAAATTG
The DNA here is from genome assembly GCA_963556195.1 of Sepiola atlantica. Lineage (NCBI taxonomy): Eukaryota > Metazoa > Mollusca > Cephalopoda > Sepiida > Sepiolidae > Sepiola > Sepiola atlantica. The sequence goes on along the minus strand of OY744521.1, from coordinate 90,732,142 downwards.
CCTGGGCAGCCCCGTCGGCATTCCCCGGTAGGGGCGCCTCAGGCAGTAAGCAATAAACTTACTCCTCCCCAAAGAGGGGAGGCGAAGCCTGGAAGGGTGGACCTCCTAGAACTGCACAGGACAGACCCATAGACCGGCATAAATCAAGCCCCGAAGGCCAAGACAATACCGGTCTATGGGGTTGTGAGTAGCCAATGGCAAAAAAACGAATCATCATATTGGGTTTAACATACATTTTACATGATAGCATGCATTGGATGGCTTTAAGAAATTGACTTCCAAAACACCTATCTCTGGCTAGGTCTTTATTATCCCTCGGTCTTCAGTCTATTTTTATCACTTCCTTCTATGGCCTTCCTCTAAACTGAACCTGCTACCTCAACTGTTCTACATCTAACCCAAGAACTCCCATCAATTCTTTCAATATGACCATACCATCAAAGTCTCTTCTGTTCACATCTCTCTATAGTGTCCAGATTTAATTTTCTGAGCTCATCAAAACTAAGCCAGTCTTTAAAAAATTAAGATGAATTTCCCAACCTATACCTCCCCATCCATGTGTGTGTATAGGGCAGCGTGAAAAACTAAAAACGACTTGGATGTGCTAGTGATAAGCAGTGAAACACATTAAAAATAATTTGAACAATGTTTAATTAGTGAAATATGAATCTTGGTAAATGAAACCTTATTTAATAAATCCCATCAAAATTTTTAATTTCCAACTGCATCTATCCCACTCCCCAAAAAGGGACACTCTGGATTGAGACAAATAAAAATTGCCTCGGTCTAGAATGTTGTCTCCTTCACCCACCGAGGACTGAAAAGATGAAGTATAGTATCAGAATAGATACTACACTTTGTTCCTAGCCCAAAAACAACTCCAATCAGTTTCAACTAAAGCAAAATTAAGAGAAAGACACCAGTGTGTATGTGGGGCAAACGAGCCGGAGTCATTGTTTGATAAAACACAAGTTATCTAATTCCCCTACCCCCATCGTTTAAAGTCTTAGACTTCATGGCAAAATTAACATTTTCAGTTTTTATAGAGAACTGTCATAAGGAAAAGAAAGGCAAGACAAGACTGAGGACGAAAAGGAAGAGAAAAAACAGGAAAAAAGAAAGAAATAACATACAGCCAAATAGCGAGGAAAAAAATAAGGAATTTGGTAGAAATCAGCTTTTTCTTATTTAAAAAAAGAAAAAAAAAAGGCAGATTTTGACAAAAATACAGAGAACTCATATCCGGAGAGGAGGGGGTCTAGAAATTTAAGTGGGAATCCGCTTTTATGTATAAAAAAAAAAAAAGGCAGAATTCCACTAACAATTGGAGAACTCGCATCCCTGTGATGGGTGGTATAACAATTTTAATTTTGGTATTTGGGTTTTGTTTTTTCTCTTAGTGCCTCATTTTCCGGTTTGTTTTCCCTTTCAGATTTTTTATTTAGTATTTTGTCATTTATTCTTTTGTGTGATTAGTTATTATTTCAATAAAGAGATTGTTAATTTATGACCCAATCATTCTCGTATTTAAATAAAACCTATGATTTGTTTATTTCATTTTTGACATCTCACTTCTCAAAACAATGACAATGCTGAAAGATTTATGAATAAAATTTTGAATCTTTGTTCTGTTCTAATCCCCCAAAGACACTTTTGGGGGATACCTAAACAGCAGAAAATAATCAAAGCAATTGACAAAAGGTTTAGCAGATTTATTTATTACTAGCAGGACCAGTGTTCCGGCATTGCCCGGGTGAAATATAAAAATGATTTAACTTAAACAAAATATCTGTTAGAGTATCACTTCAGAAAAAAAAAAAAAATCATGAAAGGAATCCACTGTCAGTAATTTACGTGATTCAAATAAGATTTACACCCGGCATACTTTACCACCTCAAAAAACTTCAAATTCTACTTACTTTTTTTTTTGTGATTACATGTAAACAGCCTGAAATAATATACGCAAAAAAAGAAAAAAAAAATTCTTACAATGTGGCCATTTTAATATTTTACGGTGGGGGATCATTTTCCTATATAAATTTAATGTGGTTTCTCAATTTTTGGACAGGAAAATTGGAGTGGGAGCATTTATTTTGTTAACTCATCCAAATGAGTTTTTTTCGGTTTTAGATATAGATGGGGGGGGGGGGGGTACTTTTTTCAAATGTTCCATTTTTTAGAAATTTTTGGGGGGGATAGAGGAGGAGGCTTTTAAATTGCGGAATTATTATTTCTGAAATTTAACATAAAATGAGCACCCACTTCCGGTCCATTTAGAGGTAATATGGAGAGGTGGAACCAAATTTCTTTTCAATATTTTAGGGAAATCAAAATTTGTGCTAGATGTAGCTTATATTTTTATTTTATTTTAATTTGTTTTGAGGGGGGGGGGTCTTACAATAAAATTAAGTGCAGAAACAATGTTTAATGTTTTAGGATACATTTTTTCTGCCCCCCCCCCCCATTTTGGGGGTTTAGATGGGTTAATTATTTTTGCTTTTAGGAATAAGTATTCAGAAATTTGCAGTGGTGACATAAGCAGTTCTGACTTTCTGAAGAAAGCCGAATCAAGTTTCACATACTTCTACACAATACGAACCGAACTAAACAGACTTTGTGGACTAAACCTTGGTTTAGGGTTAGGTTAGGGTAAAAATTTTAAAAAAAAAAACAGTTTGGTTTGTATTGTGTAGATTGTTCGGTGAAGTTCGTTATCATAACTTTTACCGAGTTAAAAACAGGTATTTCCCATTATGTTGGAGTTTTTTTTTGTCGCTAATCTTCAGAATTTAAAAAGCCTTCCCCCCATTTATATTTAAAACAGAAGAAAACTAATTTGGATGAGTAAAAAAATGCCCCACACCAATTTTTCTGTCCCAAAATTGAGAAACCATTCGGTTACACGTCTCGACATACTGCTAACTGGGCCAGAATTAAATTGAGTATTAAGTATGAAATGTTAAAGGAAAACACGTATTAAAGGGATAAATATGCTAATATCAATATACCAGAAGTGAAAATTTTTTCGAAGTAGGCATTTGAAATCTTAGCAAATGTTTATTTTTGAATTAAATTAGATTTTTATATTTATTTATTTATTGTAATAAGTTATGAATGAAAATCGCTTAATTTTTAATGGTGATAATGGGAAAAAAAAAAGATGTTTATAATGTTTTTTCGTTTTGTTCTGTTTGAAAGCAGGAAACTTCTGTTTGAAGGAATGACGTAGATGTTTTTATTTGAAAGTGATGTATTCCTTGTAATTCGTAACGCTTGAACTCTGAATTCCACTATTCTTAGAAAGGGAGCGATTATTTGTTTTAGAAGCCTGTATATTATGTAGAAGATTGTAAGGAGGTTGAAAGTAAATCATTTTTTGTGTTGTAAAGCAATTTCCCTTGTATCAAATAAGGACATAGTGTAGAAGTGTTAAATGGGAATAGAAAATTTACATGGAGGGAAAACGGTTGCTACCCTCTTTTTGGAAGGCGTATTTGAGAGAAGCAGATATCTCTGAATAAATAATTTTTGTAAGTATAAAAAAATCTAATATTTTTGTGAAACATGCTTTAGAAAGTGCTGTCGGTGGTGAGTGGAAAAGATTTGCATAGGAAGTGGCAGATTATTTTCTTATGCCTGAAGTTTTACCGGGGGGGGGGGTGTAAAAAAATTGACATTTTATTTATAGATTAGTATGATCTATAAATAAAATGTCGATTTTTTCCCCCCTTAGGCTTTTCTCTATATATTTTAATCAAATAAAATATATGTTAAAATATTCCTTAGTTTTAGGATTGAGTTATCTTTTTAAAAACTTTATTTTAATTGTTCTAATTAACCATAATTTGCAATTAACTAAGTGACGCATCTCTTAAATTTCTGTCTATTACTTTCACCCCCTTTCACTGTGTAATGTTTGATCCCCTCCTCCACAATTAATTTATATGATGTCTCCCTTCTGTGCCTCTCTCTCTCTCTATTACGAATCAAAAATAATCAATTTCCCTTCTCACTTCTTTTAACCTTGCTTCTTTCTTAGCTTTCTATATTGACGAAGAGAGACAGTGAAAAAAGAGTAGTAATACTACTATTTAATCTGTAGTTGGAGAGAGAAGTAAACAGAAATAGCAGAAAGAGAATAACTTTGGATTTTGACTTTTTAAAAAAAATTTAATTGACTTTGCAAACCTGCTTTTTCCTGATTCAAACAATATAACCTCAGCTAGTGGGTGACCCAACAGGTAACATTTTTATTCATATATATATATATATATATATATATATATATATATTAGGAGATGGAGTTTTTAGAAAAAATGGCCAGAGGATTCAATTACCAAAGCAAGAGCCTAATTATTTAATTTTGGCATAAAAATTTTTTTAAGTTATATACTCGGGGGTTTTGACAAATGGTTCCTGGTATACTCAAGTTTAATTGCCATGAAACCCCAGGTACATAGTTTTTATTTTATTTTTGCATATTAGGAATTTTAATTGTTTAACTTTTCAAAGAATAATCCAACCTAAAATGCATTTAAGTCATAAAAAGTAGAATTATGATTAAATAAACAAAAACCTCGATTGTATGAAGAGAAACTGACCTGAGTTAGACGTTTCCCATGTTGCTTCTTCAGAAACAGATAAAAACTGCGGATGATTTGAGTCCGTTGGTAAACTTATAATTTGTTCCTTTTGCTTCAGCGCTTCTCTGGTAGGAAATGAAAAATTAGAAATTTTAAATTTCAACAGCAAATTATAGAAAGGCTTTTAGAAAATTAAAGTTGACTGATAACAAAACAGCAATACTATATTGTAAAACAAAGTAAAAGATTACATTTTCAATTGGTTAATTAATGACCACAGACGATGCCTAGGCGAGGTACCACCGATGCTTTATTCATCCTGAGACCAATGAAAGAGAAGTATCTTGGTAAGAACTTGTATTTTGCTTTTGTGGATTTTGAAAAAAAATTTAACAGAATACCAAGTGATGTCTTCTGGTGGGATTTGCATAAATTAGGGTCATGAATGTGATTGCTCAAAATGAAATATACATATTCAAGCACTCTGGTTAATGTAGTTTTAGAATATATATAGTTTGGGGGAGGGGGGGGTATGTCTCCAAAATGGTTGGAGTTTGTGACGTATTTCATTTTTATAGACGTCTGAGTAATGTAGCTTACAAATATATATGGTTGTGATGAGTATATCTCCCAAACTCTGCAATCTGTATTTTCATTTTTATTGATGTCCAGAGCCAATGTACAAATTTTGATCAAAATTAAATATACATATCCAAGTAGTCTCTATAATGTAATATCAGAATATATATGGTTATGGAGGTCTATCTCCAAAATTACTATGATTCGTTTATGTTGCATTTCCTTTTTATAGACATCCGGTGCAAGCACAAACCCCACAATATTATAATACCCGTTTTGATCAAAATGAAATATACATATCCAAGTAGTCTCTATAATGTAATATCAGAATATATATGGTTACGCAAATCTATCTTTAAATCTTAGAAGTTTCTAACATATTAGAATTACCTTTTTATGGACATCCGGTGCATATATTATTGTTCCCACTTTGATCAACATGAAATATATATATATATATCCAAATAGTCTGATGTAGTTTCAGAATATATATGGTTATAAAGTCTATATCCAAAATATAGAGAATTTTGTGACATATTTCATTTTCATGAACTTTCAGTACAGTCCTCATGATATTATTGTATTTACTTTGATCAGTATGAGATATACTTATTTCAGTTCTCTGCTTAATGCAGTTTCAGAATATATATGGTTATGAGGGTCTATCTTCAAAATCGCAGTAGTTTTTGATGTATGTATTTTTATGAATGGGTGTCGCAAATGCAGTTTCTGGATATTATTGCACTCGCTTTGATGAAAGTGAAATATACATATTCAAGTACTCTAGTTAATGTAGTTTCAGAACATATATGGTTGTCTATATCCAACATAGAAGTTTATGATGTATTTACTTTTTATAGACTTCTGAGTAATGTCGTTTCAAAATATAAAATGTGGGAGGTCTATCTTACAAATTGTAAAAGTTTCAATATTTGCTTTTTATGGATATTCGCTGCAAATTCAGACGTGGGGTCCGAGTTTGCAGCATAAAAATAAAATATACATATCCACGTACTCTAATGTAGTTTTAGAATATATATGGTTATGGGATCTATCTCTGAAATCATACAAGGTTTGTGACATATTTCCTTTTTATAAACGTCTAGGTAATGCAGTTTCACAATATATATTGTTGTGTGAGGAATATATGGAGTTTGATGCATTTTCATAGACGATCAGAGTCAACGTGGACCGAGATCAAAATATCATATCCATTTTGATCAAAATTAAATATACATATCTAATAGTCTCTCTGATGTAGTTTCAGAATATTTATGGTTATAGGACTTTCTCCAAATCATAGATGTTTGACATTTCTTTTTTATAGACATCGGGCACATATGCAGATGCCATCATATTATTGTTACCACTTTGATCAAATTGTAAAAGTTTCGATATTTTCTATTTATGGATGTCCGTTGCAAACTCCGACATTTCTTAGGGTAGGTCAATTTTTCACTTTTTTTTTTTTTTTAAATATCTTACCCTGGGTAGAGAAGGTTGTGTATTGGTATAATAAATACTGATACCAAAACTTAAATCTCTTACTTGCACCGTTATTTGAGGAAATGGCATCAAAGATTTTCTGCATTAACGATTTGAAAAATGCTTGCTTTTGCAACATTTGGCCTATAAATCTGTTAGGAAACTTCGCAATTCCAATATTTAAACAAAAAAAAAAGGTGGTCATTTAATTCCATTAAAATAAAACAAATAAAATAAAGCAGATAAGAAATAACTAGAATTATAAAATGCCCCCCCCCCCATTACACCACTAGCTTCAACATGCTGCTTTTTACATCATTAATTAAGTTGTAACAGTGATAACATTTTAAAATATTGAAATAACAGCCGATTATTTTTTTTTGTTATCAGACATGAAAAACAAGCAAATCTATATACTGCTGGGCTCAAATTAGGTGATCAGTTATTAATTTATAAATCACAATGTTAATTTGAACATCTCGAAAAACCAATTGGGGAGATTTGAAAAAAAAAAACGAAACAAAATAATTTTCTCGACTAATTAGTCTTAAAAATGTAAATTGTGTGCAATAACTATAACAAATAATTATGTGTAATGATTATAGTGCTAAATTGCTTTATGTAAGATCCGTTAGGGGCAAAGAAGGTCTCATTTTCTGACAACATTATTACAATTATTTGCCATGTACTGATTGGGAAGCTTCTGTCGTTAATTTGACTGCCTTTTCAAAACTTTAAGAGTGTGAGGGCAAATATGGCAACTTTAGTTTTATACTATTCATAGGTAACTCCAAAGGTTCATTTTCAGAAAATCCTTCTATAAATGATGGTTCACTCCAATTTGTGAAAGGTTAATTATATCAAACCAATTCTTGTTTGAAAATTGATAGTTATTTTTTTTTTTTTCAATCTTTTCTTGGCTAGCTCCCAACTACTGAAGAAATATGAAAGTTCATTGATTGAGTTAACTTAAAAATGTAATTCTATTTGCTTAAATTTTTATGATCAAATTAGAACAGAACTTTCAAATGATTTGATAAATTGACAAACAATTTAGTCAATTTTATATGAATAAATGTTTACTGAACTAATGGCTCAAATTTCTTTTATTACTTATCTCAGTTTTATAATCGAGAAAAACACATTTTCAGACAAAGAAAAGACATTATGCTGTAGATTTTTTTAATGTAATGCATTTGATTTCAGATGGCTGTTTCTTGATCCTTTTAATCATATTGCAAATATACAGTTCATGGTTATGGAACTTAGTTTTTTATTGCAAACCATCTAACTGCATATATATCAATGATGAATTTAATGAGGCTGTTAAGCTTAACAGGCATTTCTTGTGAGTAAGCACCCAGTGTCCATAAGCATATATAAGTTAACCATCTTGCCTGATTTATGGGGCCAATTTTTCAGGCAGGGCCAAACTTTCCCCTAAAAATGTCTCCTATATATTCTAAAAGAAGTCTCTGGTCAAAGCTCAGTTCATTTATTTCTTCAATAATAAAACAAGCATACAGAAGATGGCCAACTGATGTAAACGTTAATTGGGGTTAACAATCACACAATTTACCTTGTGGACCAGTGAAGGTTGTTGGACTTCTTGTGGTTCTATCAATATACCTAAAAAGAGCTTTAAAAGAACTTCATTTCATGCAGAGAGCAACCATGATGAGTAATCTCTGTATCTTTTTCCCCAGAAGTGTTACAAGTAAAGCCTCACAACCTGTATTTGTATTAGGGTTGTTTAGTAGAACAGTCTTACTCGTAGCTGCAATGTTAAATTATTTCAAAACATTAGCAACTTCCTCTACAAGAACATCACCAGTAATAGGGAAAATCCTACGAGTGAGATATTACCGTTTGTATTCCATCTCCTTTGTGAAAGTCAATTGTCATTCCAATCCATTTAACTATTTTAGTATTTTGTCTCCATTTGGGTCAAAAATTCATACAATGTATTTGATAATTCTTCCATCAACGCAAATACAAATAAGGTTTTCTCAAGTTTTTTTTTTAGCCTGGATTAGTGATGACTCATTCCACTTTCCAGGTCTTCGGCGTAGGATCAAAATGTATCTGTTCTATCCACAGTCAGAAATCTTTCTTGACTGAGGAAATTTTAATTGTTCTCCCATCTATAATGCCCCCTTTTTTTGGCGCTGGATACCCCCCACATAAAAAACGAACTAATGTCTAAGTTTCTTCTTGTGTAAAGGTAAATAAATAGGAACTCCTAAGAAAAAAAAAAAAACGTTGAAAAGCAAAACAGATTAACACCTTGATTCTTATTTTTTTTTTAATAATTTAAGTCTATTTTAATAACATTAGCTTCAAATGTACATAAAATACAATAGTAATTATTAAAACGATGCTTTAAATAAGTATATTTCAATAATAAAATACAATTATTCGGAAGACTAACCCAGCCCTTATTTATACGCTTAGCTTTTGTAAGTATAGATGTTATTGTTCGGAAGGACAATAATCTTGGTAAAAATCCATTAAAAAGTTTTTGATTTATATTAAAACAAAATAAATAAAATTAATGTCATAGAATGCTTTCATTACGAACATTTCTTGAAATTTTTGTATTTATCAATACTAATAAAATAAGTTAATAAAATAATCTGTTATAATGACGCTCTGCGCGCGTGACGCTAAATTGTTTGTGTTTTTGATTGATCTGCATTGATTTAGACAAATGAGAGGTACTAGTTCCGAAAATTTCCAGAGCTCGAGGAATTTCTTTGGTGTTGCCAAATATTCCCAAAATGTAAAAACATTTTGAACCCCCTTCACTTAAAAATTCCAAAATCAACCAATTTTAATAAAATTTTCAGTATTTATTAATCAATGATCACGGAATATAATGAAACCATTTTTTTTTTCTTAAAACCTTAATGAAAATGTATTATTTGTTGAAAACAAAATACACTTTTACTAAAGTTATATTTTATGTATTAATAAAAAAAAAAATTCATGAATTAAAAATGTTTTTTAATGAAAATAAAGCACTGTAGATGTTAAAAATTAAACACTTTAAAAAACTATTTTATATATTACGAAAAGGGCTCTTAAATTCCGTGTTAATAAAATCACTATACCTCTCTAAGAAAAATTAATTTCTTGAATTAGCGATCTCATCATTGAATAAAGCATTTAATCAATATTTTCAACAAAAATAATATAATTGCAAAAAATATTTTCTGTGATTTTAATGATTAGAGTTTCTAGGAAAATTAAAAATGCTATGTAATTATATTTCTTTTTCGCACAGACGTGTCATCATCAGCGTAAAATAATTTTTTTCGGTTATTCAGAAGAGTGACTCAGCCTTGATTTATACATTTAACTTTTGTAAGTATGGATGTTCGAAAGGACAATAATCTCGGTAAAAATGTAAAATCTAGGTCAATTCCTTTTTTTTTTCTTTTTTTTTAAGTAATTACATTAAGTTAACATAATGGAATAAAAAAAAAATAAGTCTTGGAATTCTTTTCTTTTTTTGCATACATTTTTTTTTAAATTTATATTAAAAAATAAAATTAAATTAACGTCATGGAATTTTTTCCATTACATACATATTTCTTGAAGAAAATGTATCCAAAAGTATGAATATTTTTTATTTATTAATACTAAATAAGTTAATAAAATGTAGGTATGTACTAAAATGGCCGTCTCGTACGAACTATGCTTATTAAAATGCGCTTATCAATAATTATGTAATTAGTTTCTGTGTAAACTTTGATTGTGTTTGAAAGATAAAAGCCTAAACTTAATCTCTAAAAGGAAAAAACTGTATATTTACGTGTGAAAAAGAAATAATGAAAAATGTTATCACGACGGCTAAAAAAAACAAAATTCAGAGAATTTTGAACTTTGAAGAAATTACTTGTAAAAATCCCTTGAAAGATAAATATAAGTTTTGGGGAACTATTTCAAAGATAATTATTAAATTAAAGTCATAAGATACTGAATTAAAACAAAAATTTCCTACGTTTTACTAAAAATTAGCAAAATTAGCCCCTCAAAAGTCATAAATTAGTAAAATCCGGCATTCAGTAAATCGGTAAACGACTTTGTTTACCGATTGACAAAATATATGGAAGACAAAAATGTAATAATTCATCATTTTTAACTTTATATATAAAAATGGTTTTGTAATAGTTTATAGAAGTTGAAAAATTATTATCCATTAATTTCTTTCTTTTTAAGGTTATAAAGAAATTTAATTAATTTAAGTACCCTTATTTTGTTGTAATAAAAAAGGAAATGCTTATTTAATTAAAATATTTGTGAATGTACGCAATTAAGATTTTATTTATTTTTAACTAAAAAGATTCATATTTAGCTTGGTATTAGTTTTTAATTCGGTAATACTTTGAAATTATTGATGACGTCTGTTTACAAATGTTTTCCTTAGAATTTGAAATAAAACTTTAAAAAATGTTAAATTATTTTTACGTTACGAACTGCGTCAATTTTATCAATTTTTTTACTTGATTTAAAACTTTATTTATTCAATTTATTCTTAACATGTTGTAACGATAAATTACATTAATTCTTTTAAAAATAAAGTGTATATTTTTATCTTAAGTGTGAAAAAGTAAATTAAAGTCAATGACTACACTGACAATTTATTCATTGAAAAAAGTTAAAACAATTATTTATTAATAAATATAATTCAATTTTGAAAGAAAATGTCATGTTCGAATTCTATTTATTAATAAATAATTGTTTTTAACTTTTTAAATATTTATTAATGAAAAAATGACAAAAATACAAACTTTCCAAATAACTGACGATGAATTGTGAAATTAACGAAATTGTTGAATCTCTAAAATAAGGCTGGGTTACTCTTCTGAATAACCGAAAAAAATAGATTTAATTATGTTTTTGTATTATTAAAGAAACATTGGTAAAGACAAATGGGTTAAAGGGAAGTAATTACGATAAATTACCCTAATAGATAGATGAACCGGACTTGTAAGACTAATTGTATTCCATGATAAAATGCCAGTATACTGAAATCATATGCCCTTAATAGGGTTAAGATGAAAATTCATACGCGTCAAATGTACAAAAGCAAGGAAATTCACAAATTTTTACACTTTTATTATCATTAAGGATATGACTACAAATCAACCAAACCATTTCATTATCACATCACTACAGTATAAATCTCTATGCATGAGTGGATGAAGTGTGTGAGGTGCTTTGAAGAAAAATTCCTACCAGTAAATCTCTAGCCCTGTTGTGCTTGCATACCCTTAATGACAAAAGTGTAAAAAGTTGGGAATTTCCTTTTTTTTGTACATTTAGTGTATATGAATTTTCATCTTAACCCTATTAAGGGCATATGATTTCAGTATACTGGCATTTTATCATGGAATGTCACTACTTTTGTAAAGGCTATGCCTCAATACAATGGTAATTTTTAAGGTTTTTTGGAATTTTCTGGAAAACTAAGGTATATGGTAAACTGAAATTAAAATGCCATCAACTAGACCCTAGAACCTCTATCTCTGCCAAAAATCAACTGAATCCATCAAATAGTTGATAAGGTACAGAGTGGCACATACGTACACACGGATAACACAAAATCATGTCTGACCTTTCTGGATCTCTGGGTTGCCTTGACTAATGATGCTGAAATTCTGGTTTATTGGTTTTTGAGTTATGATTGATCAAAGAAATGAGATTTCTAGCATAGGCCGTTTTTGAAGTCTATTAAGGGATAGAGCGCTCTCGTGCTTCCCTTGATTTTAAATCAAATATTTTACAGTATTTCATTTTTTATTCATGTTTATTCAATTTATTCAGAACACTTAAAAATTTATTTACTATATTTAGTTTCTCCAAGATATGGTCGTACATTTTACCAACTTATGTCAGTGGGGGACACCGGCTTAATGACAGAATTTACAATTATTTTAATTTTTTTTTAAATTCAACTAACAGTTTTGAAAAATTATGGTAATTTGCAACCCACGGCTTGTTACAATTAGAAAATCGACTTCTTTTGTTGGCACGAATATAGACCCTACAATATTATTGTACCTCATCGAGCATTACCTCCTTTGTTCCGGCGATGAGTTTATTACCTGTTTGTGAAGGAATACAAATGGGTTTACATATATTGTTGCCCCATTCTGTGTGCCCCTTCTTGGGTAGCTGGATTTTACCCCTACCTCAAAAACAGTAAATATAGACATTTCTTTTAACCCCCTCCCCTCTCCAATGACAAAACGTGCAAAGAAAGACGCTTGATTTTAACGGACGACAAAAGGGGGGGGGGGTAGCATCCAGCAATTTGACCTAAATAAAACATTCTATTTAAAAAGTTTATAACAATTAAAAGAGTAGGGTTGTTTTTGTTGTTTTGTATTCAAAATTTCTGACCAGCTCCATGCACTAATCTAGTCACTGTTGACCCTCAGCATATGTGTATTTTCGTTAACTATTACCAGTTCCTGTCCACACTGAATCTGGGGGTTGCTTCCCACTTGCAGTAAGGTTAGACAGGGGGTCAGTTAAAAATGTTTCTGGAGTGGGAGGGGGGGGGGGATCCGGCTCCCACAATGGTGGGAGGCATTCTGAAAGGGTATATAAATAGCAGAGAACTATTACCAGTTCGGGTTCACACTCCGATTATATAAGAGTATCTAATGCAGGTTCTGACTTTTAGCCCGACACAAACACAGAAAATGCGATTTCCCTTTACATAAGAGAAGATAATATTCGTCAGCTTCAAAACTCAGTCATGAAGTAAACATATGCCGGCCATTATGTTATGTGTTAATGGATTTAAAAATGGCCGATCTGTTTACTATATCGTTTCTGTTCGCAATTCGAAAGTGATGTTGAAATCTTGAAACTGTCGAATAGAATTCCTGGTCTGAATTAAAGTTTAAAAGCAAAAACAAAAAAAAATTATTTATGCACCTAAACTATGAAAATTGTCTTAGAAAATGCAGCAATGTTGTATTAATTAAATAAAAATAATGTTATTGAAAATTTTAATTCAAGAAAATTGTTTGTACTTTATTACCTTTCAATTTCTTGCCGTCTGCTGACCAAAAATCGTATTGTCACTATTTTTTGTTTAGAGATAAATATTTCTTCTAAATCCATAAAAAAGCGCACATAAATTTAAAAGCAAGAGATTTTTTGTATTTCGATTATTCGAACCACTACTCTCATCTTAGTTATTATTCAAATAATACAAATTAGCAATCTTCATCTAAAAAATTCTGAGACATAAGATCTTTTTTTTAATTTGCCGGTTTGACATTTGTTGATAATCATGTTTTCACAAGAAACTCTAATATGGGTGACGTCATAAAGAATTAATGGTAGCTTTTGGTAACTTATGGAAAAACTATTTCAAAATGATGACGTCACAAAATGAACATTTTGTGACGTCATCATTTTGAAATAAGTATATATATATTTTTTTTTTCACGGCAAGCAACGGATTATAGAGAGCCCGATCCTTTTGTCTTAATGAGGTATGTTTATGTTTGTTCTTAGGATGCCATCCTTCCAGGCATTACCTACTGCTGCCGGTGGCTTAAGGTGCCCTTAGCAGTGTTGCCAACTGAGATTTTCAAAACCCGCTAGATTGAGAAAGCAAAATCGCCAGAAAATCGCTAGATTTTTAACTTTTCGTCATTATTGACAACTGAGATTTTCAAAACCCGCTAGATCGAAAACAATAAAATCGCTAAAATAAAACACACTAGATTTTAACTTCGTACCATATATATATATATATATATATATATATAAAAAGAAAGAAAAAGAGAACAAATTAAGGGTTAACTTATAGACGCCGATTTGAAACACTGGGAATAGAAAAAACTCAACAGTTGTGAACGCAGATTAGAAAAACTGTAAGTGAACAAGGAAGATTAATATTTATTTGAGGTTGACGACAACGGGGAGATGGACAACAAAGGAGGACGAGAGAGAGAAGGAGGAACTAAAGGTATATATATGTATGTATGTATATATATGTATATATATATATATTTTTTATTTTTTGATGTGTTGATGTTTTTTATATTTATAATATAAAACTAAAAATAATACATTAATCACTTAAATAATAGTGTCATGGATTCGTCCAAACACTTTGAAATGCAGCAACATTTTTGTAAGTAACGGATAAATTTTATTAGACAGACGAACAGCACAGGTAAAGACAATTTTTTTTTTTTTTTTTTTTTTTTTCTTAAATAACTAATATAAGTTAGCAAAACATTTATATGGAACAAAACGTAGATTTAGTATAAGGAACGTTGTTTATGTTTTTGTCTTTTAAGGGAAGGGGGGTCTGATCAACTCTGCTGAGAAGCCATGAAATTAAATACTGTCTTGTTTTTAAATTCCCGAAACAGTTTTTCATGGTAAACAACTGATGATCCCTTAAAATAGTGTTAGAAATAAACTAATATAATAACTGTAAAAAATAAATTGACTTACATGAGTGATTTTCCACTGAAAGACTTGGGACTATAAGTTTTTTTGTTTTTTTTAATATAGTTTTAATGGTTGAGAAACTTCCGAGACTATATATATATATATATACCTATCAAAATGACTGCCAAATTTTATCGACTACTTTTGTCTGTTGTTCAAAGCTATGACAGCGAAAATATATCCACTGTAATTAATGTCTGTTTTTGTCTATTACTTAAAAAAATTATTTTGCAAATATTAATTTGTTGTCTGACTTTTGCGGATTATTTTGCAAATAAAAGTTAATTTGCTTTTATAAATATTAATTTGTTGCCACCTGGACCTAGGGTTAGTGGGAGGTTTAATGGAGTGTATATTTTGTTTTGTAAGAAACAAATCATAAAATCAATCAGTGTTTATTAAAAATTGAAATATATTACAAATTTAACATCACAATAATGACGTATCTAAATATAGAATATTGCCGAAGAAATTGTCCACAAAAATGAAAATATTTGGAAAATAATCCGCAAAAATCGGAAAATTAATTAATATTTTCAAAATAAACGCTATAAAAATATATTAAATTAAAATCCTATTACGAGATTATCCATTATAATGCATTTCGGTTTCTTCGTAAGAAAGTCGGCCATTTTAATATTTTGTTAATGATTGAATTACTTCGATATTTATTCCATACTTACCTAATTTTCTAATTTTCCTACCTTGCCAAAATTACATAATTTTCCGCCCCCCCCCCCAAAAAAAAACACGCACCCTTCCTACTACTAACCCTAAGTCCGGGTGGTAATACGAAAAATAAATAAAGAATAAATTTAACAAAAGTCGAAAAAAGTGTGTGCAACGTGGGTGTAACGGGGCTGTTAATAGTCAATTTATTGAATATTAAAGTTAGTTTTTTTGTTGTGTTATTTATTTATATTAAATAAACCGTTGTATTGTATCACTTATCTTTCGCGGAAAGAAAACAACAATTATTTCAGAATGCATCAGTTTTGCATATACTTGTAACATAAAATGATCCCCATTTCCGGGCCATTCTAACTTAGTTGGTAAAAGAATTTAGTTAACATTGGTTCTCAGAGTGTAAGTCAAATATTTTTATTGGTAAATTATGGGGATGCAAAGTAAACATTTCAAAGTTCATTGTCTCCTATCTCTCTTATCAAACCTTTTGTAATGTTAAAAATCGAAAATTAAACAAAATGCTGGAAGAACATTACATTTACGCACGATTGGTGACATTTATTGGATGTGTTTCTACCAGTATTTTGTTTAATTTTCGATTTTTAGTGATTATCCGAGTGATCATCGTCAACATCTTATCGACGCCATTTTCTTTTTGAGTATGAAGTGAACAGTCGGTACCATGTTTGGTTTTAACAAAAATATGCTTTAAAATAAGTTAAAACACAAATAAACTTATCCAGGTAGGTAGAATAGTAACTTATCTTGCCTTTGGTAACATTTATTTGTTGTTTTTTTACCCATTTTTCGTTCTGTTCGCTCTCGTTATAAATGCCCTAGAATTGTTTTTTTTTAATTTATTTTAATATTCGTGGGCTTTTGTCCGTGTTTGAATTATTTCGGTGGCCTTTTGTCCGGTGAGCCTTTGTCCGGTCGCGATCACCATTTTATTTTTAGAACATTAACATTTTTATTGACATGTAAAACTACTGCAGATGAAATATATCATGTATGGAAGGTAGCTTGAGAAATAATCTCATGATGACTAAAGAGAAAATGAATACGGAAAATAGTTTTACTGAAATCTGAAATTGCGTGTGTGTATGTGGCAAACGAAATCGCCAGATTTTAAAGAAAAAAATCGCTAGCCGCTAGATCCAAATTTTACTAGCCGGATTCAAATCAAAATCGCCAGATCTAGCGGGAAACCCGCTAAATTGGCAACACTGGCCCTTAGCAGGGAATGTCGATGGGTCCGTTCTCTGCTATTTATAGACCCTTCCAGAGTTCCTCCCACCTCACTCCAGAAACACATGTTAAACTGACTGTTTAACCTTACTCCAAGTGATAAGCATCCCCCTACCACAGAGAGAGAGATAAGCATTCCCCTACCACAGACAGACAGACAGACAGACAGAGAGAGAGAGAGGGGTTTGCTAAAGAAAGTAATTCGACTCACAAGCAAGCGTCCGATTCAGGCGGTTTCTGTGGAGTGTTCCAGACCCTCCTTGTGGTGGTCATGACCTGTCCCAAATTGAGGCTCGATCTTGTGGCATCCAGCCGTGGCCACCGAGAGTTACTATAGGCCGGTTGGCTAGAAAATGACGTCAAGTCATTGCGTGTCAAAACAATGGCCGTCGTAATAACAATAAGAAGGCATTTCGACTTCTCCATTCACTAAATAATCCATCAAAATTCAGGAAATCAACCAATTTAAAGAACATTTCAGTATTTATTAATTAATGATCACGGAATATAATAAATCCATTACTTTATTATAAAGCTTGGTGCAAATGTATTATTTCTTGTAAACAAAAAACACCTTTACTAAAGTTATCCAAAATATCAAAACATGTTGACCATACGATATTGTAAATATTTAAAACAAAGCATTAGAAAACTTAAAAAATTGCATGTAAAAAGAAAAGGAACACGATTCGATTTATCCTGAAACTGATCTTTATTCAATATAAATTTAAAGAAAATAATAATTCACGATCAAATACTGCAAAAAACTGAATTATGAATTACCATTATTTAAACTTCTAACCCAATCAACCGTAAGTAATTCAGACTTTTAAATTTGTATAATTTTTAAAATTATACAAAAAAAAACAGTTCAATGTTAACTGTTTGTTTAATAATGGAATCACCAACTCCTACCTTGCTATTAAGAGATAGGTACGTGCAAAATCAAATGCCGATCCCCAAAATGTAAAAACATTTTGACCCTCCCTTCACTTAAAAATTCACCAAAATTTAGGAAATCAACCAATTTCAATGAAATTTTCAATATTTATTAATAAACAAGCACAGGAGATATAATGGAACACTAATTTAATGACCTTGTGCATAATTGAATATATTTACAGTTCGTTTTGTTTATCCGCTCTTTACTCTCTCCCTCACCCTGTCTTTTAATTATTTCGGTCATTTGCTTTTTCTCTTATCGTTCGCCCTTTATTTACGTTATTCGTCCTCTGTAAAACACCGATGTATAGATGCAAAGTGGGTGCTTTTTTTACATTGGGACCCGCACTAAAAAGTCCCTCGGCATCGGTGCTTTCCGGATGTTTACGTTAAACGCCGGACAGTTCCGAATGAAAAATCCGTTGACTTTCCTGCGTTCAAAAAAAAGGGACAAACGAGGCTGGATTTACAAGCGCGACAAAACAAGCAAAAAAATTTTGAAATTATATTTTTTTTTAACTAAATTTCAACTAAGTGTTTAAATTAAAGTTTTTTTTTAAATTTTACTTTTTTTCTTATTAAACATTTGTAGGGAAGATTTTTTTTTAAATGAAGAAAAAACAGTGATAACAGTGAAAAAGTTTTTTTTTAATACTTTTTTACGAAAATTAATTTTTTTTTTTTTTAATTTATTTACCTCCCCAGGAGGTTAGGCACAAGGCCAGTTTTATCTTACTCCCACAAGGTAAGATGTGACTCAAGGTCGGGTTGGGAAAGTGGGGCTTGAAAAGCCAGCGCCTGAGAAATGAGCACTCTGGCCATTAAAAATTGCCTGGGCAGCCCCGTCGGCATTCCCCGGTAGGGGCGCCTCAGGCAGTAAACAATAAACTTACTCCTCCCCAAAGAGGGGAGGCGAAGCCTGGGAAGGTGGACCCCCCTAGAACTGCACAGGACAAACCCATAGACAGGTGGAATCAAGCCCCGAAGGACAAGACGACACCGGTCTATAGGGTGCAGTATCCATCAGAACAGATACTACACTTACTTCCTAGGCCGAGAATTGTCAACTTTTTTTATAACTATATTTGTTTGTTTCGTTACGGTGGGTTAGGGCAGTCGGGTTATGGTTATAGATTAGGGTTAATGCAGGGTTAGGAATTAGGGTTAGGGCAGTCGGGTTAGGAATTAGGGGTTGGCGTCAAGGCATGTCAAAGAGTATTTATCCGCGAGTTTTGTTCGCTTAGCGATCTTGCTTTTATCTCCACATATTTTTGCATTTTGTTTCTTTAGCAATCAATTTATGGTCCTGACAGAAATGTATCGTTCCTTCAGGAGTATCAACAGCCACTGATACCATGTAAAAAATTATGTTGCAATCGCATTTCAACCAGTTTGCAAGTTCAGTGTTTCATTCAGTTTGACTGCTTAGATGTCGTCTGCTTATGCGTCTCGCTTCGGGCCTTTCCGGCATTTACAGTAAATCACCGGAAAGCACCGACGCTGAAGGACTTTTAGCGCGGGTCTCAAAGTACCTATTTGTTTTTAACGAAGTTTCAAATAAGTGTTTAAATTAAAGTTATTTTTTTAACTTATTTTTTCTTATTAAATATTTGTACGAAATAATTTTTTTGGCACTGCTGCATTTTTTATGAACACGCAGCCGATTAAGAAATCGAAATTGAAGAGTTCCGTTTAGTTTTCTCCAAGTCCCATTTATTCAGAATTCACCGGAAGTCGAATTTACCGGGAGTGGAAGTAGAATTTAGTAGAATGGAGTTAAATGATTTGAATCTTCGCGACATTGGTAATTTAATGAACCAGACGCAGAAAACAATTGATTTTTTACAGGCACATCGCCTGATTTCTTGCAGTCGGACATGCCGGTCATGTCAAAGACAGATGCAGATGGTAAGGCACAATGGAAGTGATGGATTTATTTGGAAATGCGCACGGAAAGAATGCCGCAAAACAGTATCCATTAGGAAAGAAAGTTTTTTTGCTAGGTCACGGCTTCGCTTAGATGACATTTTTAGTTTCATATACGTATGGGCAAATGAAATGGCTAACTATAAAGCTGTTAGAAGAGAGTGAAAATACAGCCCCCCCCCCCCAATGAAAACTTTTCATTTAGATAAAAAAAATCTCAAACAAAACTTTTCTACTACAATATATTTTAAAAAAAAACAAAATCAATGTTGACCAAAAAATTCATTCCCCCCCACCCCAATCAAAACTTTACATTTTTATTTATAAAATTTTTAATTCATATAATAAAAAAAAGAAATTGTTAATTGTTTCTTGTTACCCAAAAACAAATCAGTCTTGCATTTTTTTTTTAAGTTGTAAATAAGTAACTTCCGGTTGAATTACTTCCCTTTATTTTCAGTAGAAGGACAGAAAATCTGCGTGTTCATAAAAAATGCAGAAGTGCCATTTTTTTTTTTAAACGAAGGAATAACAGTGAAAAGTTAATCAAGTGTTGTTTTTTTTTTTTATTATTTTGTGCGAAAATTTTTTTTTTTTTTTTCAACTTTTTTTACTGACTATATTTGTTTATTTCGTTAGGGTTCAGGGTTAGGAATTAGAGTTAGCTGAACAGTACCCGGTTGGTTGAAATGCTTGCTTCCACTTCCTCTACCCCTCCTTTGAAGTCTGCAAACGAGTTTCAACAGCCAGTGATACCATGTAAAAATTCATGTTGCAATCGCGTTTGAACCAGTTTGCAAGTTCAGCGTTTCCTTCAGTTTTAATGATTAGATGTCTGCTTTTATAAATTTTTTATCTTCCTCCCACAGCGGTAAGATGTGACAAGGTCAGGAAAGTGGGATTTGAAAAGCCAGCGCCCGAGAAGGTGAGCACTCTAGCTTACAAAAAATGCCTGGGCAGCCCCGTCGGCATTCTCCGGTAGGGGCGCCTCAGGCAGTAAGCAATAAACTTACTCCTCCCCAAGGAGGGGAGACAAAGCCTGGGAGAGTGGACCTCCTAGAACTGCACAGGACAACCCCACAAACCGGCGGAATCAAGACCCGAAGGCCAAGACGATACTGGTCTATGGGGTGTAGTATCCATCGGAACAGATACCACATTGTGATCCCAGCCAAAAGGCCAAGATGTCGTCTGCTTATTTGTCTCGCCGGAAAACACCGACGTCGATGGGGCTTTTAGTGCGGGTCCCAATGTAACAAAGTACCGAACAGTGTTTTGAATCAAAATAAGTTCAAAAGTTTTGGTTGCATGTGCAGAATAGTCATCACAAAATTTCAGTACTTACGGGGATTTCAGAGTCGTTACGTACGTAGCTACCCGAACAGAACCAATTTTTTTTTTTTTTGCAATCCATTTATTGTTATTTTTTATTGCCCAGAGGGCAATTTTTTTAATTGTTTTGTTTTTTCATTGTGTGTGTAAGGGGGAGGAGAAGAGACTCACAATGGAGAGTAGATTCTTTCGGTATTTTTTTTTGGTGGGGGTAAATTGCCACCTGAACTTAGGGTTAGGGTTTATGTTTTTTGTCCGTTTTTTAAAAAAAAATTCTTTTTTTAAGAAATATTGGTGCTTCTAAACAATACGAACAAAGCTAAACAGACTTTTGCCGAACTAAAGCTACAACTTAAGTTAGGGTTAACAAAAACAGTTTGTATTGTATTGTGTAGAAGTACCGAAATATTAGAAGGCAAAGTAGTAGGAAGCGATTTTGCCGAAATAGAAGAAAAATAAGGGTGCAATTGAACTTTCTTGACTGCAGCAATTTCGTTTCGGTTATTCTCCGTTTTGTATTGTCTCCTCGGTACTGGTGCAGATTCAAGGGAGATAACCGAAATTCATAATAAGCCGTAATGGCGGCCGTATTTCCACGTTATTCGTTAAAATTTAATTTTCTTTTCTAAAATAAAAACTACTCGATTAATTTACGTGATTTTTGGTATAGAATATATTCAGTCCGTGACAGGTACGAACATCAAACAGATATTCCTCAGTTTTTTTTTTTTTCGAATGTCTCCCTTAATCTGGATAAGCACCTCCATGATGCATCTTTAAACAAAACCGTCAATGGCTTTCGCTCTAACCTACCATTTATAAGATACGTTCCTTGGAAATTTCGTACAGATAAAACCCTTCCGTAGAAGGGCCTTTCTATCCTTGCAAAAACTTATGAAACATTCTACGAAAAGCAAATTAGTTGAATTTAAACACGCGAGGTTCATTGTATTTCTATTTTCCTCTTTAACTCGTTCTATTTGTCTGAATAAATGTCGTCTGACGAAATGTAGCGACTTTCGGAACTTCGAGATTCTTCGTTCGTACTCAGAACAGCTTACGTCACGACTGCAATTTAATATTTAAATTTAAAATTAAAGATTTAAAAAAATGAATTTATTTTAAATTGTTTGGTGAAATTTTAAAAAAGGCCATTTTTTTTTTTTAATTTTGTTTGGCGTTAGAGGCAAATTCGTTGAATTTTACGGTTTACATCTTTGTTTCGGTTCAAAATTCATACATGAAGGTACAAAAAACACACACAAACGTAAGGTAAATTAAATTTTTTTTTTTTAATTTACAGGGAAAAAAATACTTTTTTTTTTCATAATAAAATATTCTATCAGGAAAAGTGTTGTACTTACACGACCAGCGTAGAGATGAAAGGCACCTGCATGTCTGGATTACTTTTTATCTACGTTATTTTTTGCATAAATGGTCACATGACACCTTTGCAAGTGTTTCGGGAAATACGACCAAAAATTTACATGCGTTACGTAAGCATGACACATGTAAAACGAATGCTACGGAATTAGCCGAAAGAAGGTACGCCGTTCCGAATGGTCCCCCCCCCTCCGTAAAAACTGTTTCTTTCATTTTTTTTCATGGAAATTTTAATTAGTTACCATAGTCTTATGGTAGCACGAAGTTTGTCAGATTGAAAACGTTTGCACCTCATGCGTGTACTATTTTATTGTTGCTCGAGCTTCAAAAATGAATCTGGCAAAACTACATGGGATGTTGCATTTTGTTCTGCAAGGAATAGGGTGTTCGTGAATATACCTTCTCCCAATTCAACTTTTACAAAAGAAAAAAGAAACACAAAGTAAAAAGTTCCTTGTATTTAAAAAGAAAACTCGCCACCCTCCTCCCACAAAAAAATCACTAACCCTAATTCCAACACTAACCCTAATTCGAACACTAACCCTAACCCTAATTCTCTAACTCTAATTCTCTAACCCTAATTCCCTAATCATAAAACTTAGACTCTTCGAAAATAAAAATTTTCTGAAACAGTGCCACACCTTTTTAGTTAAAATAAAAGAGGCTTACCTATGACACACACGTTGGTTACTAAAACATAACAACCTTAAATCTACTTTGATCTTCTAAAATTTATTTATCAGACCTTAATATTGATATTGTAAAACCAAATTCTGACAATCCAGATACAAGATGTAAGGTGGGTTTTTTTTGTCTGTCAGGGTTAGTTTGGTTTTGTAGTGACTTTATTTCCTAAGGTCCCTCTCGTAGCGTCACTATCCTAGGGATTTTGCTACACATTTCAACAGATCGGATTCTTTTCAGTACACCCCCCTTCCTCTTTTCGCCTAACACTGCAGGCATCCTTGCTGGAAGAACAGAGGGTAGCTCGTACAATGATCACGCTGGAGAATCTTAGCGCTTTTAGACTCCTATAGAGAAATGTGTTGGAACTACACCAACAAGATTTCCTCCAGTGTTTACAGGATTTACTACGTCTGGATATGAACATAATCAGAGACCCCGCCCGTCGAGATGAGGAACTGCCTGGCTGACAGCTTTACTTACAAAACCGGCGTGAGTAGAGCCCTGTCAGAATTGGATGCCTCCTTACCAAGTTCGGAAATTCACTGGCATTTAATAACCTCAACTCCCCCTCCAACTTTACCATCCACAGCTCAATGTGGAATCGAATTGGGAAAACCAGATAACCTGTCCAACATTTACTGGTCTAGATTAAAGTCAATAAATCTGCCCTGCAGGATTTTCTAACCGATTTAAAATTTTACACATCCGGAATGATCTCTGACAAGGAATGATTAATATGCCTCAAAGCCTATGTAGTTGGTTGGTCATTTCATTTAATTTACCATTTATTAGAAAGCCATCAAAATTATCAGGTTGCTATAAATATATTAAAAGAAGGAGTACTCAGACAGAGGCTATTTGAGAGAAGATTTGAAAAAAAATAGTGCAGCATACTCCCAAAATTGACAGATCATATGATCAAGTAAAAGAATATCTCTCCCAAGTTCAGTATCAACTTCATGAGTTGGACTCGGAATATGGATATGATTTTCTGTAAGTGGATACTTGATGGCTCATATCTTATTCGACAAGATTCCAGATGAAATAAAAGCTGAACTCTTTAGAGGTTCAAGCACTCCATATCCTGGCTTAAATTGTATACCCAAGTACAGTCATAAAGGCGCTACTCCAAGTTCGACCAACTGACTCCTAGAACAGAATCGATTCCATGGTTTAGGCCTAGGTCAAATCCCACACCAAATTTCTGCATTGGAGTTTTCATGCAAACCATGATCTAGTAGATAAGATCCATTATTGCGATTTTGGTGATAGAGCCTTAAATTGTACTCACTCGTACAATGAGTGCCTGCGACGCTGTAGGCAGCTTGGATTGTATGAATTTTGCACAGTTACCAGATATGATTGGGGAACTTGTCCAGGAGTCAAGGGATTCAAATACCCTTGCAAGTATTGCAATTCTTGGAGACACTATGCTTCTGTGAGTCCTAAATTCAAACTGGATAAAACAGAAATACCAGCATAAACACAAAAATGGAGGACACTTAGAACATTACCTATGGTAATGTCCACCATTAGAACAAGAAATTACTCAGTTTCGGGAAGTCAGATGGTATTTTTCTGAGAAGGTTCTTGAGAATCTGAAGTGTGATTCAAAGACAATGGAAAATGTAGTATATTTGGATGACGAAGCTATTTAGGTTGCTTAAAAGTGTTGTTACCTTGGTGATACCCTTGGAGCACAGGGAAGAGCAGATCTTAGTGTGACTGCAAGAATTAGGAGTAGATGAAGTAAGTTCAGGGAACTTCTGCCATTACTAACCAGCAAAGCGTTACCACTGTCAATCAAGGGAAGAGTCTATCAGGCATGTGTGATGTATGAAAGTGAACCTGGCCAGTGGAGATTGAGAACATGCGTCGCATGAAGAGAAATGATATGAGAATGATACAATGGATGTGTAATGTGAGTCTTCAGGCTTAGATCTGATGACTTCAGAGGAAGATTAAACCTGGACAGTATAAGGAGATGTGTGCAGAAGAGTAGACTTTATTGGTTTGGTCACGTTGAAAGAGTAGATGAGAGTTCTTGGGTTAGTAAATGTAGAACAATTAAGATAGCAGGGGAAGGCCAAAGAAAACATGAGAAAGTGATAAGACGAATTTGAGAAAAAAGGAGATAAAGACCTGGCCAGAGATAGGTTGGTTTGAAAGTCAATTTCTAAAAGCTGTCCAACACCTGCCAGCATGTAAAATTGATGTTAAATCGAATGATGCTGCTGATGATGATGCGATACTTTCATTTAATTTTACATTGGATTACTAAATCGGCAGTGAAATGCATGTACATCATCAAATCTTACTTGATGCATAGAAATTTTTTAAAGTATTGCTTTTTAGAAAGTATTCAGATGCTTAAGACGTTCAAAATTGATTCAATGAATAAAGCCTAGCTAAAATGTTGATATCAACACAAGAGATTGCCTGGGAATCTATTGAGAGCAATCAACATTTGCATGTGGAGACTTTAACAAACAAAAGATCCAAAAAGGTATTAAATATGCGGTTTTCAATTAAAGGAAATTGACAGTGCAAGAATTTACGATATCTGGGGATTATGTGGACCTTTTAGAAACTTTTCAATCATTTTGCATATATTGCTGAAAACTGGTTGTTCTAGTGTGAAAGAATCACTCTAACCTAATTCCCTACTTTATAATAAAGAGCAATGTGCATTTATATATACAGGGTGTTGCCATCGTAGTGGTGTTTGCCACTATAAATAAGGACATGGTCGCCAAAGCGTGTGACTCAATTCGCGCCCACCTTAAGATGGTTGTCTTCATCGGCGGCGGTTATATTGAAAAATTATGTATGTAACTGTTGCTAAATAAATTGTTGGGTCTCTTCATATACAACTTTTGTTTTTATTATTTCGTTTTCTTTTTGTCAAGTGTCGGATTTTGCTGCAACACTCTCTCTCTCTCTCTCTCTCTCTCTCTCTCTATATATATATATATATATATATATATAGATATATATATATATCCGTCCAGTCACACTAAAGTTAACAAGTACGAAAATGCCCAATGAATAAGGGATGAGAGAACACAAATAGCAAGTCAGACAATCCGCCTTCACTTTATTTCCATGAGACGTTTATTTTTTCCTCTCTGCTTTCTATACCGATTTATACATTTATTTCCTATATATATATATATATATATATATATATATATATATATATATATATATATGAGAAAATATACTTATGTGAAGTAAGCTACACAGAAATGTGTTTCATTCCTGAGGGAAATAATCAGGCTTATTACTCTACTTACATATTGAGCACTGATGTAAATATTAAATATATATATATGTAATATATTATATGAGTGTATGCCTGGTAACGAGGTAACAAAAATTATACTTTCTCAGTGTTCTCACTAATATTCATATAAAATACCAATTGAGAAGTTTTCTTATTTTTTTTCTTTTAACTTCACTGATTGAGATGTTATTTTATAGAAATATTAGTTCAAACACTGGCGAAGAATAACTTTTTGTCGGAATATGTACTTTATTATTACATAAATAAACTGACACTTTATTATTGCATAAATAAACTGACACTTTATTATTGCACCATGAAATCTATTTCCCTTCATCTGTGTACGGCTAAAGCAGAACCGATACACTGCAAATTTTGACGTCTGATCCATCTTGTGGTCAAGGAGAAAAGAGACAGATTCTAATTTTTTTCTTTCCATTCATACATGCTAACTGTATCACTTAACACTTAAATTTGTTCTTTATTTTGCTCTTGTATTGTGACTTAATGCTTGCATGCTATTTAAATGCCAATCTCATATTGCTTTAGTTTTTGTTTGTACCAAAGTCAATGTCCCCAAACATTAAATTCGGTGCATTACATAATACCCTACCTCTTCATTTATCTATTATACTAAATCTGAGTTAATCAACATTTGTTTCCCTAAGACTTTTTTCCTATATATTTTAATCACACAAAATACCTGCAAAAATATTCCTCAGTTTTGGGATTGAGTTATGTTTGAAAAACTTCCATTTTAATTGTTCGAATTAGCAGCACTTGCAGTTAACTCACTCATAAGTCTCTATCTATCACTTACCCTTTCTCACTGTAGGATGTTTAACTCCCCCCACTCTTATTTTATACAGTATTTATCACTCTCACTTCCATATCTCTCTGCCCTGTCAATGGGGCCATGAACTCGCCGACTGCAACCCTCATGCAGAGGGGTAACCCCCCCCCTCCCCGAAAACAAGGGCCACCTGTAGACTGTGGGTGGCGACCTGTGATGCCTTAGGACGGGATTCTATTGGGTGCGTGGTTACATAAATGGTTACGTGACTTGAAACACTTCACTTCGACAAGATGGGAGGTCAGAGACGCCCAGTCCGATTAATCAGCTGGTCACGTCATGTCCTAGTATCTATAAGTTCATCCACAACCATATTATTCAATCTGATTCGTCTAAAAATAAAAACCTTATTTCTTCTTTTTATTTTCCTCTCAAATAGATACTAGAAGGCGGTGGCTGAGGGTCAATGGCGTTGAGAACAAAGAAGATTACCACTGCCGAAAAGTAATTTTTTTTCTAAGAGTAATGTTCCCACTCTAACTGTAAAATTTCTTTCTGGGAGCAATGTTTTCTAAGAGTAACGTTTTTAAAGAATATAACATCATGATCTTACCCATAGGATTCCATTTAACAACTTTATTCAGCATTAAATAACCCATAGATGGTTCATATGTCGTAGTAAAACAAACCATCCTGTCTCCTTCCCCGTCTCGCATGCTCATTTGGTGTCTTTCTTTTAATTTTGACTTTCTTAGTTGAAACTGATTCGAGTTATTTAGGAGAAAAGTTGTTTTTGCGCTACTCTGCAGATGGGTGAAGGGAACATGTCCCCCCCCCCCCCCCGGTTGGGAAGTTCATCTCGATTTCAGCTTTTTTTTTTTTCTTTTTTTTATTTTTGGCCATCTGATCACTTTTTCCTGATTCAAACGATTTCACTTGAGTTCAATGGATGGCTCATCGGGTCACATTTTTGTTTTTGTTTCGTTTTTAGTTATTTTATCTATCTCACAGTATTTTTCTTTCTCTTTGGCAACATGTTGCATCGTCTACTTTTATTAGGTCTTCTCGTGTCCAGATTTGGCTTCGTGCAATTTATGGTTATGGGTTTTTCCAGAGCCGAAGCTAAAATTGCCATTAACCGAATGAATAGATCATAAACCAGATTAAAATTAAGGAGTTGGGAGAAACCTCATAAGAGAACTTTACTTAATGTTTCAGAAATTGGAAGGAATGCTGAGATAAGTTAATTAAGTCTCACTTTGAAAAGGGCTTAAAGATACCATAGCCATAAGTAGCTGACTACTTGTTCATTAATATGCACTGGCTGGATATCATCCAGCCAGATATCAAATGTAGAAATCACCCACTTTATAATAAAGACCTATATGAATTTATTTGTACAATAGCAGGAAGACCCGACGTTGCTCGGGATTGTATGGGAATCAGTTCTTTCTCACTATGCTCTTTTTTCTTTTTTTACTACCCCCTCCCCTCGTTTCGCCCCATAATTTAGTCGAAAAGAACTGAAATTAAAAGAAAAAAACTCTCTGAATTAGTGTGTTATACATATGGTTTCAATTTCATTAAAAGCGGGTTGACATATTTGAAGTTTAAGGGGATTCTGTCTTAGAGAGGGACATATAAAGATTCAGCACATTGAGGGGCATGTAGAGATTCAGGACCACTTCAAAGAATTTTTATTCATATGATTTTAAATTTTATCAAATACTAGCAAAAACTATGCGCCCTCCGGACAGCAATGACTGATGCTGTAGTCTTCTTTACAGAAACCAAAGAAGTTATTTTCATTTGACATTTTGGTTATTTAGAGGAAATTTAAAAAAATGATGATTGTCGTAGTGTTATTTGATATATTCCAATATGGGGGAAATATACTGTGCATGAACATCGTCAAATTTTGTTTTTTAGGAAAAAACAACAAAAAGGTTTATTGATATGGTTTTTAAGATATTCAGCTTGATAGATTTTATTTTGTTTCAGCATAAAAATTAAAATGAATTCCACATTAAAACTGGTTATATAATGAAATTCAGACTTCAAGGTACGAAGAATGGCTGGGATAGATTATTTTTTTGATTGAAAATTTTCTTGAAGGTTGCAAAACCTTGTGAACATCGAAATCTACAACAAAGGGGAAAAAGAAATTATCAAATACGAATGACTTTTTCTTCTTGGCCTTTTGGCTAGGACAAAAGTGTAGTATCTGTTCTGATACTACACTTTATCTTTTATGTCCTGTCAGGAGTATGTTCTTGTCTATATTTATACATACAAGATATATATCTATAAATAGATCTTGTCTCTTTGTTGTTTGATGCTGAAATCCTTCTAGACTGAGACAATTAAAAGGCCCCTTTTTGAGTAATTGGATTTTGCCTATATTAAAAACCAACTTTGTGTTTAACTATACCCGCGTGTGCAGGCAAGTTAATAGGAACTTTTTCTTCCATGGCTTGTGTTTGAATTATTCAATATTTTGACACACATACACACACACATTGGAAGTAACTTAGAGTCGATTTTCGATCAGCTAACACATCACTGCTTGCTCATTTGCAGTGTAGTATTTTATGTACTAGTCTATACTATGGACAAAGAAAAATAATAATCTATATACAGGGTGGGTGGACCAGAAGTAGGTTTATCTGTTTTTTTATTACATCGTTTATGAGATTTATATCTTTTTTGTCTGGTTCGTTAGACATTGGGTCATGCATCATCTCACAGAATTGCAACTGATAGGTGCCTAGAATACCAGTTGTGGCTGGAGGTACAGCTTATATTTCAATCAATGAATTAAGCATTGCTATATGTAGTTGTTGGTGTGTTAAAAAGTAATCTTCCAGGTAAGGTTCGATTAAGTAAGAAAAAAGGATTTATTGTTAGAGTTTAAGCTGATGTGTACACGAAGTTGCATCATGGCCGGAAATCGACATGGCAAAGAAGCCAGATAGATCCTGTCTCTTTGGTGTTCGAAATTTTTCAAGGCCCTGCCACCAACCCTATAAGGGATGGGCGGGAAGATGCAATCATCTAGATGAATTTGCTGTAAAAAAAAAACGAAATGAACCAACAAGAAAATGATATGCAACCCGGAGCAAATAATGGAGTTATATGTTGTTCTTTTTAATTGCTTTTATTATTGGTTACAAAAAGAAAAAAAAATCAACATCTCGACAACGTCTACTATTACTCTGAAGTGGATAAGTGGTAGAAGCACTAGACAACAGGCAATACCACATAAGAATCGATGAGAACAACCAGGTGAACAGGCACAATCGCCGCTACCTCCAAGAGATAGACTCAATGTTAGACACTCCTAACTACCTCACATCAGACCAAACCCACAGATACTGCACTAGAGGAAATGGAAGTGCCGTGAAAATCCCCACAATGAATAAGTTTGATGAAGACCAATATCAAATAAATAAACAACCTCCAAGCCAGTGTCATTATCACAGCACAAGAATATTGCAATCGCCCATAAACCTATTTTCACAGACGTAAGGTATGTTGCATGAGTACTCAAGAACATTCTAACTATTTTTTAAAATTATTGGCCAAAACAAATTTATGAAACAAACCCTGGTAAATAATAAAGCAAACTCAGATTCCCTGGAACTATTTTTTCAAAAATAAACAAGAAATTACATTGTTTTCATATAATAACTGATATTAACACCATAAGCAATTGTAATACTACTGACAAAAAACGGCCCATTTAGCATAATGGGAAGAGTGTTTGCTAATGGGTTGGGAGACCAGTGTTCAATCCTTGTTCAAGTCATACCAAAAACTTTAAAAATGGTAATGATACCGCCTTGCTAAACCCTCAATATTATAAGGTGAGGATCAAGTGTCAATGGAGTAATCCTGGGAAAGAAGTGGCGTCCTCCCTTACACCTTGGTATAGTAACTAAAATGAAAAGGCAGCCTTCGAGTCACCCTTGACTATGGTCGAATGCTTCACTTCTTTTTTTTTTACTAAATAAGTACTATTGTCGCAAACCAAACAGAGACCGATTTAGACACAAATCACAAATAATAAAATTACCAGCTGTTGCAAATCAAATGGTGACTTTGGGGTCTTATTCTTACTAAGTTACTTCAACAGATGTGACAAGCGATCTACCGAATGTACAATCTATTGCATTTAGTCATTTGCACGGGGGACGAAAAGACGTTGACAAAGTCTTAGTTTGGGCTTCTTTGCCTAACGCCTACACTAGCGACAACACATACCCGCTAATCACAGCTTATTTTCATTTCTCTGACTTCATTCTACTATTTGTCATAATGTTCCGGCTACATTTCCCTGAAATTAATTACATGGATTATTACTAGGCTTCCGTTCAGCCTCAAGAGACTATGGATCCCCTGCACGGGGAGTCAACTGTAAAGCAAAGGTTGTACGTACAATCATCAACCACACTTATTCTGAATCGACACTGCTTGATTCCAGTGGCAAGGAAAAGTCCAGGACTACTAGAAACAATGTTAAGATCAGCAGAGAGCTCACCCACATACAGCACCTGGTATTTCCAAATGGTCACTCCTTTTAGTACTGACCAGGCTCAATGTCACTTAACTTCAGTGATCTGACAGAAACCGGTGTGTCCACATGATTATGCCTTTATATGAATTATTACTGCTGTCAATATTTAGCAAGTACAGTCATTATATTATTTACATCTTTGTCAGAAGTTTAGACACAGGGTCGGGTGTGGTTTGAGAAGCCAGTGCACTAGCATAAGTGCACTCTGGCCTACAAAAAATGCCTGAAAAAAATGTCGGCATTCCCCGGTAGCGGCACTTCAGGCGATTAGCAATAAAATACCTCCTTCTCTGTCATTATCATAGCTTTATTTATTACTAGGGGTCTCATCTCTACACGGCATTGCTTGGAATTTGTGTTTCTGTAATTTTGTTTTTGTTATATTATAGCAAAATATTTTTTCATATTTCATATTAATAAATAGTAGTGTTGGGACGATTAATCAGAATCAGAAAAATCGGAACTTTTGGGGGTATCGGAATCGGATGAATTTGAGCCTAATTTCTGATTCCTAAACCGATTCGAGCCTAATTTCTGATTCCAAAACCGATTCTTTTAGCTTGTTTTTTTGTTCAAAACTTAATTTTCTATTGCTGGTACTGACGATAAATATTTATTGATTTTAAACTATCAGTAAAACTAAAATGTATAGATCATAATAACGAATTTATATAAAAATGGCATCGGAAAAAAAATGGCCCGGTAAAAATAGCACAGGTAAAAATGCCACGAATGTATAATTAGGAAAAATGGCAGAAGTGAAACATGAATAAAAATCTCACAATAAGTTTATCAAAATCTTCGATACAATACATGAATGGTAACTATTAAGAAGTTTGTCAAATTAAAAAGAAAATTATATCTACATTTAGAAGTAGATGAGGACTCTCTGTTAAATCCCCCTCCCCCAAAAATGAAAGTTTACCTGTTTAAGCGATTTTAGAATAAGAATCGGAGTCGATAATTGTATCAGAATCGGGAATTTCAAACAGGATCGGTGATTGTATCGGAATCGAGAAAAATATTGGAATTTCTTTTTGTGTAGTTGCCTTTCCATTTTTTTGCTGAAAGTCTTTACCAAATTTTACCTAGTCGATATCAGCAGCCAAAAACACTGTTAAAACACGAAAGTGACTGAAATAGGATGAAGTCAAAGAAAAAAAAAAAGAAAATGCTTGTATTTTCTTGGTATTAAAACTTTACAAGTTACTAAATATTTTGTTAATAAATAATCATTTTGTCTACCTCATTTTTTGGTCGATACGTTCCTCTTTGACACCAATTCTCATTAGAAATTAAGCGACGTTGAGCATGGTCAGTACTAGATGGGTGACCATTTGGGAATACTACGTGCTGTATGTGGACATACCTAGCTATTGGCAAATAGCATTGTCCACCTGCAGTGCCTAGCATGGCGACTATGGCACAACTTCTGAATAACAGACACCAATAAAGTGGAACTAAACCAGGGAGAAGTTCCTCCTCCAGGAATGATTAAAAACTCTGATGATGATGATTTCCCCTTTTATACATTAGAAAATCGTAAGGTTTGCTGTTTGGCTGTTGGCAGGGCCACAAATTCACCGACTGCAACCCCATGCAGAGTACTAAGCCTCCTCCACCCCCCCCCCACCCCCCACCCCCCGAAAACGGGGCCACCTGTAGGCCGTGGGTGGCGGCCCGTGATGCCTTAGGATGGGATCCTGCTGGTTTAGCCATTCTTCCACTTCGGCTAGACGGGAGGTCAGAGAGGCCCGATCCATCAATCGGCTGGTTACGTCATGCCCTAGTATCTATAAGTTCATCCCTAACCATATTATTTAATCTGATTCTTCTTCTAAAAAAAAAACTTTATTTTTCCTTTTTATTTTTTCCCTAAATAGATACTAAAAAGCGGTGGCTAAGGGTCAATAGTGGTGAGAACAAAGAAGATCATCAATGCCAAGGAGTCATGTTTTTTAAGAGTAATGTCTTCACAGAGTAATGTTATCTAGGAAGAATGTATTCTGGGAGTAGTGTAACTGGTGGAGTGCTTCTTTGGGGTGCTCAGGTTTCCTGTTCTTGAGTAATGATGATAACCTCTGTGACATTTCTTTCTAAGAGTAATGTTTTCTAAGAGTAATGTTTTTCAAGAGTAATGCAATGTATTCTGAGAGCAACGTATTTTAGGAATATAAATAATTATCCCACCTATAGAATTATATTTGACAACTATATTCGACATTAAATAACCCATAGATGGTTGATATCCCTTAAAACAAACCAATCCAACATGTTCGGCTGTTGTCGTAATTTGTAACCGGATGTTATTGAATCCCGAAACAATACTGGCACAGCGAAAAAGCAGTGTAAAATAATCTCTCTCCTATCTCTCTCTGTCTTTCCCATAAAGAGCAAAAGAGAGGACAATAAATTAATCATATTACATTTGCAGAGAGAACAGAAAGAGCGAAATAGACAGTGAGCAAACGATTATTTTTTTGTGCCTCCCTCAAATTTCGAAATCAAAAACAAAATCAATATGAAATAAAATGAAACACTCACGTTGTCATTTTTTTGTTTTTCTGATTTTGAATGACTGTATTGGCCTTTTGGCGAGGAGCAAAGTGCAGTATCTGTTCTGTTACTACACTTCATCTTTTCTGTCCTCAGTTAGTTAAGGAGAAACCATTCTAGACTACGACAATTTTTATTTTTGTCCCAATCCAGAGTGCCCTTTTTTTGGGATCTGGATTTTATCTACTTTAAAAACCGACCTTGTATCCAACTCTGCCCTCGTGGTGAGGCAAGTAAAAAGGGACTATAAGAGAGTAGAAAGTGGACCTTTGATTTACTTTCAGCAGCCTTGTAACTCTCATTTCCCTTATTTTGTCCTTTAGTCCTCATATTGAGCGATGTTTCTGACAAAGGGGGAAGAATTGCTGTTTTCTGGGTCGGAATCTATCCATCTGATACTTATCGTTGGCTAGTTTTTTACCTTGAAGTAGTATATATTTTTTTAGCTCCTAACATCGAGTGGCTTCATTCCTTGTCTGTAGCGATTAACATTTTTTTAAAAAATGTGTGTTTGCCGTTTGGCTAATGTTCTATCATTTGCCTGTTGTCGTAAACCAGATGTAAATGAATACCGAACCACTAGTGCAACACCGAAAAAAGCATTGTCCTTTCTCCTCCTCCTCGCACTCTCTCTCTCTCCCGTATAGAGTGAGAGAGAAGATGATAAATTAATCGTATTAAATTTTTAGAGAGATAAAGAGAGTGATAGTGTTGAAACCATAAGTTTATCTTGCACCCCAGAAAATAAAGGAAATGAAAATACTAGAAAAAAAGGTGAAACATCAACTGTAAGATGGCAATCATAAAATAAATACAAAAAAAAAATGGTCGATAGTTAAATAATTTCAGGTGAAATAATTATTTAATTATATCGCAAAAAGTATTATGGGTTAAAGTATTATTTCTTACAGATGGAAAAAGAAGTAATTTTTTTTATAATGTGCAAAAAAGAAATAATTAATTTTTGTTTTTAATTTTAGTTTCATGAATTTAGTGTACAAAATGTTTACATAGTTTTTTCGTGAAAAGTATCTAATTGAAATAATTAATTTAAAAGTGATGATGTGGCATCTTACAATTGGAAAAATAAATAAATGTTTGGAAAGTAGAGTTTTCTTTTGTAAGTAAATAAGTTATAATAATATTTTTTTACGAAATAGTCAACTAATTTTTTGTGAATCTTTTTTATTTAAATAATTATCTTAAAATAAATATTAATTGATGTAACGTCTTAAAACTGGGAAAAATAAATAAATGTTTGGAAAGTAGAGTTTGTTTTTGTAAGTAAATAAGTTATAATAATATTTTTTTGCAAAATATTTAAATAATTTTTTGTGTATCTTTTCTATTTAAATAATTATGTGAAAGGAATAGTAATTGATGTGGCGTCTTAAAACTGGGAAAAATGAATATTTAAAAAGTAGGGTTTTATATATGAATACTTTTTTTAGAAATTCATACAAGACGTTTGTCATTTATTTGTGAATCTTTTCCATTTACATAATTAGTTTAAAAGAAATAGTAACTGATGTGAAGTCTTACAACTTGATAAATAAATGAATATTTGAAAATAATATGGTTTATTAAGGTAATAATTTTATAATTTAAGTAATTGGATGGTGAAGACAATCTAAGATATGAGGTGATTTTTTTTTTGTATTCAGCGGTGAGGAAGTAACTGTGACGTCACCTGATGTAGCAGATAAATTTCAAAGAATAGATTCTCTAATTATTTTCACCTTTTTTGTCATATGGAAAATTATTATTTAACTTTTATATATTAATAATGAATGAAAAAATCTATTACTATTAATATTTACTATTAATAGCTACATTTTCTGTTGATAAAAAGGATGGTATCCATTTTAATTTAAATTTGCAGCTGATAAGAAAGATGGTTTTCATCCAAAAAATATTCTGAGTTATATAAAGTATTTCCTGAAAAAAATGAAATTTAATTGCATTTTATTATTCTACAGAATATAGTTGTATGATCCACTAGAATGACTGGCCATTCAGAATGAAATACAAATATTGTAAGACGGAAGCTATTGCTGTTTAATAGAAGTAGGCTAACTTAATTTTCTTGTATTAGATAACATCACAGTGTCTACAATCGCTAACAATTTGTTTCCATTGTTTATGTTTGATGTCTTGAATCTGGGCTGGGCCTTTTGGCTAAGATCAAAGTGTAGTATCTGTTCCGATGGATACTGCACCCCATAGACTGGTATTGTCTTGGCCTTCGGTGCTTGATTTACGCCGGTCTATGGGTCTGTCCTAGTTCTAGGAGGTTCACCCTCCCAGGCTTTGCCTCCCCTCTTTGGGAAGGAGTAAGTTTATTGCTTAATGCCTGAGGCGCCCATACCGGGGAATGCCGACGGGGCTGCCCAGGCAATTTTTAAACCCCACTTTCCCGACCCTGCCTTGGGTCACATCTTACTTGTGGGAGTAAGATAAAAACTAGCCTTGTGCCTAACTCCTGGAGAGGAGTAAATCAATACAGTCTGTCAAGAGTCGACAAAAATAAAATACTGTGGCTTAAATTGAACTGGGACTGTTCATTCATAAGATGATATAGAGGGATAAATTAATGACTTTAGATTAGTGCTCAAAACAGACTTTATAAAACCGGTTTTCATATGATGATCACTAAAACCGAAACCGACTTTATAAAACCGGTTTTCATATGATGATCACTAAAACCGAAACCGACTTTATAAAACCGGTTTTCATATGATGATCACTAAAACCGAAACCGACTTTATAAAACCGGTTTTCATATGATGATCACTAAAACCGAAACCGACTTTATAAAACCGGTTTTCATATGACGATCACTAAAACCGAAACCGACTTTATAAAACCGGTTTTCATATGATGATCACTAAAACCGAAACAGACTTTATAAAACCGGTTTTCATATGATGATCACTAAAACCGAAATCGATTTTATAAAACCGGTTTTCATATGATGATCACTAAAACCGAAACCGACTTTATAAAACCGGTTTTCATATGATGATCACTAAAACCGATACCGATTTGCCTAAACCGATTTTCATGTTTGTAGTTTCCGCTTTCTCTATTGTTTTCTTTTGAAGAAATATCGTTGTAACTGCAGTCAGTCAGCATTTATCCAGCTGAGTGCTGTCTGTTTCGTTGAAACATATCACAATATATCAATTTTCTATCTTAGTTTTCCTGTGATCTCAAAAGCATTTTTATTTTACTGTGACTTGTATTCTATATATAAACATTGTATGAAGATTCATTTCTCTACAATAAAGTAAACGTTGTAGCCTACATAAATGTAAAAAATTTAATATTATAAGCTCAATTGCTTTATGTTGAAAACGTTTCACACATTAAAATAATTCCTAAATTTAATTCTTTTTAACAAGAACAAATTAATTTTATGCTTGTGTGAAAGAAGAGTTATACAACTCCTACCCACAATCGGAATATGTGACACAAGGTTGGAAAGTGGGATTTGAAAAGCCAGCGCCCGAGAAAGTGAGCACTCTGGCCATTAAAAATTGCCTGGGCAGCCCCGTCGGCATTCCCCGGTAGGGGCGCCTCAGGCAGTAAGCAATAAACTTACTCCTCCCCAGAGAGGGGAGGCAAAGCCTGGGAGGGTGGACCTCCTAGAACTACACTGGACAGATCCATAGACCGGCGTAAATCAAGCACCGAAGGCCAAGACAATACCAGTCTATGGGGTGCAGTATCCATCGCAACAGATACTACACAAAAGAAAGATTTTGTGGTATTCTTATAGAGAATGCACCGCGTTTCCGTGACTTTATGTCGTCATCGTTCGGGCAGGTCTTGGAAGCGACAGAGAGTTGACGAGGCGAAAACTGCCAAACGATAAATTGGAGACTGGCAGACGATAAATTCAGACGAAGAAAATCAAAGTAAAATACATATATAAAAATAAAAAACGAACAAACCATAGCTAAACAACTATTATTAATTAGATGTTTATTTTTTTGTGTCAAAGGAACCATTGTTAATCAAATGTTTTTAAATTAAATGTTTTTTTCTAGTGTACCGAAAAGTTTCAAAAGATGAATTTTTTTTTAAACAAACAACGAAACCACTGTTTTTAACCAATTTCTTGTTTTTTTTTTTTGTTTTTTTTTCAATGTTCTTTTCTTTTTAACATTTTCTGGGTTAGAGTTAGTCTTTCACTAGAAGTGACGGTTGCTAACAGAACTAAATGACACAGATCGTAGAAATTTATTTATTTAGTTTTAACGTGCTGCAGATCGTAGAAATTAATTTCTTCCAAAAGTGATGTTCTGCTTGTTTGCAACCCGCTTGTCTAATGCTTGCTGCAACCTGATTGGTTAATAGTTTCGTCAACTCTCATGCGCTTCCGAGACCTGCCCGAACGTTGACGCGGTGCGTTCTCTATAAGACCACCCTTTTTGGCCTTTTGGCTAAGATCAAAGTGTAGTATCTGTTCCGATGGATACTGCACGCCTGTCCTGTGCAGTTCTAGGAGGTCCACCCTCCCAGGCTTTGCCTCCCCTCTTTGGGAAGGAGTAAGTTTATTGCTTACTGTCTGAGGCGCCCCTACCGGCGAATGCCGACGGGGCTGCCCAGGCAATTTTTAAATGGCCAGAGTGCTCACCTCTCGAGCGCTGGCTTTTCAAACCCCACTTTCTCGACCCGATCTTGGGTCACATCTTACTTGTGGGAGTAAGATAAAACTGGCCTTGTGCCTAACTCCTGGGGAGGAGTAAATAAAACCGAGTTTGTCACAAATACGTGGTACTGGGTGCAACCTAATGGTAAAAAACGTAGGTGTTAAAATAGTTTATAATCCATAATTACAGACTGCGATGAAAAGGGATTTTTAGTCTACATGATTACAAATTCATGCATCACCGTATTATCTCCAATGTTTTTACTGAAGCAAATTACGAGGATCAATTAAATGTTACGCTTATATACTTGCAGTCTTATGATGAAATCGAATGTAAAAACTAAAAAAGATAAACTACTGATGAAGAGAATGGAACTTTTAAGGAGTTTATCTTTAAACCTGAATAAAAAAAATTTTTTTTTCATAAACATATATGTATAGTGCAAGACAAAGCGCCAATTGTTCTTTCTGAAGCCACATTTAAATATCTTTGAAAGGTGTGTTGAATATATTCACCTATGATTTTCAATTTTTAATATATATAAGGTGACCCTCCCTCCTAATCCCATTCATGGAATCGTTAATAAAATTCATAATCCTTTCTGAAATGCAACCATATATGATACAAATAAATTTTAGTCTATGCCCGACTTGTCCACTAAGGTTCAGTCGTAAATGTCCAACAGTCTTTTCTCTAGTATGACTGAAATAAATAAAAAAAATTTGGTGTCTTAAAGTTTTAATTTAACCAAATCTTTAATCATTAATAAATGTCATTTATTTAGTGTTAAGAAGTAATTTATAATTATTTGTATTCTAATGCTGATTCAAAAAAGCAATTTTTAATTGCCTTTTTCTAATAAAAAGATAAAAGAGCGATTTTTAATTGCTTTTTTATAATACTGATTTAAAAGAACGATTTTAAATTGCTTTTTCTAATACTGATTTAAAGGAGTGATTTTGAATTGCTTTTTTCTAATACTGATTTAAAAGAACGATTTTTAATTGCTTTTTTCTAATACTGATTTAAAAGAACAATTTTTAATTGTTTTATTCTAATACTGATTTAAAAGTACGATTTTTAATTGCTTTATTCTAATACTGATTAAAACGTACGATTTTTAATTGCCTTTTTCTAATACTGATTTAAAAGAACGATTTTTAATTGCTTTTTTCTAATACTGATTTAAAATAGTGATTTTGAATTGCTTTATTCTAATACTGATTTAAAAGAACGATTTTTAATTGCTTTATTCTAATACTGATTTAAAAGTACGATTTTTAATTGCTTTATTCTAATACTGATTAAAACGTACGATTTTTAATTGCCTTTTTCTAATACTGATTTAAAAGAACGATTTTTAATTGCTTTTTTCTAATACTGATTTAAAATAGTGATTTTGAATTGCTTTATTCTAATACTGATTTAAAAGAACGATTTTTAATTGCTTTATTCTAATACTGATTTAAAAGTACGATTTTTAATTGCTTTATTCTAATACTGATTAAAACGTACGATTTTTAATTGCCTTTTTCTAATACTGATTTAAAAGAACGATTTTTAATTGCTTTTTTCTAATACTGATTTAAAATAGTGATTTTGAATTGCTTTATTCTAATACTGATTTAAAAGAACGATTTTTAATTGCTTTATTCTAATACTGATTTTAAAGAACGATTTTTAATTGCTTTTTTCTAATACTGATTTAAAATAGTGATTTTGAATTGCTTTATTCTAATACTGATTTAAAAGAACGATTTTTAATTGCTTTTTTCTAATACTGATTTAAAAGTACGATTTTTAATTGCTTTATTCTAATACTGATTTTAAAGAACGATTTTTAATTGTTTTATTCTAATACTGATTTAAAAGAACGATTTTTAATTGTTTTATTCTAATACTGATTTAAAAGAACGATTTTTAATTGCTTTATTCTAATACTGATTTTAAAGAACGATTTTTAATTGTTTTATTCTAATACTGATTTAAAAGTACGATTTTTAATTGCTTTATTCTAATACTGATTTTAAAGAACGATTTTTAATTGCTTTATTCTAATACTGATTTTAAAGAACGATTTTTAATTGTTTTATTCTAATACTGATTTAAAAGAACGATTTTTAATTGCTTTTTTCTAATACTGATTTAAAAGAACGAGTTGTAATTGCCTTTTTCTAATACTGATTTAAAAGAACGAGTTGTAATTGCCTTTTTCTAATACTGATTTAAAAGATTGATTTTTAATTGCTTTTTTCTAATACTGATTTAAAAGAGTGATTTTTAATTGCTTTTTTCTAATACTGATTTAAAAGAACGATTTTTAATTGCTTTTTTCTAATACTGATTTAAAAGAACGAGTTGTAATTGCCCTTTTCTAATACTGATTTAAAAGATTGATTTTTAATTGCTTTTTTCTAATACTGATTTAAAAGAGTGATTTTTATTGCTTTTTTCTAATACTGATTTAAAAGATTGATTTTTAATTGCTTTTTTCTAATACTGATTTAAAAGAGTGATTTTTAATTGCTTTTTTCTAATACTG
Source organism: Sepiola atlantica (assembly GCA_963556195.1). NCBI lineage: Eukaryota > Metazoa > Mollusca > Cephalopoda > Sepiida > Sepiolidae > Sepiola > Sepiola atlantica. Next base: position 90,690,386 of record OY744521.1, on the reverse strand, counting down.
ATTTAAAAGAACGAGTTGTAATTGCTTTTTTCTAATACTGATTTAAAAGAGTGATTTTTAATTGCTTTTTTCTAATACTGATTTAAAAGAACGATTTTTAATTGCTTTTTTCTAATACTGATTTAAAAGAACGAGTTGTAATTGCCCTTTTCTAATACTGATTTAAAAGATTGATTTTTAATTGCTTTTTTCTAATACTGATTTAAAAGAACGAGTTGTAATTGCCTTTTTCTAATACTGATTTAAAAGATTGATTTTTAATTGCTTTTTTCTAATACTGATTTAAAAGAGTGATTTTTAATTGCTTTTTTCTAATACTGATTTAAAAGAACGATTTTTAATTGCTTTTTTCTAATACTGATTTAAAAGAACGAGTTGTAATTGCCTTTTTCTAATACTGATTTAAAAGAACGATTTTTAATTGCTTTTTTCTAATACTGATTTAAAAGATTGATTTTTAATTGCTTTTTTCTAATACTGATTTAAAAGAGTGATTTTTAATTGCTTTTTTCTAATACTGATTTAAAAGAACGAGTTGTAATTGCTTTTTTCTAATACTGATTTAAAAGATTGATTTTTAATTGCTTTTTTCTAATACTGATTTAAAAGATTGATTTTTAATTGCTTTTTTCTAATACTGATTTAAAAGAGTGATTTTTAATTGCTTTTTTCTAATACTGATTTAAAAGAACGATTTTTAATTGCTTTTTTCTAATACTGATTTAAAAGAACGAGTTGTAATTGCCCTTTTCTAATACTGATTTAAAAGATTGATTTTTAATTGCTTTTTTCTAATACTGATTTAAAAGAGTGATTTTTATTGCTTTTTTCTAGTACTGATTTAAAAGACTGATTTTTATTGCTTTATTCTAATACTGATTTTAAAGAACGATTTTTAATTGTTTTATTCTAATACTGATTTAAAACAACGATTTTTAATTGCTTTATTCTAATACTGATTTAAAAGTGATTGTTATTGCTTTTTTCTAGTACTGATTTAAAAGAGTAATTTGTATTGCTTTTTTCTAGTACTGATTTAAAAGAGTAATTTTTATTGCTTTTTTCTAGTACTGATTTTTTATTACAAATTAGAGTTGAAAAATCAAGAAACCTGGTGTAGATGGGTACTTCAACTAGTATTGACGTAAAACAAATCGGATGATTTTTGGAAATTTTCTTTGGCCATAAATCAAAATATCCATTAAAGTTCATAAGAATATTTCTCATCACTGTATTTCTGCAAAGACGGTGCAAAAAAGTCAACTTTTGGTACAATGGAAAATTAGCTGAAAGATCTATGGATATATTGCTATTTAGGAAATAAAAGATACAGAATGCTGAAGACACAAGAACATTTATTCATCTTTTTTGTTTTCCCTCAAGGCAGTTTGGATTCTTGTTAATGTACAATCAATACTTCATGGATTGAAAGCTTGAAGATTGTTTATTTAGTTGTTGTTTTTGTTTATACATTTTAATAAATATCCGACAAAAAGTATAGGTATGAATAAGAATAAGAGGAATAAGTGAGACAACGATTCAGATTCTCCAAAACTTTAGGTACATTGCTGATACCATTTGAGCACGGAGTGGAGCTGGTGCTAGTGTGATAGCAAGAGTTAGGAATTGATGGAGTAAGTTTAGGGAATTTCTGCCATTATTAACGAGTAGAGCATTACCACTGTCGACCAAGGGAAGAGTCCCTATTTAGCACCCCCCCACACACACACACTAGGGTAGAGTTTAACACAAAGTCGGTTTTTAATCTGAGGAAATCTCAGCTCCTCAAAAAGGGGCACTCTGGGTTGGGACAAAAATTAGAATTACATAAGTCTAGAAGGATTTCTCCTTCACTAATAAAGGGCAGAACAGATGAAATCTTTCAGAACAGATACTATACTTTGAATTATTTATTTGCAAAATATATATGAAATTTACATTCAAATCAAATTAGGCACAAGGCCATCAAAAGTGTAGAAAATTGGGGATTGTTAGTCATCCTTGGTCAAAAATGATAAAATGTCTATCCTACTCTTAAATCGAATCATCTCAGTCACCAAAATACCACATTTACTCTAGAGGCCATCCTACTTAAAATATCCTCAAATTGGTTTGAAATTTTATTTTCATACATTAATATATTTATATACAACAATTCATTGGTATACTACACTTTGATCCTAGCTAAAAGGGCAAGTAAGAGTCTATCAGGCATGTGTGCGCAATGTGATGATGTATGGAAGTGAAATCTGGCCAGCGAGGGTTGAGGATATATATTACATGGAGAGAAATGATATTAGAATGATACAATGGATGTATAATGTGAGTCTTAAAGACAGGATCAGATCTGATAACCTATGAGCAAGATTGAATCTGGACAGTATAAGGAGATGTGTGCAGAACAGGAGACTTTATTGGTTTGGTCACATACAATGGATGAGAGTGCTTGAGTTAGTAGATGTAGAACAGTTAAGGTAGCGGGGTTGTTACATAATGGACGGACGTATGTGAAGAACATCAGCTAGTATGGATTTAGTATCGAGGTGGACGGTGCAATTCACCTTGACACAAAAATCTGAAAAACAAGTTCGCTTTCGGATTAAAAAGTAAACAAGCATGAACTGTGAGTAAGGTTCAAGTTGGGAGATCAAGAAAAAGTCAGACAGGTGTGTTATGATAAATGCAGTGTTCCCTTGATGAGTGACGTGTGAAAGAAAGGAAGACGTTTTCTTTCGACAGTCTGTTTTTAGGAGCAGTGACGAACAGACCTAAATTCGGGATGTAATTCAAAAAAAGGAAAATGAGAATTTAATTCCATAAAAAGTTGATAGCGACTGGTATGCCTCTTCGTCCTTCCCTGTAACTAAGTAGTTAAATTAAAAACATTTTGGTCTCTCTCTATTTAATGTTAATGTGTGACTTTTATTCGTATGACGAGAAAATCTCTCCAAAATAATGACCCGTTAAACTCTCCGTCGTTTTTCGACCCTTTTTCCTCTCTGTGAATGAAAAGTTCTATGATTACAAACACACTACGACGATGATGATGACGGCGAAATACAGTGCACTAGACGATGATGATGACGACAGTGCCGAGCGTCAGTATACATTTGAAGTAAGTGGCGATTAATTTAAAGGGTCAGTTGGCAGGGGAAGGCCAAAGAAAACATTGAAGAATGTGATAAGGAAGGATTTGAGAGAATGAGGGATAAAGATCTGGCCAGAGATAGGTTAGTTTTGAAGTCAATTTCTAAAAGCCGTCCAACACATGCCAACATGTAAAATGCAGGTTAAACCGAATATGATGATAATGATATGTTGAATATATGTGAATGTCTTTACTAATGAAAAAATATATGTAATAAAAGAATAAAAACTATTTTATATGTAATAAAATAAACAAAATAATACAGCAATATGATTTCAGAATGTCAAAAGTTTTAGTAAACAAAAGATAAAATATTTTAGATTTTAGTCCTTAGTTTGTATATTGCTGATGCTATTTTAAATATAATATGTGAAATATATGTATTTAAAGTAATAATAAGGAAGGATTTGAGAGAAAGAAGAATAAACACCTGGGCAGAGATAGGTTAGTTTGGAAGTCAATTTCTAAAAGCTAGCATGTAAAAAAAGATTCAACATATTGATTCTCTGTTCTAATCGAAAAATGATATTCCAGTAACTTTATGATTATTCAAATACATGTTGGCAAGAGATTTATCTTAATGCGTCGTACACTAACCTACAAATGAGAATGTTTTCAGTCCATGGATAATTTAATATATTGAGTTGTAAAAATGATTATAGCCTCAAGAACTCTTCTCGTAATAACGGTTCTTTATAAGCTTTGGAAAATCAATTTCTGACCACGACTGTACAATACCGAATGAATCTAATCTTTATCTGTTGTAGATCCTGTGACGTACTTGAGACATTTTATCTTTTCTTTTCTTCGAGTAAATGGCTTTTCACGTAAACAAAAAAAAACTGCGACAGAAAATAATTGAAAAGAATAATAGCCATAGTGAAAAGAGATATCTCATAAATAGTTGGGCTTAAAAAACGTTTTCTTAATAAAATCTTGAGAAAATATCTGTTGTAAATCCTGTGATGTGCTGATGTGATGTGATATTTTAATATGACCTATTAATATGATGTAATATTCTATATGTAAAGATATTTTAACGTTATTTGATGTGGCATGAACATATCTATGCAGTAAATCTATGTTATAGATCCTCTGATATGCTAATAAAATGTGATATGTTAATGTGATGTGATGTGATATTTCATATATCATGTTGTAAATCTATGTTGTAGATCATGCGATGTGATATTTTAATGTGGTGTGCTAATTTGGTGTGATAATGTGATGTGGCATGATAACATCTATGTAGTAAATCTATGTTGTAGGTCCTCTGATGTGCTAATAAAATGTGATGTGATATTTTATATATCTATGTTGTAGATCTATTTTGTAGATTCTGCGATATGCAAATATGATTTGATATTGTGATGTGATGTGCTGTGATCTGAAAATATCTATGCGGTAATTGCAGGTTGCAGATCCTGTAATCTTCTAATATGGGGTGTTATGTTAATGTGATATGATGTTATGAATCTATGTTGTAGATCCTGTGCTCTAGACATTTTAAATGGCCTTTTATACAAAGAAAGATAAAAACATAATTAAAAAGATTAATAGTGATGGTGAAAGAAGATCATGCATTCATATTTGGAAATAAAAACAATTTTCTTAATAAAATCTTCAGAAAATATACCCAAGAATATTGAACAAATGGTTGACCAATATAAAATACAAGCCTTGATTTATTTTTCTAGTAGGGATATGGCTAAATAGGATGTGAACAATATGAGAAATGGAATTTTAAAGAAGATCGATTTTGCTTGCCAAAATTGTCAAAGCTTTCTTTTAAATAAAATCATAATCGTCATGATGATTATGATGCTTTGGTATTTAAGGTGCTGCGAGTATCATAGACTGGGTGGGCAACACCAGGCAACGTCTCATGCCTGCTCTCCATGCGGTTCAATCTAAAACGTTGATATCAGTTATGCTACATGTAGTCAACTCACTTACACACTCAAACCAGGTCTTCCTTGGTCTACCGTGCTCCCTGGTGCCTGAGATATCCAGGCATGTTATGGAATTGATGCATGGTCAAATCTCACCAATACCAAGTTTCTGATCCCTTCCTGATCATGGCACAATAATTACGCCAAAGCTGTTGCAGATCAGAAGCGTTTGGAGCACATATCTCATTGCCATATCAAAAATCTCTGAAACTCAGAGGCAAAGACCTACCAGTAAATTCAAATAGTAAGACTATTATCCCTGTAGATTGCGCTCAATAAATCATAGCCTTTTACCTTATGAAAATTGCTTATTCCATCAATTTCCTCTTTCCAGTAGGGAAATGTTGCAAATAGTGATTTAAGAGCATATAAATGTAAAGTGATAGATTTATTTTTATGTTTCTCTTTACTACTGTCATTTAATATTTGATTATTCTGGGCTTTGATGATCATTTCAAAATTCTTACTGTATGTCGGTTTTAAGTAATTTTTATTGAATGTTTTATATAAGAAATCATTAGTAACAGACAGGGCTACCCGGCGTTGCCTGGGAAGCAGTAATTAATTTATTTTTACAATTAACAATTGATTTCCTACTGTTGTCACATGGGGTAAATCTTACTGCAAAAACCGAAACAACTAACTGAGCTAAAACTTATTTTGAAAAAAAAATATGCGAGTGTAATCTTACTTAAAGAACAGATATGCGAGTAAAGTTTTACAAAAAAACAAAAACATACACGAGATAAGTTTTACTTAAAAAACATAAACTAATCTCTTCTCTCTCTTTTGAATTTGGAAATAAAGCATCTGTGTGCCCGTAGATTAATTCCTATTTTAGTTACAAAAATATTAAGAACAAGGGAATATTTTATTTTTGCGTCCATTAAAATTGAAAGAAATGATTTCCTTTATTTTTGTTATCAGTTATTAAGAGTAAGTCTCCCTTTCTTTGCTCATAAAAATAAATTTGCACATGTGATCATTAAAATGATTTGGACACACATATGTTCGCTTTTATTATATAGATGAGCGACCTGATAAATGAGGAAAACACTTCTATCGACATAATAGAACAGTAAATTTCATCAATTTGTTTGTCAGTCTGTCATACTTCAGTTTAGTCTGTCATACTTAAGTTTGAAATAGCATCTTCAGATTAAATGGAAACATCTTGAGAATATTCTTGTTTTTGTTTTGTTTTTAATTAAAAAAATTTAAATCATGAAATCAAATAGAAACTGCCGTGGAAAGAAATGGGTAATATCTGAAAATGCTTAAATTTTGATGTCGAAAAAAGTCATGTAACACATCATTTGTAAATGGCGTCTTCATTCCTAAGAATAATTCAAATAATGTAAGGGGGATTACTCATATTTTAAATTGAAGAATATATGAGGACTTGTCTCTCTGCAAACTAACATTTTATTTCTTTTTCTGTATAATTTAAAAAATAATCAAACAAATCAAACTAAACTAAAATGACTTTACTTCAGCCCAGCCAACACAGCTAGTGTGTGTATATATATATATATATATATATATATATATATATATATATATATATAATTAGGTATGTTTATATATTTGTATATACAGGGTTCACTCCTAAAATAATTAACATATCATTATGAATTTTGACTATAAATCTATTACATCGCCATGAAGAAAAATACATCCTTTGCGATGTATTCTGTTGATAATATTGGGACCTAGAGACTTACGAGTCACTTCCAGACACTTTTAACTTTTTTATATTTATCATTGTCACTTGCTTGCCGCCGTGGTTCGGACGAAGGATGTGTGTGACAATATCAATTAATAAATGTTTCCCAAATTTCAGTTACTTTGAAGTATTTTAAATTTTTTAGGGGGTACAATCTCTCACTTAAAAATTAAAATATTTCAGAATTGCATTAAATTTGATTCATAGTCATTAGACGCTAATTAAGCAAGATTCCCTGAATTTCAATTTCTTCTTAATACCCTTTAAGCTTCAGCCTTAAATTTAGACATTTTCTAAAATAAAAATCGAGTAATAAAGATTTTAGACATATAGTCTATTATATGCTGATTTTAACTTTTGTAAGGGAACATAAAATAGTGCAAAACTGTTTTGTTCGGAGAATTAATTTTGCCTGTCCTGGAATGTGTATTCTAATTTATGTATAATTTGTAATACGAAAATTTGAGAAAGATCTTTCTAACAACTGCAAAATGTGATATGAACTTGGATTCTTAGTGTGGGGAAATCCAGCATTAGTAGTCACAGTCTCTTCAGAATTCTCTCGCGAGTGAAAACATCATAGGTGACAGGCAAAAATCATGCCTCTTCCCCATTTGTGCAATGCGGGTACTACTGCTTGGTGGAACTGCAGACAAAATATAAAACAAAGAAGATCTTCAGAATCAACAGTTTAATGTCGATTTTACATGGTGGCATGCATTAGACAGCTCCATGAAATTGACTTCCAAAGTAACCTATCTCTGGCTAGGTCTTTATTTATCCCTCTTTCTCTCAGATTCATTTTTATAATTTCTTCTCATGTTTTCCTTGGCCTTCCCTGTGAACTGAACCTGCTACTTCAACTGTTCTACATCTACTAACCCAAGAACTCGTCTCATCCATTCTTTCAACATGGCCATACCATCAAAGTCTACTCTTCTGCATACATCTTATACTGTCCAGATTTAATCTTCCTCTGAAGTCATCAGAACTAAGCCTGTTTGTAAAACTCACATTACACATCCATGGTATAATTTTCATGTCATTTCTCTCCATGCAACGCATGTCCTCAACTCTCACTGGCCAGGTTTTACTTCCATACATCATCACACTGCGTAGATATGCATGAGAGATTCGTCTTTTAAACGACAGTGGTAACAATCTGCTGGTTAGTAATGGCAAAAGTTCCCTGAACTTACTCTACCCACTCTTAACTCCTGCAATCACAATCTTGTGGCAAGAATAATTAAAAACAAAAAACTATGTTCTTCTGAAATGTAGCGTAACATCTTTCAGCTGCATTCAGTCTTTCTACAGCCGTAGCCATTGAGAAAGATAGACATTATATATAGGATAACCTTCATTTGCGGTTGTCAGTCTTCAAGCCCTGGTGATTTAACTGGAACCAGTGTGTCAATGTGATTATACTGTATATGTATAATGATTATTGTCATGGAAAATGAGATTAACAAGTTTTATCTCCAGCAAAGGTTGTTTATGTACTGACATCCATTTTAATTGTCTAAGCATGTTCACAGTATATAAGACAGTTTTTTTCTTTTTTATATGTATCATATTTTAGCATCTTTGTTATTTGTTACAGTAAACTAATTATTGCATCTAATATAAAAAATTAAGTTATTCGAACTTTTAAAGTTGGACCTAAATAACAATGCATCTGACAAATCGATACTTGATTTCATACTTAAGTAAAATAAACCTTTAAATCAAAACATCAATGCTTGTAATTGACACGATCTATACATCATTATACCTTTGTCCTATGGTTCAATAAAATATTTCAGGAGTTAGAGAAAATACAGTACAAAAGAGAGAGAAGGGGGAGGTAATTCTAAAGCTCTGGAGCTTCTCTCTAAATAGATGAACAGACAAAATGGAAGAAAAAGAGAAAGAAAAAGTTTGAAAGAGAAAGAAAATCTATTATAGTAAATGTGAGTTAATTAACATATGTTCCCCTTAGGCCTTTTTTCTTATAAATTTTAATAACACAAAATACATGCTAAAATATACCTTAATTTTGGGATTGTTTTGATTGTTCTAATAAGCTGTAATTTATAATTAACTGAACAAGTCACACATCTCTCTCTTAACTATTTTGTATTTCTGTCGCCCCCGCTCACTTTGTTGATTTAACCACTCTAATATTTCTTAATGTCTGTATGAGCATTTAGAGAAAGAGTGACACTTGGTTGTCATCTGTGCCATCTAATTTACATGTGTGTACAAACACACCACAAACACGTATGTAAATTAGATGGCAAAATAATAATTCTATTTACTTCTAGATAAAAATAATAAAACTTCTATATAATACTAATATAATAATAATAATAATAATAATAATAATAATAATAATAATAATAATAATAATAATAATAATAATAATAATTCTATATAAGAATAATAATAATATAGAAATAAAAATATGTCAGAGTTTATGAATTTTCGAATGGGATCAAAGTGGAATAAATAGTGGTAGTGGTTGTGACCCAACGGGTCACGGGTATGTCTAATACCAATTATATACAGAGAAAGAAAGAACTGTGCTTTACCTCACCATATTTAATAAGTAATACACTTAATGTAACTGAAATAGTAGTTTCTCTTTGTTTTGAGTTGTCTCTCCTTGACTTGGAACTTCTTATGAGTGTTTTAGTTGTGACATCACAAGTCTCAGAGATATGAGTGTTGAACAGAAGTTGTGACAGGCACTGTTTGTCAAACGAGCAAGACAAACACTCCATTAAGCCGGGATGATTATATAATTTTCTAATAAAACGTTTTGTATGAGAACAAGAAATTTGTGCAGCAATTTTTCAGAGTAAAAATGTAAAAAAATTCTGCTTAATTATTACAAGGGGGATTTATTTGCTAAAGACTGGTCAAAAATCAAGTAAGGAAATCATCTTATGTTACAGTTTCGTAGAAAACTGAATCCCGTGCTCAAAATTGAATTAATCGTTTTTATTTTCAAACCTTTTTTTATAATCTGAGAATTTACTGCTTAAACGATAGAATTCGGAGGAAATAAGAGAAAAAATATCAGTGTGAAACTGATTTAATTGTATATATTTTTACCGTTAAACTAAAAACTATTTGATAGAAGAAAGGTTATGGAAAGTTACAGAATAGATAGCTCAAACCATTTCTATGACAGGACACCAGTCTGTCAATAGGTATACTCCTGTAATTTATTTATACACCTGGATAGAGAGTTTGTTTACAACACCTCATATTTCTAAATGGTCACCCATCTAAGTACTGACCAGACCCAATGTCACTTAACTTCATTGATGTGACGGGAACCAGTGTGTCAACGTGATTTAGCCATAGGTCAATATAGAACTCGAACTGAATACATAAATAATACTACAAACTATATGAATTGGATTATTTGAATTACTGTACTCATCTTGGATGTTATTCTCACAACCTCTTGGCCAATCTAACCTCTTGGCCAATCTAACCTCTTGGCCAATCTAACCTCTTGCCCAATCTAACCTCTTGCCCAATCTAACCTCTTGGCCAATCTAACCTCTTGGCCAATCTAACCTCTTGCCCAATCTAACCTCTTGCCCAATCTAACCTCTTGGCCAATCTAACCTCTTGGCCAATCTAACCTCTTGCCCAATCTAACCTCTTGCCCAATCTAACCTCTTGGCCAATCTAACCTCTTGGCCGATCTAACCTCTTGCCTAATCTAACCTCTTGCCCAATCTAACCTCTTGGCCAATCTAACCTCTTGGCCAATCTAACCTCTTGGCCGATCTAACCTCTTGCCCAATCTAACCTCTTGGCCAATCTAACCTCTTGGCCAATCTAACCTCTTGCCCAATCTAACCTCTTGCCCAATCTAACCTCTTGGCCAATCTAACCTCTTGGCCGATCTAACCTCTTGGCCAATCTAACCTCTTGCCCAATCTAACCTCTTGCCCAATCTAACCTCTTGGCCAATCTAACCTCTTGGCCAATCTAACCTCTTGGCCAATCTAACCTCTTGGCCAATCTAACCTCTTGGCCGATCTAACCTCTTGGCCAATCTAACCTCTTGCCCAATCTAACCTCTTGCCCAATCTAACCTCTTGGCCAATCTAACCTCTTGCCCAATCTAACCTCTTGGCCAATCTAACCTCTTGGCCAATCTAACCTCTTGGCCGATCTAACCTCTTGGCCAATCTAACCTCTTGGCCAATCTAACCTCTTGGCCAATCTAACCTCTTGCCCAATCTAACCTCTTGGCCAATCTAACCTCTTGGCCGATCTAACCTCTGACCTTCTTGAACTCTGGAATCTATCTGGAATTTCAAATTGAACTTTTTACTTAATCCATTGTTCTCATTTCTTCACCCAGAAGTCAGTAAAATTCCGTCAGTAGAAATCTTAAGTAATTTTTAGTTTATTCTTAGTTAGTATCGCCTATAGTGAGGATTGAACTTTCAACCTCCAAAGACAGTCACTTAAAACTGATTATTACTTAACACTTTATCATTGCACCACATTCTCATTCTGAAACATGGAATTATATTATGTTTTATTCATGACATATGTGAATGTGCGTCTGTGTGTATTTGTTGCACAGACCATAATCGTCTACTTGTTGCCGAATTCGGTGCCTGACTCTGACATTGACTGCAGTGTCAATCGTGAGGTCTCTGTCACTGCTGTAACAAAAGGATTCTCCCTCCAAACAAAACCACAACTCCAGTTTAAAACAAGTAACAATCTTCTTTAATTTTCAGAAGTCACAATGATACTTGTTTCTTCCCTACTAAACAACAGGTCTGCAAATCAAAACAATCATATCTTTCAACCGAACACAAACAGTCCATTAGCTTAAGGCTAAAAGGCCTATCTGTCTCTGAGACCCACAGAAACTCAACTGCCCTCCCTACCCACTCTGCTGGAATATGTATAAATACTGGTATCATTTAGAGTAGACCTACACAGTCAGCCCACTTGAATGGGCTAATCTGCTTATCTATGGATATAAGACTTACTGCCCAGAGTGCCCCGTGTCTGGAGGAACATTCATATTTCTAAGATTCAAGTGGCTCACAACCACAACATGGAACCGTGTATCCAAAGATGTCAGCTCATTTCTTGGGTGGTCTCTCTTTGAAATAAATATTTCTCCCATTGTAGGCCTGTCGTTTACATGCATTGCAACTATGTACCCCACTAAACATGCAAGATTACACATATTTACACATATTCTAGAATAGCACCATTAACACACAAAGGAATATGTCCATATTTTACCGTTTTAGCATTACTGTGGCCCTCAAATGATTTTTATATGTTTACTTTTCCAATGTAAATATTATTCTAAGTCACTAATAATTCCGTTGTTAATTTACTCCAAGTTAAATGAAATAACCGGTTTAAAAACCTATAATATTAAAACCTTATCATATTTAGTTGTAATTAAATATATTTTCCTGGGTAAAGACCGTTGTTAATGAACGAAACTGATTAAAGCTTAAATTTTAAAAATACTAAAGAAGTTAGTCGCACAAAGAACTCATAGAAATGTTAATAATTTGATTGAGGATAACTGCTGGCATTTTCTAATTAATCGAAAGCTTTTCCATTTTGCATGACAAAAATCTGAAATATCAAATGACAAAGTTATAAAATAACATGTTTATCACAAAACAAATATTTAAATAGTGTCAGTAATTCCATTAACTTTCTGATACTGATACAAGAAAAACAGAAAGAAAATAAACGGTAAGATCGATACATATACCTTCTTCTATATAATAAAGTAAAGTCAGTCTTTTGTCGATTTAGGTAATTGATAGCTTTCTTCCTACAAAATCGTTTTTTGATTTTGATTACTCAGTCAATTAAAAATAAAAATTCCAATCAATTCTATTGATTCCATACTATATCCGAGCCAATATTTCCTTTAGAAACAGACATTTCCCAATATTCGACTGTAATTTAATCAATAAAGATAATTAGCCAATGACATCCAAAATCTGATCCTTTAGTAAATATTTAATCAAACGTTTTATTTTATTTAGATTTAGTCCATACATGCTTCCATCTATTATATAAATCTCACCTGCCTGTATGTATGTATGTATGTATGTATGTATGTATGTATGTATGTATGTATGTTAACCTTATCTTCCGATAGTACTCACCAAACACTCACACAGTTGACATCATTCTAACCAGCCAGCCTCCGGACGTGTTTTGTATCAGAATCGGAAAAAAAAATTGACCCTTTCGGGGTCAACGGAGCACTTTTCTCACATGGGGGTGGCTTTTTCCTCACTTTTCTAATGTTATTTAGTAGTAATTTAAGAAAAAACAATGCTATCATGTATAATTTGAGAAATAATGCAAAGTCACGATTTTAACAGGAAATGATGTGAGAGGAAAGGAGTGTCGGGAAGAAAATCACTCACACTACCATCCTTCTTTCCCTCTCACTCCCCCCCCTTTCTACCTTCCATTCTTAATTAATATTCTTTCCTCCCTACGCACGTTCTGTTGTCATGATACCACCCTCCTAGGCATTACATCCTCCTTTTTGAGAGGTATGGAGATAGTGTAGTATCTGTTGAGAGGAGAGAGTGTCGGCATTCGGTAGTGTGAGTTTATAGTGAAGTAAGGGTTGCTTAATCCTAACGAAACATGAGTCCATAGTGAAGCAAGGGTGCGCTCAATTTCTAACGGCACTTTTTTGAACGTGAGTCCATAGTGAAACAAGGGTTGCTTAATATGTAACGGCACGTTTTTGATCACAAGTTTATAGTCAAGCAAGGGTTGCTTAATCCTAACGAAACATGAGTCCATAGTGAAGCAAGGGTGCGCTTAATTCCTAACAGCATTTTTTTGAATGTGAGTCCATAGTGAAGCAAGGGTTGCTTAATCCCTAACGGCATTTTTTTGAACATGAGTTTATAGTGAAGCAAGGGTTGCTTCATTGCTAATGGCACTTTTTTGAACATGAGTTTATAGTGAAGAAAGGGTTCCTTAATCCTAACGGAACATGAGTTTATATTGAAGCAAGTATTGCTTAATCCCTAACGGAACTTTTTTGAACATGAGTCCATAGTGAAGCAAGTGTTGCTTAATCTCTAACGGACCTTTTTTGAACATGACTTTATAGTGAAGCAAGGATTGCTTCATCACTAACGGCACTTTTTTGAACATGAGTCCATAGTGAAGGGGGGTACCAAACTTGTGTTCTACTCGGCGTTGTCCGGGAGCAATAAATATAAATTACAGTATTACATTTAAATCTCTTTCGTCTATTTTCATTATTAACATTATTTCTCTTCATATTATTGTGAAAGTGGGTGGGTGGGTGGACGGAATTACCTGGGATTAAGAATGTTATTGTGTTTAGTTCTACTCAGCGTTGTCCAGGAGCAATAAATGTAAGATTACATTTAAACCAGAAAGTTCCGGTAAATGAATTACATTATTTTTTTTTTTTTCAAAACATTAAAACAAGAGAGAGGAATGATCTGGGTAGAGGGAGGGAAATAATGGGGAAGGGGGAAAGAAAGAAAGAGAAACGGCTAGAGAGAGAGAAATAGAGAGATAGAGGTTTTCATATAAATATGTTACATACACACACTATTTTATGTCTTCTAATTTGTTTTTTTTTATGGTTCTGGGCAACGCCGGGTAGCCCTGCTAGTATAAAATAAAAGTTAAACCGAATATGATGATGATTATTAAGATTTAATTTTAACATGATAGCATTATTAGTTGTTATTCTAAATTTTATTTCTGGCTAGAATTTAATTCAAAAATTTATTACAAATTATCTTTCATTTCTTTTGAGAAGTCATTAATCGAAAAATACAAGTTTTTTTTTGTCTAAGTTAAGAACAATGAATTAATATTTGACTTTCTTTCTATAGACTTTACATTACTATTTATTTAAAAAGAAAAGTTTTAAAACAAAATAAAGATGTAAACCTTTAAAAACAATGTATGTGTGCATGAATTTCTTTTTTTTAAGTAATTATTTAAACTAGACGGCCCCGTGGAAATTCCACAGTTATAGCATCCATCTGTTGTATATTACTGCCATGCATTCTTTGGACGTCAGGCACGAACGCAGACCCCACTATATTATCGTACCACCTTTGTTCAAACTGAAACATATTTATCTAAGTAATCTGGTTAATGTTTGTTCAGAATATATCCGGTTATGAAGCTTTAGCTTCAAAACCCTGGTAGGAGTTTGTGACACATTTCCATTCTATGGACGTCCGGCATTGATACAGACTCACATGATATTATTGTACCATATTGGACAAAACAGATGCTACACTTTGATTCTAGCCCAAAGGCCATTGCTTATTTTGCATTGTATCTTCGGCGACTGGGCGATCCCTTCTTTTAAAATTACTGTTAAAGGTGATAATGTACATACGAACATGAAATTACCGTAGCATATTATTATATAGACTAGCAAGTATATGCGATCGTAGGGAGCATATTTATCTTTTTTTATCGCTTATGTTTGAATTCATGCTTTGAAACATGACGTAAATCATAAATCAATGACGTCACGCTGGAGCTGTAATTATTTAGTCGAGGTAATGTGTTATACATTTCAAAGAAAGTCCAAACAGAGTAGTTGGTAGCATCTTCAGACTGAAGGTCTCAACGTTTCCAGCTCGAACGCAAACCCCCACAATATTATTGTTATGAATAAAATAAAAGTAAAATGTATGTCTTTTAAATGGATGTTCAGCATAAACGTATACCCCACAGTATTATCGTTAAAAAGAAAATCAACTAAACCCGTTTTAGGGGGGGGGGGGATAATTTAAACTTTATTATAAGTATTTTTACTCTAAGCAGATTATTTAGTTTTACTTTGCTTTCCTTTCTGTAACCTGCATAATTTACAGAAATTGAGATCCTAGGTGACGCCAGGTAGCGCTGCTAGTCTACTATATAAAGTGGACTCTTTTTTCCCCTGTACCTTCGACGAGAGTAAGAAAATAACCATATGCATCATACACTACTAAAATACTCGTATTCACTCAAGCGTGTTTGCAGAAACTTTCGCATCATTTCATCGACATATAATAATTATTATATTTATTCCTAAGTAATTCACTCTCTCATCTGCAACTTCCACAGAGAGAGTGGTCACTATACTTACTCACTGCAAATTATCTACTGTACCCACCACTCATAACACCGTTAGACTTTTATTTCATTCAGAACTGTTAAACAGAAAGACTGCTGAGTACAGATTACGGGAATATCATTCTGCTATTAACATTATTATGTTACAGAATAACAGATTACATTAAAACAAACACATCACTCGCAGCATAGCAAGACCCCTTCCACCCTTAGTAAGTACACTTCTTAATTATATAACATTACAAATAAACATAACATAAAAAATATTTTTATTTAAACAAATTATTACATGTTTCATTAGTCAACATTAAAAATAGATTTCTTTCAGATTAAATATTATACGCGTTACGTCTTCGTTTTCATTACGACTTCAAGATCGCTAGAATTATAAACGAACACGTTGCCACATTACACAGACCATCATTCTTTCAACCGTAAGTACTTTCAGTGTTTTACAATGATTGATAATTATTCTTAGTATCGCCTGTGGCGCAACTGATATAAGTGCTAAGTAATAATCAGTCTATGCAACAGTCTTCTGGAGGTTGAAAGTTCAAACCTCAGTACAGGCGATACTAAGAATACAATTTTCCTTTTTTACCATTTTTTAAATAGGTATTTTTTGAACGTTTAATGTAATTATTATGTTTTGTTTGGTTGTTAAAATATTAATTAAAACCAAATTGTTATTAAATTATAACTAATTTTGTTAAAGTAATGTTGTTTTAATGTCGATGAGAGTCTAAGACCAGCCACACTATCAGCGGTGTACAGATTGGCAGGCATGGCACCTCCCCATATCTGAAGGGATACCCGTGTAAGAATCCAAAAACACAAACAGGAAACTGACAGAAGACACTCTCCTACTTGGCTATGGACAACCAAGACAAGAGGCAAATTGAAATCAAGATGTAGTTTCATGCATAGTTTCAAAATTAAAATAAAAAGACTTCCGGGCAACGCCGGATAGTTAAAACTAGTTGCTAATACTTGTCAGTCATTAAAGATTTTAAGAGCTTATCCAATCTCAGAAAGTAATCAAACGTATGGGTAATATCATGACAGAAAGCAGTCAGTTAGTAGAATGTTAACTGGATGTGCTCACCTCCAATTCAATTATACAATCATAGTACATAACAACTACGAACACTATATATATATATATATATATATATATATATATATATATATATATATATATATATATATATATATATATATATATATATATGATTATTTTTATTTATACAGACATGTACAATATCTGCGACACTAGCATATCGATGTTATCGATCAACAGCTGTTAGAAACTGAGACCTTACCTCAGATTATATTTGAGAATAACCCAAAAATGATCTGAGGTAAGGATCGGATTTTAATTCTGCCTGATGAGATTTCAGTTTCTAACAGCTGTTGATCGATAACATCGACATGCCAGTGTCGCAGATTTTGTACATGTTTGTATAAATAAAAATAATCATATATATAAAAGCTCTATTTGATATTGAGCACTTTTTATAAGCCCGGTTAGAATTTTTTGGATTCCTATATATATATATATATATATATATATATATATATATATATATATATATATATATATATATATATATATATATATATATATACTTACTGGTGAATATATTCAATACATCTTCAATAGTTTTTAGAATATTTAAAGAATTGCTGAAAAACCATACATACATGACCTTTTGTTGTACATACATTTGTGAGATATATCGTTTCTTCAGGTTTAAAACTATATTTTTGTAAAATTGTTATAAAAGTTATCTCTTCGTCAGCAGCTATCAAAATTTGACATTATAATCGCCTTTAACTTTTACATATTCTATCCAACCCGATACTTCTTTCAATAATAGAAACTGAAAGAGATTCACCATTTATTGCAACTAAAAAAAATTCAAAATGGCGTCTACATTCGCTGGCTACATATTTATAAAGCACAGAATACTTTTTCTAAACTTAGACATTATTAATTTATTTGATTTTAGGAATTAAGCCAAACATATAATTATGCACTGGGTTACAATTAACGTTCACAAAATCATTAACAACTCACTTTTGGTTCAATTAACAAATTAACGACCAAACAATACTGTAATACTTAGATTTATTTTTCAATATCATATTTAAGAAAAGAAAATGGTAAAAGAAAAAACAGGAAACACCGGATAGTTACAACTAGTTGTTTATAAACTGTAAGATTTATCTGCCTTGTAGCTTGTGGAGATGGCGCAGTGGATAGAAACTCAGACTGTCGAAAAAACAAAAAATATATTTTTTGTTTTTTTTCCCAATGAGCAGTCAGATATATTAAAGTGTGATTCTAAAAGATCCCCCTTAAAATATCGAACAGGATTACTTAAGTGAGTGAGTTGCAATTTCCTGTAGTCTATTTGCTTTTTGTTAGTTTATATATATATATATATATATATATATATATATATATATATATATATATATACATTATATAAACAATTAAAATTGCCTACATAAGTGCAATTACGTTTCAGCAATCATTGTACCTAATCGGGGCTGAAGTTGTACAATGAATTCTGAAACGTAATTGCATTTATGTAGGCCATTTAAAATTTTTATATAATGTATATTTATAAAGCTCTACGTTGCATTGAGCACTTTTGAAAAAAATATTGGTTTTAAGTTCATTTTATCAATATATTTGAACTTGTTTAATTTAAATATATATTTCAATTATCATTTAACTCAAGTTTCAGAAATAAGAGTTCATATAAAGCCAGTTTACACACGTTTTGAAGCACATTTTATCATTTCAAGTCTGGTACAAGGCATCGATACAAGTAAAGAAAATTATCACTTATTTTTTTCATTCAATCGTCTATAAACATAATAGCTTCTCATCAGAAATAAACAGAAAATCATCCAAAAGCAAGGAAACACACATATACAGCCAATAGCGACAAACAGATTACATACATTTTTCAAATCAAATACTTGCATAAGACACTTCAATATTTAAATAAGATGGGAGTGAAGAAACCCTGCTGCTAAATCCAATATGATGGTAAATCTCTATATTTTTGTACTGCATGTCATTTGATTCACATTGTTGAAGTTGGTGCATGTTTTTAAAAATAATACATTTTTATTCAATTTAATTTCTTTGCAAATACAATTTATCCTCCTTGGAATATTTTTTGCTGGGAGGCCATCTTTCTTTTCAGCAACAAATGTACATTACAGGTGGCAGCCATTTTTGCTATCAGCATAAAATTTTGCTATTAAAAGTAAATTGTACTACTAATACATTCTTTCGTTTATCATTACTAAATAGCTTAAAAAAAACATTTTAATACGATAAAATGTGATGTGAAAACAAATATGTAATATTTAAATCAAATTTCCTTTCAATGTCGAATCATAGTCACGTGGGACGTCCTTTTTAAATGGTGTTTACAGAAAAATAGCTTATATAATGCTACCTTCTTCGATTACAGAAACTGCTATGGTTAATGCCTACTTCTTCAGTAGTTTAAGGTTTGCTTTTATATATATTTTTCTTTGGCTTATTTATTATTCCTATATGGGAATACACTTACAGTAACATTTGGCATTGTGCTATTGGACACATTTAAATCAACTTGGTCTCCCATCGGCTAAAATAATTCGCCACAGACAAATAAAAATGACAGCTATTAATGTACCTACTAGACTTTTGCTTGCTTGCTTTATAACCAGTACTCTACCTTCTGCAATTCATTTATTTATTTCATTCATTGTTTAGTTCATTAAATACATGTTTGCTTTATACATATCTTACCCAATTTAATTATTGAATTTTTTTTTTTTTTACTTATAATTTTATGGCGACGCATTCAGAAAACCATTTCACGTTATGCTGACAAACAACGCAGTCTCAGATTGGATATAATCATTCGCTGTTGATGATGCAGACAAATAAAAAGTTACTTTCACAAAATTCTGAAACATTTTAACTGTCCATTTCATAAAAGAAATTCTGTGCGCGCTTTGTCTAATAGATTTAAACAGCAAAAACGTCATTTTTCTTTTCATTTTTTCCTTTATTTTTATACGAGAAAAATAAACGCACATTGCTTTTAAATATATCAAATGATATAGTTTCTTCTTCTTAATTGTTTTCTACACGAAAATAAACACTTTCTTGGAGTTACTATTTCAATTACGTTTTTTTAATAATATTTGTAGTCATTAGATTTTTTTTTAAAAAGCCTGTTTTTATTTTCGTTGTTTTTAAGAATTCTGATTTCACTCACGTAGATTTTAACTGCACATGTTTCAAAAATAGAAAATTGTGTTTTTTCTAATTTTTGTTTTCATTAGATTTGAACAAAAAAGCATTCTTTTTTAGTTTCGTTTTTCTACGAGATGTATAAATGCATATCACATGAGTACGTTTAAATTAATCAAATCATAGTTTTTTTTCCTAATTGCTTGTTATTGGAATTCCTATTTCAGTCATGTAAAACATACAATAATATATGTGGTTTAGTCGCCTCCTGAGTTATCTCCCCTTTGCAGATTGGCTGTTTGGAGTCTCTAACCGCTAGATGGCTCTGGTTGGGAGTCAAGTTGCATAGGGGGTGGATTGATCAGTATAAGAACTGTACTCTTTGGATTGAAGAGGTGTGTTGCTTAGTGAGCAGAGTGAAAGAGGTGAAGTTGGCAGTTGGTGGAGTATCAGACTTTTATTTTTTGATAAATAGTCTGATAAACATATTTTTGCAAAGGAATTGAAAGAAGAAATAAATATTTTTTTAATATATGAATATAGATAAATAGATTAATAATAATAAAAAAAATAAACAATATTTACCTGATGATTGAATCGTGGAATATACCATCTGTGCCTTCATTTATGGAAATCCCTTTAAAGTATATACATATTTTAGTCTGAAAAGGAAAAGGAAAAAAAATTAATAACCACTGACAACAAAGAAAAAGCAGATAAATGCTCAAATCTTTAAATATTTGTAAATAAATCATTTTAGGGAGGGGCCATTTTCTGTAAGTACGGACTGAGCTTAATATATGTTATGTATAATGTTGTGTTAACGTTATTTGTATTTGTTAACTGTAATAAATGCGTGAAATGTACTTTGCATTCCTTTTTGTATCTTAGTACTTCTAGTATTTTTGCCTGGGGGCTCTACGAAGTACAGAACTGCTAGGCAAAACGCAACAATATCAGTCATAACAATTTAAAGCTCATACATTTAGTCAACAGAGATTTTTAAAAAAGTGTCTATCTGCAATTTTTGGTTACTTTGAGCTATGGTCCAATGTATGTTTTACCTACAATACTCTGTATGACCACCTACGGTTAATACAGGAATTTTCATTTAAAACTTAGAAAATTACTGATGTAAAAAACTTATATCCATCATCACCACCACCATCATCATCATCATCATCATCATCATCATCATCATCATCATCATCATCATCATCCGGTTTTGGTATTTAAGCTGCTGCGAGTGTTCCGGACTTTGAGGTGGGCAACACATTGCAACATTTCACGCCTGCTCTTGTTGCATGTTATCAAATCACTTATGCACTCAAGCCAGGTTTTCCTCAGCCTACCATGCTTCTTAGTATCAGAGATATGCAAGCGTGTTATGGAGTTGATGCAAGAGGCGGCACGTTGTACATGTCCAAACCACCGGAGAGCAAAGTGCATAAGGCATCCATAATCTAACAAATACCAAGCACGGTTGAAGGGATCTTTTTCCCTCAGTTTGCAGCTGCACGTCCACCTGCTCATGGCACTGGCATTACGCTTAAGCCATTGCAGATTTAGGGCCCATGTCTAACTGGCTCACTGCCATGCAAGATGGCAATAAAAACATCACCGCCTACAGAAATAGTTCTAAATGTTGGCAGATTCCACAAACGAATTGGTCAGTTTATATCAGACAAATGTTCTTTCAAATATTCAAATTGTCCTTTTTTGTTTTAACTAATGTATCACCACTTATCAAGGTTAAAGGCCACTCGAGGATAAGCGTTAATGAGATGGAATGATTGTCAGTTGGGAGATGAAGAACCTTATGTGAGGATTGAGAATGTTATTGCTGGGATGGACCAAATTCGAATACTTGTGGGGACGGTTCATAACAGTAATCTGTTGACATTTGATTTGAAGACGATCATGTCGTAATCTACAGGGAAGCAGTCCCATGCTAATATTTTCCACAAACTAGGAAGTCCTTGTGAAGAAGCTTTGTTTGTGGAAATTCTTCCTGGTGCTAGGCACACAAAAGAAGGAAAATTTTTTTTTTCATTGTGGTAGCTGAATGAGATCTTGCTGTGAATGAGATCTTACAAGGAGGAACCCGTACAATAAAATAAGATTAGTTACATATTCCTTACTGGTAGTGTACTTTCTGGATTAAGTGTAGATAACATTCCTCAGGTGCAGTGGGTTATATGATATGATTTATAGGGGGGATGTCCTTGGGGTTAGCTGAGGCCCCATATGAGGAATAGATAATCGATTGGTTAACTTAGTCATGTGACATAGGAAAGATGTAAAATTAAGAAAGTTGCTGCCAATGTTTTAGTGAATCTGTACATCATGTAAGGTACATGGATATGGGGTGCTTAGACCGCAAGTAGGGATGGTCGAACCAGAAGCAACTGTTCGTTAAGAAAATAGAGCTTTATTAGTTAAGTCAATAAAATATAGTTAATACTAGAAAAAAGTAGATATCAGAAGGTTGCGTGTTCAAATCACATTGTGGTCACCATTATATTTAAAGTAGGCTGTAATAGAAGGTTCATCTGACTCCAAAGCTGAATAACAGACGACATCGAAGTTTTACATAAAAATACCTTTTATTAAACTGTGCTGGAAAAGGAATTATACAGTTTTATCTTTATAATCTTTATAAAGTGAGCCATGTGACTGAAATGGATGGTGTACTCACTCCAACTGTGTGACCGGGAAACGAAACTCTGTGGGTCTTGTAAGAAGTATTCCGACGATTTGTATTCCTACACCAAACCTTTTGATTGGTTAGGGAGCCAATCACTCAAGTAGTACACCTGTCTATTTCCATCAAAGGAAAGTAGTACATAAAACAATTAGATTATGTGACTGCTACTGGTCACACATTGAGCTCGGATTAGATTGTTTGACCAAGGAAAAAGTGAATTTGCAAAGCCAGTTAGCATAAAAAATAAAAATAAAATCCAAAATTAGTCTTTTTCTGCTCTCTCTCTCTCTCTCTCTCTCTCTCTCTCTCTCTCCAGCTATGGGTTAAATAATATTACTACACTTGTGATATTCCCTATTGTTTATAATGGACTATTACAATCTTTTTGTTGTTTCCTTTCTTTATTACCTTTGTCAGAAAGTGTGACAGAAGTGAGAGTGATAGATACTGTATAAAATAAGAGCGGAAATAAAACAACATACAGTGAGAGAGGGTGAGAGTGATAGATGGAAACTTAGCAAGCGGTAGGTCACTTGTTGAGTTAATTGCAAATTTCAGCTAATTAGAATTAAAATGTTTTTCAAACATAACTCAATCCTAAAACTGGGGAATATTTTAGCATGTATTTTGTGTGATGGAAATGTATAGGGAAAAATCCTTAGGTAAGTAAACGTAAACTCAGCTTTAGTATAATAATAGATAAAAATTGTTGTTGAGTACTTCTTCATAAAACTTCCAAGAAAAGTATCAAAAGACGATACAATATAGCAATGAATAAGAAATATAAAAAATATGGACAATAAGGTAAAAGGAACTAAACTTCCTGAGATTCTCATCAAATGGCTCTGATCTTGAGGAGAAATCGACTCTGAAACTTCTTGGTCTTTCTTTCTCATTAAATCTTTCTTGGAGTTCAGACATTAGATCCATTGCTCTTTCTGCTTCTCATAAAGTCGGTTCTCTTTATCGCTCCAAACACTTTTTCACATCTGAGGTTATTCTCTATCTCTACAAATCTACAATCAGGCCATGTATGGAGTACTGTTGTCATATTTGGGCTGGTGAATCTCTGTCCCATTTGAGGATTCTTGATAAGGTGCAGAAACGTATCTGTAATTTGATTGGCCCTACCCTTTTTTCTGCTCTACACCCCTCTCTCTCACAGACGTGATATTGCTAGTCTCAGTCTTTTCTATAAATACTATTATGGCATGTGTTCTTCATAATTATGTGATCTATTCCCTGCTTCTTTTGTTCCAGCTCGTTTGACTCGTTGGTCTAGTGGTCTCCATTAATTCGCTGTTTTGATACTTCATTGTAATACAGTTTCCTATTCCAGTAGCTTCTTTCCAAGAACCGCAGGCTTGTGGAACTCTCTTCCTGCTGACTGTTTTCCTCCTACCGTTTCAAGACTAAGGTCAATAGGCATCTCCTGTCTTTGCGAAAATCATATTTGTTCTTGTTAGCTCCTTACATCAAGTGGCTTCATGCCTTGTCTGGAGCGATTTCCATTAAAAAAAAAAAAATTAACAATTAACAATATTATCCCAAATATCATAAGCTATCTCAATTAATATGGGTTGTGGAGTTGGAAAGTATATGATCTGACTCCGACTCCTAGGATTCCAAAAACACCGACTCCAACTCCTTATTTTAAAGCCTTCCAATATTGTATGTTGTTTCTTCGGAGATTAAAAATCCAACTCCAACTCCTAGCATACTTACAAGTTCGACTCTGCTCTCTCCAAAACCTCTGACTCCCTCCGAATTCGATTCTGCAACTCTGCTATGAATACACATTAGTTTTTGTTTGTTTTTACTAACTAAAAATGTGACAAGACTTTGTTTTCAAAAACATATCCAACTCCGACTCCTTATTTTAAAGTCTTCGAATATTTCTTATCCATTGCTATAGACAAGACTGTCTTGTTTCTTTGGTGATTAAAATATCCAACTCTGACTCCGACTCATAGCATTCTTACAAGTCTGATTCAGACTCCTTCCAAAACCTCCGACTCCAACTCCTCAACTTTACTATGAATAAATATTAGTTGTTTTGGGTTTTTTTTGTTTTTTTTTCAGATTTATTTTTATAACTTAAAGTATGACAAGACTTTTTTTTCAACCTAATACACTGCAAAATCCAACAAATCAAAACCAAATTCTTAAAGACAACTTCCAATGACATCTCACTTGTCTGCAGAGTTACCACTGAACCCCTCATCAAAAGGTAATAGTTTCTTTTATAAAAGAAAACAGTTTATGTTTTGTTGCAATAGATAAGAATTAGCATAGTCAACATCCTAAACGTTTCACCATTTTTCCTCGATGTTACTTTTCTTTTTCTGTAGGCAACACACAGAAATGAAAAGTTTTTTTGTTTGTTTTTAGGTAAGATACTATTTTCTCTGTCGCAACAAAAAATGATAAAACTTGATTCTAAAACAAATTAGCAAGCCAGTGTTCTAAAAGTTTAACATCAAAAACATTGTATTATTGGTATTATTTGGACTACAATTCTCATCTTGGTTGTTATTTTCATAACGTTCCGGTCAGTGTAAACTCCGACCGGCTTCAGGTGTATTTTTTTCGAACTTGGGAATCTTTGTTAAACTATACAGAATTTTGAACTGAACCCTTTATTTAATCCACAGGGTTAGATTGTTGATGATCGGGTAGAAGTGTTAATTATTATGCTATTCCTAGTTATTAGCATCGCCTGTAGCAAGGATTGAACCTTCAACCTACAGAAGACTGTCACTTGGTCTTTTGGCTAAGAGCAAAGCATAGTATCTGTTCTGACACTACACGTCATCTTTTCTAACCTCGGCCAGGTGAAAGAGAAATCCTTCTAGACAGAGACAATTTTAATTTTAGTCCCAGTCCAGAGTGCACCGTTTTGGGGAGCTGGATTTTCCCCACATTAAAATCCGAACTTGTGTCTAACTCTGCTCTCTATGCAAGTAAGTAGGGACTGTCACTTAGAACTGATTACTAATCAATGCGTTTAACCATTGCATCTGAAGAAGGTCTGAGGTTAGATCGTCTTTTTAGAAAGCTTTCATGAGTAGTTTTCACCAGAAGAGGATTGGGCTTCTTGGCCTTTTGGCTAAGATCAAAGTGTAGTATCTGTTCCGATGGATACTGCACGCCTGTCCTGTGCAGTTCTAGGAGGTCCACCCTCCCAGGCTTTGCCTCCCCTCTTTGGGGAGGAGTAAGTTTATTGCTTACTGTCTGAGGCGCCCCTACCGGGGAATGCCGACGGGGCTGCCCAGGCAATTTTTAAATGGCCAGAGTGCTCACCTCTCGAGCGCTGGCTTTTCAAACCCCACTTTCTCGACCCGATCTTGGGTCACATCTTACTTGTGGGAGTAAGATAAAACTGGCCTTGTGCCTAACTCCTGGGGAGGAGTAAATAAAACCAGAAGAGGATCGGAATGACTGTCCAGTATATGGATGCTGCGTAGGATGTTTCGTTACATGACTATTAGTTGGCGGCTTAAACTATTATGAAAGAAACAGTAAAGAGCTTTGAAGATTGTTGTCCCCTTATTGTTAATCACAACGCTTTGTCTGGTTGGCCTATGAAAAGAGATCCATCCACTTGACTGACAATTCTGAAAGATCTGGCAGTCAATAGGGTCCGGTGGGACAGCGCATCAAAAATACAATGACAGTTGACAGCAATGACCAAGCCGATAACAAAATGTCAACAATTCTTATGCAATTCAATAGGGTTTTATGACATTGATAGAATTAGTTAATGCATTAGCATCTAAAAATAACTGTTGAGGATAATTATTATTAGTTTTGCAATTAACAATTAGTTGATCACAGTTGTGTTATATGGAAGTGATGGAGGTGACGTGGTTACTTATATGGACTGTGGACATGATGTGTCGTGTTCAAGTTACATTGGGGGCTATTTCATCGCTTTCGCTAATAAATACCCTTGTGGAAGGCATGAGCCCATCTGTTCTCCCTCTGTGTTAAAGATTAGAGACAGGTGTGAAAAAATAATGTTAAAAACAGTAGTTTTCCACAGAAGACTAGAGTAAGCGTAAAGGTTAGAGCAGAGGAAAATTCCATTAGAAGTTTAGAGTTATGGTTATGTCACAGGATATTACGTCATGAGGTGAAGCACATGGCTGAAAAGCGAGATCAATTCTGTGATTTCTTTTTGGGTTTACAACGTCAAAGTGAACAGATGTCTTTTTCGAGGTCCACCACCCCTACAGGAGTGAGGCAGAAAAAAATTACAGCTCATCTCGAAGTACATTGTTGTAAACTGCTGTTAGAAAATAAAATAAAACCTAGAAGCAAATAATGGCGTTATTTGTTGTTTTTAAATTATTATTACAGCTACCAGAAGGAAAGAAGAAAAACAAGCTGAGAGACGAAATATCTACAGAGCAATTTGCGACGTGCCAAAAAAACCGTATGCCTGAAAGAACACCGACCATAGATGTTTGTTGCAGTCAGGGATCCCCCCCATTATGCTACACTTCTAGCTAGAGATAAAATAGTAGAGTAGATTAGAATCTCAAGCCTTGGTAAAGTAACTAGTCGAGAAGGAAAACTTCAGAATAACACCAGTTATGGTAGTTTGAGAGGTCTACCACTCCCATCAGCCTCCTTAGAAAACTGTCCCTATTTACTTTCCTCTCCACGAGGGCAAAGTTAGACACAAGGTCAGTTTTTAATGTGGGGAAAAATATCCCTATTTACTTACTTCCCCACGAAAGCAGAGTTAGACACAAAGTCGGTTTTTAATGTGGGGTAAAATCCAGCTTCCAAAAAGGGAGCACTCTAGATGGAACAAAAATAAAAATTACCTCAGTCAAGAAGGAAATCCTATCCTCCAACCGAGAACAGAACAGATACTACACTTCGATCCAAGCCCAAAGGCAAAAAAGTAAATTTTTATGAATCAGCATGGTATGACATTTTTGATTGGCTTGATTATATCGTTGGCATTGGTTTTTCCGATTCTTTCTAGCATCGGATACTTACAGGAGGGACCATATGAAGGTTGCCAACATCCATTAATGAAAGTGGTGCCGTGTAATCGACTGGATTCGAATTTGGCACACCCAGGTCGTCAGTGTATGTCGATATCTACTTCACCACGGTCACCTCCAATAATGGCTGAGGAAAAGATTGGTTGGAGAAGCATAGTCATC
This sequence comes from Sepiola atlantica, assembly GCA_963556195.1. Classification (NCBI taxonomy): domain Eukaryota; kingdom Metazoa; phylum Mollusca; class Cephalopoda; order Sepiida; family Sepiolidae; genus Sepiola; species Sepiola atlantica. Next base: position 90,662,244 of record OY744521.1, on the reverse strand, counting down.
AACCTTCAATTTTGAGAAGGGCACCAAAAAACAAAGGAAGAAATTTCTTTTATTGTATTTAAATTTAATATCTTTTCATGTTAAAAACAGCCTAATCATTAGTAACAGTGTTTAGTATCTAGTAGCTAATTAACAGAGCAATGAGTTTCGTCATCGATTCAATGTTATTATTAATGGTTTCCGATGTAATGAGAATTTGTTTTCAATTGGGTAAAAATGTTTGTGATTTCAAAAATATATTCTTGTATGAATTAGCATCTTACAACTTTTTTTTACTAATGTGTCACCACTTATCAAGACCAAATGTAACATGATACACAGATTAGAATCCCGGATGACGTCATATCGGCATTTGGAAATTAATAATTTGCGGTAAAATTAAATAGACAAGAGAATAACAAATTATTTTGGAGAGAAATGGCAAAGCAGAAACATTCCTTTGCGGGTTACGTCAGTAGCCAAAAACAATAGATAAAAGTATAAAATATTGTTTGAAAAGAAATGTGGGTAACAAAATGGGTCGAATGAATCGAGCAAGTAATTCAATCAGCAACTGGCATCAATCCACACACTCAGTTGTTATTTAAAAGAAGGAACCAAGGGTACCAGGGAGGAGAGAGTCTTGCAGGCAGACAGATTAGTCGAGATGTAAGAAATTGATTTGAAACTGTTTGTTCATTTGTGAAAGAAATCAACGAAAAATAAAATCGCTTTTTTAAATATGAAACAAAACCAAATTAAATCTATTAAACTGTACAAAGGAGATAGCAAACAGCTGCCTATACAGAAATAAATTTACCTTAGGCTAACGATAAATAAATAAATGGACAAATAAGTAACAAAAACTAAACTAAACAAAAACCTAACAATTTAAAAATTAAAACCTAAAATAGAAATACAAAGAACCATGTGTTAAAATAAATTCACCCATTATATAACAATAGAACAGGATATAGGAAGTAACACTAAAAAGACCTTTGTTGGTGGGAAGCCCAACTATTGGCCGAGAGAACAACAAAGAATCTGATTGGTTACCTAGCTAGCCGTGTATATAAAAACACCCGGCAAAAATAACTCCATGCATTTTAGCTTGAAGATTCCTCCCGGGGATGAAACACGGGAGCCTCTGTGTAGCTTAATTGCCATAAATATATTTTCATAGCTTACTATATATATATATATATATATATATATATATATATAAATAATTTATTTAAAAACTATACGTTGCATAGTATAGTTTTTTAAAATAAATTATTTATATTTAGCTCTCACTTTTTTGCGATCAAGCACTTTATTGATTTATTTTCAACATAACCTGCCATACTATATATATATATATATATATATATATATATATTCAAATGAAACATGAACTATACTGGCAGAGCATGAGAGGAAGCTCAATGTCTTTAAAATAGGAGAGCAGAAAGTGGACCTTTAGTTTACTTTCGGCAACCTCGTAACTCTCGCTTCCCTTATGTTGTCCTTTAGTCCTCACATTCCATGAGCGATGTTTCTGACAAAGGGGGAAGAATTACTGTTTTCTGGGTCGGAGTCTATCTATCTAACACTTGGCTAGTGTTTGACCTTTAAGTAGTTTTTTTTTTAGCTCCTTACATCAAGTAGCTTCATGTCTTGTCTGGAGCGACTTCCATAAAAAAAATATATCTTTGGAGTAACTTCGAGATAGACAAAGAAATTCAGTTATCAGAAAGAGGCTTAATATTAACAGATCCATCAACAAAGTTATTTAAAAAAAAGAAGATTAACATGGTTTTCACATGTTTCACGGCTATCACACTCCAGCTATGTAAAGAAAACATATCAAGAAGATTTCATTCAAGAAAGATCAAGAAGACGATCAGCAATGAGATGGACCAACCAGATAAGGGTTGATAAGATTGTGATAAGTGGCTGGATTTTGTTTTCAAGCATGTGGCGAAGCTCTCTGGAGTATGCATGTAAGTAAAGTCACACTGGACGGCTTTGAAACACTTAGTTCTCGTCAGATCACCGAAGTCAAACCACATTGAGCCTTGTCAGTACTTAGATGGATGAATGTATGAATACAAGGCGCCGTCAGTTTCAAAATGGAAATGGTTGTAAAAGAAACTTTTTCTAATACTTTGAGGAAAAGTATTAATCCATCTCTTTCTTACCAGTAGATATGGGTTAAATAATAGGGTAGACTCGACTCTCAAACCTTGTCTAGGAGAAAAAACTCCGAAATAACATTAGTCCATCTGTGTTTATCCCATCATTGCTTCCTGTCTTTAGACTTAAGTAATGTTGGATCAGGAGAAAATGCAGTTGAGCATTGCACAACCATAGCTTCACTATAAGGTGCTCATTTTGCAGATACTCTTTCAAAATCTATCCATTGTTGGGTTATGAAGATACAATAGAATTTTAACTTTGATACAATATGATACTAGAAGAAAGAAATGATAGATGATTTAATGGGGTGGCAATGCCAGAAGATATAAGGTCTGCTTCCAACTCCGACTCCGAGGATTCTAAAAATTTTGACTCTGACACTTAGAATTCAAAAATATCCGACACCATCTCTGACACCTTATTTTAAAGTCTTCCAATATTCAGACTGTCATTTGATTCTTCAGGGATTAAAAAATCCGACTCCTAGCATTCTTACGAGTCTGACTCTGATTTCTTCCAAAACCTCCAACTTTTTCCAACTTTGACTTCCCAACCCTGGTTTCAATACCATGGAAAAAAGTCCTAGAATAACAGCAATCGTGAATGACCCAATATGTTACATGTTATCCGACAGCTTCTGAAGAGTTTCATTGTACCAAATTTCACTCACAAGATTCGCCAATATATAAACATGCATACATATTTTTAAAAATTTTGTAACATCATAATTGTATATGGTTTCAGTAACAATCATATAAATAACATATCGCATCGTTTTAAAAGATGTGGTATAAATTTTTTTTTAAGTATTTTGATAACGTACTTGAGAAGGCCAACAACGTCAGGCGAGTCAACTCAACACTTCACAGACTTCAATTACAAGTTCAAATAACATAAACATACTAAACGTTGTTTGAATAATTGAACCCTTTCTTCATATTTCGCCTTGTCGGAGGGACCATAAATTTGCCAACTGCAACCCCATGCAGAGGGGTAAACGCCCCCCTCCCAAAAAACGGAGCCATCTGTAGGCCGTGGATGGCGAACCATGATTGCCTTAGGACGGGATCCTGCTGGCTGAGCAGTCCATGGACTGGCTGCATAAATGATCACGTTACTTGCAACACTGCACTTTGGCTAGACGAGAGGTCAGAGAGGTCCGATCCGATCAATCCGCTGGTAATGCCATGCCAGAATGACATATAATCCTCCACTCTATAATAAAGACCCATGTGCATTTATTTGTATATAAATAAATAGGAATCCATTCCGTCACACTAAAGTTAGCAAGTAAAACACATGTTTTTTTCTAGCTCCTGGGCGAAACCATTTCAAGTGGTGATGAGAAGCAAGAAACAAATAGAAAATCAGACAACTACCTCAGACTTACCCCATCATCTGAAATGAATTCGGAAAAATATCCTCCACTCTATAATAAAGTTAACGGTGAGTGTTATTTTTTCTTTAGGTCATCAAAAATGGTAATAATTTATGCATGAAAAATTAAATTATTGACATAATTCTATGATTTTTATATGAATATTTTAGTAATCTATCAAGATAAATAGCGAGTGCGAACACTGGTAAAGCATAATTGTTTTCCCGGCATTTGTTACAGAGGGTGTACACTTGTATAGAATATTTGGCATGTTAAAAACCATTTGCAAAATTAGTTTATGAAATAAAATGATTCATCAAATAACTCTTATTATAATATCAGCATGGCATCAACTGGAATCCTAATTTCCATCAAGTACATAGATTACAGAAAAATATAAAAGTAATACAAAACAATCTGCATAATATTGTAATTTGAAATGTTTTAGTTCATTTTAGGACAAAATCAGAGTAAAAATACTTATGCCCCCGGGTGAGGTTCGAACTCATAACACTTGCTTCTAAGTATGGCATACTAACCGTTTGAGCCACCGAATCAATTTCTCAATTTATCTCTTTTTCTCTTTCTTATTTTTTTTTCCTCTCTCTCTCTCTCTCTCTCAGTTGAATATTGGTTAAAACCACAACAGGCAGCTTTTAATCTGTCTTCCTTCCCCCTCTTTCTTTTCTCCTGTCAGGCAAAAGCAATGAAAGAAAAGAGAAAAAGAAAACGAATCTCTCTTTTTCACTGATGAAGATTTAAAAAATTATCTGTTATTAAATTAGTACCGGTGATTTGAGTGGCGGTATTAGGACTTCTGACTGTGAGGTTATAGTATAGCAATGTTGTAATGAATATTTATGAAAATCACTTTAATTAGAAACAAATAGTATAGCAAGATTTTAATTAATATGTATGAAATACAATGGTTAATAGATTAAAAAAGCTTTCAACACTAAACTCTTAAACACATATGTCTATTATGTTATTAAAACAAATCTCCAATTTCTGGTTCCTTCTCGTAAGATATTCACAGCAAAAACTCGTCTTCAACCACAACGAAAAAAAATGTTTTCATTTCTCCCCTGTGGGCCTAGAGTCAGGAAGAATTTCCAACAACAGATCTTCTTTGCAACGGTTTCTTGTCTGTGGAACACATTACCACGGGACTGCTTCCCTGCAGATTGCATCTTGATCGTCTTCGAATTCAATATGAACAGATTCCTGTCATTAACCGTCCCCACAAATATTCGAACTTGGTTATGATAATCATTCCATCTTATTAACCTTTATCCTCAAATGGCTTTTGGCTTTGATAAGTGGTGATCATTTTTTTAGTCAAAAGAAAAATAAATCCTAGATCAAAAGAAACAAACTTACAAAATCAGTCATTGGAGTCCCAATAATCCTTAATGCTATTTTTAAATGTTGAATGAGAATAAGCAGTCAATGCTTCAAAAGTTCCAAATGGATATATATATATATATATATATATATATATATATATATATATATATATATATATATATATATATATATGTAATTATCAATGACAATATATGTATTAGCATATACTATCAGTGCCCTTTTACTTTGCAGTCTCCTTAAAAGATTCAGCTTGATGATTGTCAATTAGTGACAACAGAGTAAATATAAATTCAAAATGGCGTATTAGTGAGCTCCCCCACATGTGAGTTTGCTCTTTTCTTTGTTTTTTTGTTTGGTTTCATCCAAAAATGAACCAATGTATAGTGTAGGTTTTTTCAAGACACTTTAATCCAAGAACTTTTTACTCTTTGTGAATTTTTCTGATGATTTTGTAATGTTGCAGAGACGATATTAACATAAAAATGTTGTTTGGCACAAGACAAATGAAACGGACCGTAAAAAATATATCTCACAGAAATGTTATGTTTTTTGGAAATGTGAAAAAATAAAAATTAAAATAATAAAATAAAAACATGGTTATTGGAATATAATATGAACCTGACTTTATATATATATATATATATATATATATATATATATATATATATATATATATATATATATATATCAGCTGGCTTTGCCAGCTTGCTATCACTTCCTAAAGTTCATAACTTAAAACACTTGAAACATTAATTTAAAATAGACACAAAACAAAATTTTTACTCATTTATTCATTAGATACACATTAATATTTTTGTAATTTCGATATCAATTTATTTATCTTTTAAATGTGACGGTAAAGCAAGGAAAAGAAAAGAAGAAATCAATTTGGCTTTTCTTTTGCAATTTAGAAATAGATCACAACTTGTTGAAAATCAAGTCGGTCGTCCCTTTAAAGAAAAGAACATTTGAACACAAATGCTAAATAGGTGTCCACGAAATAAAACAATATTGCGAAACAGAACTACTTGTTATACTAAAATCAAAACATTGAATAAAAAACCAATAACAAATAATAAGTAATTAATAAAATCTCCTTTTTAAAAACCAATAGGCTAATTAGTTAAACTCGTGACTGATAACACATATACATAAAAAGTATATGCAAAAGATAGTGGGTCTTTTTGTTTAAAATTGAATTAATTTTAAATAGTGGGTTTTGACTTTACCGTTAGTGCGAGAAATAGGCCAAACTTTCGCATTTATCCATTTAGATACCCCCCCTTCTCATCCAGCTATACATATCTAAACAGACCTCTAAAAGAAAAGAGGCCCCTTTTAGAAGTGATATGAGAATAAATATAACATCGTTTCAGAGTTGCCAGCCGACAATGTTGACCTTTCATGAAGATAGAGGGACGCTAAGAATTGAAGCTATGACTAAGCCTTTGGTTATCTATTTGCTCAATGAAAATACCAAGAAAACATTCAGTCAATTAGTCTATGTTGACCTTCTCTGATGGCTTATTGTCTGGCCTTACTGAACGGCCTTTCTATCAACTGAAGAACAGTCTGAAGACTTCTTCAAATGAACAAGAATATTTTGATAGCGCTCAATATTTATTTGGAATCTTTTTCAAATATCTCGTATTAAATCCATGAATAATATAGATTAAATTACGGCCTCAACGTATACCATCTTGTTGTTCTAGAGATAACACAATAATTAAAACACTGAAAAACTGTTATACTAGTAAAGTACCACCCTCTCCTCTACCAAGACCAATGTGTATTTATTTGTATATAAATAAATATATGCACTTCTATCTCGTTACACAAAAGTTAGCGAGTAAAACACATGCCCTTTTCTAGCCCCTGGACGTAACCATTTCAAGTGTTGAGGCGAAAAACGAGAAAGCTAATAGCAAGAAACCTCTTCAACCACCGATTGCCATGGCAAATAACACCCTACCTGAGAGTTCAACTTTCAAACTACTAGGCCTGACATTCACAGGTAGCATGAATTGAAACAAATACATTGAAGACATTGCCAAGGCTACTGCGAAGAAGGTGGGCTCCCTCTACCGTGCTAGTAAACTCCTCACACCGGACATTATCCTGTATCTCTACAAAGCCATCATCCGCTCATGCATGGAGTATTGTTGTCACATCTGGGCCGGTGCATCACCCACCAGTCTGTCCCTCTTAGACATGGTCCAAAAAAGAGTTGCCAACTTAATAGGTCCCTCACTATCCACCAAGCTCCAGCCCCTGTCCCATCGCTGCAATGTTGCATCCCTGTGCTTGTTTTACAAATACTTCAATGGATTGTGCGCTGATGAACTAGCTGCTCTAGTGCCTCCTCGACGTAAATACAGTAGAACAACCCGACAATCAACTAGGTCCCATCCATTCACTGTGGAGGTCCCCAGATGCCGGAGAGCCTTCTACTTCAGCAGCTTCTTTCCTCGTGCTGCCGGTCTCTGGAACTCTCTCCCTGCTCCCTGTTTCCCCGACTGTACCGACATGCAGAGGTTTAAAACTAATGTAAACAGACATCTCGCTGCACAGCTCCCAACTTAGGATGACACACAAAACCTACCACCTAATTCTCAGTAGCCCCTTACGTCTACAGTGGCGACCTGCCTTGTTTGGGGTGAAATATCATTTAAAAAAAAAGAAAAAAAGGAAGTCAAACAACCACCTAAGACATACCTGAATTCGGAAAGAAATCCTCAACTCTATAACACAAAGTCATCAGAAATGAGAAGAATAATTTATATATGAAAAATTAAATTACTGACGTAATTCTATGATTTTATATGAATATTTTAGTAATATATCTAGATAAATAGTAAGTGTAAACACTGGCAAAGCATTTTTTTGTCATTTTTTAGGGAGAATGTACAGCTAAATATCAGGATTTTGATTGGCTATCATATTTTGACGAATGGTGTGATCGTTATAGCTGTTATGTATATATACAAATATGTAGCATGAACACAGAAGGAAAAAATTGTTAAAAAAATGTTAACTTAAATTGTCTTGTAATGCAATTTCTTTGTTCTTTTGAAATTCCAGATGTCCTCGCTACTTTTTTCTTACATGACAAATTAGTGAGTAAGATAACTTATATTTATGAAGTACACCATTCTGCACTGACTTTTCAAATTTTCTGTTCAGTTTGTGAAAACGGAGTTGGGTGCCATGCACATTTTTTGTAGTACTTGTAAGCATAGGGTACACAAAAAGTGCAGTGGAATTACAGGTAGGTTGAGAGATGATAACCAGTTTGTGTGTAAGAAATGTAAGACAATCGAGATGGATGAGAACTCAGATGAGGAGGAAGTATATTTGGATGGCAAGACTAGTACGGTTGCCCAGAAATGTTGTTACCTTGGTGATACCATTGGAACACAAGAAGGAGCTGATGCTGATGTGATAGCAAGAGTCAGAAGTGGATGGAATAAGTTCAGGGAACTTCTGCCATTACTAACCAGCAGAGCGTTACTACTGTCAACTAAGGGAAGAGTATATCAGGTAAGTGTATGCAGTATTATGATGTATGGAAGTGAAAGCCAGTGAGGAATTTCAGGAATATGTTGTTTCTTTTTCTAACAAGGCATCGCCCTGCCGGTGGGGCCACAAATTCATGCAGTTTGTAGGCTGTGGGTGGCGACTTGTGATGCCTTAGGACGGGATCCTGGTAGCTGAGCCATTCTTCCATTCTGGCCCTTACTTCAGCTGGACGGGAGATCGGAGAGATCTGATCCGATCAATCGGTTGGTCACATCATCCCCAACCGTATTATTCAATCTGATTCTTCTCAAAGCAAAAATCTTATTTCTCCTTTTTATTTTCTTCTCATATATATAAGAAGGCAGTGGCTGAGGGTCAATTGTGATGAGATAAAGGAGTAATGTTTTCTGCGAGTAGTGTTTTCTGGGAGTAGTGACGGATTTCTTCTCTGTAAAATTTATTTCTGGGAGTAATGTTTTCTCAGAGTAATGTATTCTAAGATTAATGTTTCCACTGTCACTGTAAAATTGCCTTCTAAGAGTCATGTTTTCTAAGAGCAATGTATCCTGAGAGCAATGTATTCTAGGAATAGCGTTTTCTGAGAATAATGATGATACCCTCTCTGTCAAATTTCTTTCTAGGAGAAATATTTTCTAAGAGTAATGCAATGTATGATGAGAGCAATGTATTTTAAGAGCAATGTATTTTAAGAGCAATGTATTCTCGGAATATAAAATAATTATTCTTCCTATAGAATTACATTTGACAACTTCGGCATTAAACAATCCATAGATGGTTGATATACCTTAAACCAAACCAAACAAAACTAACGAGTCACCACCTATCAAGGCTAAAAGCCACTCGAATATAAGGGTTAATGAGATGGATAGATTGACAGTTGAATGATGATGAATATTATGAGAGGATAGAAAATAATGAATGGAATGAACAAAATTAGATGACTTATGAAAACCGTTTATGACAAGTGTTTATTGTCATTAGATTTGAAGGTGACCATACTGTAGTCCTCTAGGAAGTAACCTTGTGGCAACATGTTCTACAGATGGAAAGTTCTTTTAAGTTGTCGTAGCAAGTGCTTAATTTCGTTTTCTTGGCATTGTTTCCTCGAATCTTTTTTAGGGTCAGATACCCACAGGAGGGACCACATGAAAGTTGCCAACATCTCAAAGTGAAAGTGTTGCGATAGAATCAACACAACTCGAACATCTGCATTAGAATCCACTTCACAACCAACACATTCCAGACTTTAATGACATTTCTTTATTCATGGGGATTGGTTGGCACTGCCTATCTTCTCTACAATTAAATCACAAGGAGGAAGAAAGGAAAGATATTTGCAGTTGTGGTAGGAAGACGAGTTCTTGCTGTGAAAGTTTTACGAAGAGGAACTAGAGATTCAATCAAATATGGTAAAGCTATGAATCATAACTAATCCAACTTTAACTTAAATATTTTCTACCATAACTATAACAAACACACTCACACACACCCGCCACCCTCACACACAGGTCCTAGAATTAAAAAATGCATAATGTATGTAATCATTGACGTATCTTCCAACCTTCGTTCTGTGTAATCAAATTAGAAGAAGGCCGTCTACCCGCAACAATTATATGCTCTGCCAAGCCATAAGAACTTGAAAAGAGCCCACTGCAATTCAAGCAGTGTATCCGACAAGAGTGGAAGCCCTGATAGACGATATAGAGTGATCGGATAGATGTGTTAAACACACACTACCGCTCTCCATTTTAATGAAAGATTTCTATGGGTCCACAAAGCAGCTGTGTCCCGAATCGTTTTCAGTACTTACGGCCAATATTTCTCCAGTTGAAGATCAGGACCAAACCAGACACCGAGTAGCTTGCAAGACCCGTTAGTCCAGCTGAAAGGTCCCTGTAGGAATACACCCTTCCATGCACCGATGCACAAGCCGACAGACTTGTTGCCATTAATTTTGGCCCGTGTTACCATTTCATACATTCTGATTTCTCTGTCAGCGACACTAATCTCTGCATTGCTTGTTACAAGCACTGTTACATCATCGGCATAGGTAGAATACATTAACGTGCTGCAATCCCACGTAACACCGGATTCACCCTTAACCTGTGAAGGAAGGGTTCCAACACAAACACATAGAGCATCGATGAAAACGGACAACCCTGACGAATAGATCTGGATAATTTAAAGGGCTTAGATCTCAAACCATTCACCTTCACTAGCACACTGGGGTTCGCATACAAGAAGTAAATCCAAGAGCGAAAATGCGAGCCAAAACCGTCTAAAGACAGAATAACCTAGAAGTAACGATGGTCTACCTTATTGAATGCTTTGGACTGATCTAAATTGATCAGTGTGGCTTCTGAGTCGACTTTCTCAATGATCAAGCATATTGTATGCAAGTTATCCTGAATAGTCCTACCCTTCACAGCACAAGTCTGTGCAGGGACGATCAGACCAGGCAGGACAACCTACAGACGATTAGCTAAAATCTTGGCCAGAATCTTTAACTCTGTATTTAACATCGTTAAGGGCCGAAAATTACCTATCCCATCCCCACCATATTTGCTCTTGCATACAAATTTCACAATCCCCCTGTTCCTAAACCAAGAGTTAAATAAAACTGTCAGTAAGGGTACAAAAATGTGCGACATCCTCAAATACACCTCGTATGGCAAACCATCGATCGCCGGAGATTTATTCAGGTCGACCTTCTTCAAGGCTTCAAAGACTTCTTCCTCTTTCATGCAACCTTCGCACCGAACCGCTTCGGTCGCTCCAAGGCGAAAAAAGTCGGCTAAATAGGGGTTGAAATACGCTAAAGACAAACTGGGCTCCCTAGTGAAAAGATCTTGAAAATGTGACCGAAATGCCTCCAAAATACCTCTATTTGTGATCACGGCAATGTGACATGTGCGATATGTGGATTAGCATGTAACACTTCTCTGCACGCAATTAAGCAGCCATATTTGTTGCTTCCTGGGACAGCCTTTTTAATCTAGCCTTAACTATTGAAGCCTGGTTCTCCTTGGTAGTCAAAAAGGTCAGCTTCATCGTAATTATCATTACATTAGTGCTATCCACCGCCCAATCTAATCTACATTCTAGTGTTGCTTTTTCTGCCCTGGATTCTAGGTTGAGTAATCGGCTAAAGTCGGCAGAAAAGGACCTAATGACTTTCTTAAGTTTAACCCACTGCTTATTCCCAATTATAGTACCTGTCGTTCCTGCAATATGGTTAGTATTAGCTGTTCCCGGTAACCCTTCACATCGAACAACGATGTGTTCAGTTTCCAGTTACGAGCCATTCTAGGTTTAAGTGATCTGTGTAAACTACATCATGAAAACATGTCCACTATAATAATCCTATGTCGACTCTCCTAAGTAAGAATATAATTTGAAAGTTGTAACAAAACAGAGCCGTGCCTTGATGTCCAAGTCTATACTACTTTTCATTTCTGAATTTATCACCAAGATAAAACCTATCAAGAAACTCGCAAAATAGTCTAGCATCCCGATCTTTGTTACTACCCTTAGAAGGATTACCCAAACAATCTAAATTGGGATCCAGAACCGTGTTCCAGTCTCCTGCTAAGATAACTGTCCGAGACGTATCATGAACGGCTCGATCCACTGAAAGAAAGACTCAGCATGGTTATTGGGCGAATAAACCCCAATGAATCGAAGTGCCTTATCTTTTATGGTAACATCCAGAACACAAAGCCTCCATGAAGCAAGGGACACATGACGTATCTAAAGTGCACTTTACTAGCCAGGAAACGCCCCTTGAGTATGCTGAATAGACACGAAAATCCCTAGTCAGCGCACCCAAATAATCACCTGAAATTAAGTGAGTCTCCTGAATACAGCATATATCCGCTCCGAGCTGCTGGAGATCCTGTCAAACTCGAACTTTGTGAGAACTGGCCCTCAGCTACCAGACATTCACACTAGCTAGATTGAGAGCCATTGTGGTATCTTAGGGTTGGATTTCAGATACGAACATTAATGGTGTCAGGGTGCCGATGGCTCGTGCCATTGAATATGTGACCATCTTAATGTCAATGAGACCATCTGGGGACAAACAACTGAGATGAAGTATTGTTTCTTCTCTCCTCTCTCTATCGACGGGCTTCTTTGACTTGATGTCTGTGAGGGAGGTGTAGGGAGCATGTCCGTTTTCATGGGAGAATGGGGGTGATTTTTGTCTGTGTATGTGTGTGATGTAAGAGTGGCGAAGGAGGAGGAGATTTTATGGATGAAGGGGTGGGGTACTTTTCGGGGTGACAAATGGTGAAGGCTTTAGAGAGGAAACACTTTTCTTTTTTATAGATGAAAGGGGGGATCAAAATGCATTTACACTCTTTTATAGGAGCTGTTACTGGTGGGGGCATCTTTTTGGGAGATGATTTTGGTTTGGTCGGTGGAGAGTCAGGAGTTAACATGGGGTTAGGCTTGGAAGTTACCTGTTTAGATTTTGTTTTGGGAGGAGAGTGGAGGCTGGAAGAATTATTGGCTTGCAGGTCCTTGTTAAGTTGAACTATTTCCACATAATTTTCCCGCCCTTGATCCTTTGACATTTTATACTTTTCCTCTTCTAATTTCATCTCATCCAGGGTGAATCTTCCAGGTTCTTTTTCCTTGAACAATAAGTTCACTTCCCCTCGTTCTGCTGATTTAGGTTGGGGAATTCTACGATGTTATTTTCTTTTGTGGGCTCCTTACTGCCAGTTAATTTTTCTACGACCCTAGGGCCCAGGTGATCTCCCACTCTACTTTTCGGGTTTACTGGACCTGTGTTCTTTCTTTCTTTACATTCCATAGTTAGGTGCCCCACGGCACCACAGGTCCAGCAAGAAGTCCGTCTACCCGCAACAATTATAGGCAATTTGTCATCGCCAACTTCCAAGTAGTAAGGAATTTCAGTGAACGCTTTTGGATTTAGAAGTAAATCATAGTGACAAACAGAAAGGTAATTATCACAGGTGACCGATATTAAGTCTCCATACTTAGTTAGGAAAGTAGCTATGTGTTCTCCGTTTATGTAGAATGGTACATGAAATACCGATACAGTAGTTCGTCTTCGCCCCAAGTATTCCATTTGTAGAATGTATTCAGTGGTAATGATTTCTTTTCATTACAACGTTCTTCTTCTGACGCGAATCTCCATGTGTGGTATCTTCGTTTTGAACTGCCATATTTCACTTGAGTCTCAATATAAATAAGCATCAAATAAAGCAACTAAGTAACCGCCATTTGTTTTTTTGTTTTCTAGTTTTTGTTTTTTTTGTAATTTCGAATCTACTTTTTTCGATAATTCTATTTTGGAATCACTTTGGAATCTATATTTATTTTTCTTTCAGTTATTTTAAGTTAATTTTTGTTTATTTTCAGATAATTGAAACAGAATGTCAAATTAAGAAAAATTAACATTTTCAGGCAAACCGGAAGAGTAACTGAATCAAAGTCAGCAGCAAGCAGTGTTTGGTCAGATTTGGTGCATCCGTAATATAACTTCCGGTGAGAGTTTCAGTTTCCTAAATTTATTAATTTATTTATTAAATTGTTGGGTGAAGGTGCAGAATGGTTGACGGGGCCCCCCCTCCCCATGTTAAGAATGACTTTCTAAATAATAACGTTATTATTTCAGCACGGTCTGTAAACTGTAGAAGATTATTTAGAAACCCATTCTTGACATGGGGAGGGGGGAGTTTTGTTAACTGTTCTATGCTTTCACCTGACAATTTAATAAATAAAAATTAGTTAATAACTTGGCAAACCAGAAGAGTAAGCGACCCAAAGCAGGACATTTTGGGAGCTGGATCTGACACCTCATTTTTGTATTTATTTATTTTTTCATTTTTTACTTTCTACCAACCAGGCATTGAAAATCTTGTTGAACGTAGGGAAGAAGTTGTAAACAGCAAGGGAGAATACATTATTGATTAATTAGATATCTGAATTTTCATGAAGGTTTCCATTCCTTTTTGCACTCTTTGCATTACACTAAATTAAACTAAATATAGCCCATATTACGCATCTGTACGTTTAGCAGCTGTGTTCCCAAAATTCATAATGATCGGTTGATTAGTTTAGGAGTGAATCATATATATATAAATATATAAACATACTAAAGTACAATTCAAAAAATTTAACCAGAGCTTGATAGGTGACCCAATGGAGGACATTTTTTTCTTGTGAAAATTAGTGATGGGACGATTCCAATATTTTTCCCGATTCTGATACAATTACCGATTCCGATTTTAATTCTTGTAAAATCTCTAAATATTTAGCTATAGAGTTTTTCGTTTTTTAATTTAAATTTAAAAGGTTTAATCGAAACTAGTATTTTGATTAAACCCTTTAAATTTAAATATAAATTTAAAAAACGGCAGGAACTAACTACTTACTTCCTATTCCCCCGGGCAACGCCAAGTAGCCCTGCTAGTACTGAATACAGTTCGGTTTTAGTATAAATCCTTTTTTTTCTTTTCTCTTTTTAAATTTCATTAAAAAAAATTCTAATACCTTTTTTTAAATATTTTTTTCTAATATTCTTTTTTAAAAGCTATCATTCTTATCAGCTTTTCGGCACGTCTTTAGCACTTATAAACATTTACATCTCTTCCTTCTTGTGGTGAGCAGCCCCTATTGGATGGTTGGGTCACACAATAACCTATCAGCCTCCAGGGGGCATTAATTGTAACTACTTTCGAGGGGTATGTTTGCTTATCAAATCTACTGAATTCTCATTCGCTGATTTGTCAGTGTAAACAAATAATGACAACAAAATAATAACAATTTCTTTGAATATCAAAAATACACATTTTGTCATATTGTTTTGATTTCAAGTCATAAAACTTTTAAATATCATAACATATCTGATAGAATGACTTTTATCAGGGATAAATCTATTTATATAAAGTTAGGTATGTTATATCGCTTTATATATAAAATAAGGTATATATATATATATATATATATATATATATATATATATATATATATATATATATATATATATATATATATATAGTGTGTAGATTTCAATTTTGTGTTGAGAATCCGAATAACAGAGCTCAATGTAATTTAAACAGAGCAAAACAGAATTATAAAAAAGAAAAAACTATACACACATTAAGGTTGTATACAACCTTAATGTGTCTATAGTTTTTTCTTTTTATATAAGAAAGAAAAAACTATACACACATTAAGGTTGTATACAACCTTAATGTGTCTATAGTTTTTTCTTTTTTATAATTATATATATATATATATATATATATATATATATATATATATATATATATATATGTGTATGTGTGTGTGTGTGTGTGTGTGTGTGTGAAAAAATGACAAACATAGAAGAATGTGTCACCTACTTATCATATTCCAACATCACTTAATGTCTTCTCATATGGTCAAATCAGATCATCCTTCCCTCATCCCATGTGTGTGCCTTTAAAATAAAATTATTTCCATATCTTCATTTTCTGAAGACGTTCGCCACGAACGAAACCGGTCAAAAAATCTCTTGTTTTTGTTTTTCTCCTGCACTTTAACTTGTTTTCCGTTTGTCATCTTTTCACACATTTTGTCCATCACGACATTTCATTTTCATGAATTATCGTGTACCTTACCCAATATATATATATATATATATATATATATATATATATATATATATATATATATATATATATTGAAACATTGTGAGTTAACTAAATGCTGGATGTATTTTAATTTTTTCAGCCTGACTGGGGAATTTTTATACACTGATGAAACCTCCTCATGAACATGGTAATATTTTGGATATCATGAAAATATATATTCTTGAGATGGCCAGGAACAATTGTTTGTAAATAAAGTGCTTTTGAAGGAAATATGAAA
The DNA here is from genome assembly GCA_963556195.1 of Sepiola atlantica. Lineage (NCBI taxonomy): Eukaryota > Metazoa > Mollusca > Cephalopoda > Sepiida > Sepiolidae > Sepiola > Sepiola atlantica. Next base: position 90,645,911 of record OY744521.1, on the reverse strand, counting down.
ACTAAGGTTTATATGATGTTATATATATTGTGTGTATTTAGGCAACATTTCTTCATTTAAGCAAACATTGTTAGAAATAACAGTATTATTCTACTTAATTATACCTTTTTTATTTTTTCAACTTTTCTAATGATCATTTCTGTGTTAAAATAATTTTTTTTTAAAACTAATGTATGTTCCATATGTATCACAAGCGTTTTCGATTCTTCTATCGAATCATCTTCGGGTGGCAGGAGTAGGTGAACAGGGAAGCTACAGAAAAGAAACCCAGCAACCTACAATTGATATCATTACGTATGAAACCAATAAACACATTTTTATCCTGTGACACTTATTCTGTTGTCGCAGAATTTAAATTGTTAACGTCTTTCCTGGAACAATGCAAGACCGTTCTTCACGTGCACGTTTCTTGGCTATCTTTTGAAATTCTCTTCTTTTCTCCAGCTTTTTTGTTCATTTGCTGTTGTCACTTGAGGATGATTCGACGAGGAATCGAGGATGTTCATGATGCATATGCAACAAACATTAATCTTTTTTTAGGCTTTGTTATGTGTTATGGTGTAAGTTGATCTACTTATTTCGGGAATAAATGAACTTACCCAGACACAATAAATACAGTTACAGTAAAATACTTTTGCTAATTATACCACTGTGTTAGTCGTGATTATTACCGGCCCTTCAAGGCCACAACAGTTTTCTTTTTTCTTTATCAGCGATTGGTTGCTATTATAATAAAGCTTTTGTGTTGAAAAATAAAAGCAAAATGGGTCGACTATAGTCGATGGCGACTGAAAGGTTCCTTTTTCATTAGCAACTACACTGAGGTGTAAGGAACGGTGCCACTCCTTTCCCAGAATTACCCCACTTACCCGTGACCTTATAATACTGAGTATCATTTTTCAGGCTTTGGTATAACTTGAGCAAAGATTGAATCCCGGTCTCACTCAATTTATAAATATTCCCCAAATTGAATCACTGCTAAATCTTTATTACCTGTTATGTATGTGTACCTACATATATATTATGTATAAAGCAAATTGTCTGTACGTGTGTCGCGGCATCACAGTTAAATGGTTGATCTAACAACCAAACAAACTGCAGATTTGGAATCAGCACCTTCGAGCCGATTTCCGTATCGATGTCAAAAGTTCTTGAACCTTTCTTAAAACTCATTATTCAAAATTAAAAGTACGTAAAAATAATGGTGCTTCTGTATTATTGGAGCAGATTAAGTTTTCATTTTCATTTTTGGAAGAGTCAGTTGAAAGAGGAGATGATTCAAACTATTTTCTTGTTGTAACTGTGGCCCATATGGAGGATCCACAGAATTGGTGAGAAAGTGAATTGGAGGAGGGGTACTTATGCAGTTTGCGGAGCGGGATAAATTGGTAATGTTGTGATTTGGAAGGCTATTCTTGGCATGGGGAGGTGGAGGTTGATTAACTATTCTGTATTTTTACCTAACATTTAATAACTCTCTTTCTCTCTGGCCTCTTAAAAATTGCCTGGGCAGCCCTGTTGTGTGGCGCCTCAGGCAGTTAGTAGTTTACTTAGAAATTGAAGACTAACCAATAATTACCTAATGTATAGTCGCTTATTATTCACAGTGAAGTGAGTTTAGACATTAGCCCCAAACAACTTATTTTGGCATAAAATCATGTTTTAATAAAATGTTAGTTATAGCAAGTTGACTGGTATATGCAAAACGAGATCTCTTTTTTTTAATAATGAGGGGGGGGGGTGAGGTTGGATTACTTCCCTTTGTTTTTTTTATCATTTCCTACTTATCTCCCTTGCAATCTTCGATGGCAGAAGTTCTTGAACCTTTTTTTGTTGGGGATGAGGCATCCTACCAGATTGCAGACATTCACCCGCTATTTTAGATACTCCAACCGAGAGATCTTTTTAGGATTCTAACCGCCTCTTTAAGTGCAATTGTTTGGATCTCTCTTGCACTTGGTACATTTTCCAGGTAGTTTTTTAAGTTTTTAAAATTTTTTTATGAGCCCAGTGCTCCTATGATTACTGGAATGATTGAAATCTTCCTAAGGTTCCATTTTATTTTTATATCGTACATAAGAGCTTGGTATTTATTTATCTTCTCCTTCTTAGCTTTGTTGTCAAACTAGAAGAGTAAGCGATTCAACGTCAGCAGCAAGTGGTGTTCGGTCAGATTTAGTTCCTGATATTAAAGACTTTCTGTTTTGGGTCGCTTACTCTTCTGGTTTGCCAAGTTTTGTACTAATTTTTATTTATTAATTTATTTATTGAATTGTTGGGTGAAGGTGCAGAATAGTTGACATCCTTGTCCCCATGTTAAGACTGGCTTTCTAAATAATAAAGGAAAGTATAATATAATGTCTTTGTTTTTTATTTTAAATAATCTTTTTTACAAAAATAAGTAATTAGAAAGCCATTCTTAACATGAGGAGGGTGGGGGATTTATTAACTATTCTGTGCTTTCACCTAACAACTTAATAAGTTAATTGAGTTGCTTACTCTTCTGGTTTGCCGCTTTGTTTAGGCCAGCATCATTAGGAACACTGACTTCAACTAGGGTTTCTACTCTTTCCCTCTTCTCCCATATGACTGTCAGGTTTAACAGCTCCGATTTCTAAGTATGTAGCGATTGCATAGTCATAGTGGATGGTGTATGAGATATTTCCAATATTTGTCTGCATGTGTGTCGTAGCATCACAGTTGATCTAAGAGCTAAACTAACCCCAGATTTTAAATCAGCGCCTTCAGGCCGATTTCCTTATCGATGTCAGAAATTATTGAACCTTTCTTAAAACTCACATTTAAAAGTATGTAAATATAACATTAGAAACAAATTTTCGACATTTTTAGTGTTCCTGTTCCAGTTTGATATATTATATTTTTTTAATGGAAATCGCTCAAGACAAACCATGAAGCCACTTGATGTAAAGAGCTAAAAAGAACAATATGGTTATCACAAAGACAAGAGATGCCTATTGGCCTTAGTCTTGAAAAGACCAAGGTTATAGGTAGGAGGAACTACAACTGACAGGGTAGGTATGTGAGAAAAATCCCATAATTTCCTACCCTCTTCCACCAGAAAAGAAAGCGCAGTATCCTTACCATCGGTTGGTCCCACACAAAATGTCTGTGAAGGGCCAGAGAGGATGGAAAAACTGAGAAGGGAGAGTACCACTGGAAGTCCACGGAGAGCACTGGAATCCTGATGAGGCCTATTGCCACTCAAATTCCAGTGAAAGCCAATGAAATCAATGGTAAACGGTTGTTGCGAGAACAGAAAATTATTTGCAATGGTGATCTAAAGTTGTTGTCTTTTGTTTTTTGTACTGTTGGATCACTATTTATCATGACACGAAGCCACTCGAGGATAAGGGTTTTAGGGTTAATGAGATGGAAAAGTTGTCAGCCAAAAGATGAGGCACAATCAATGATATGAACTAAGTTTGATTACTTATGGGGAGGTTTATAGTTTGGTTTAGTTTGTGGCATATTAACAATCTATGGGTTATTATTTATGCCGAATAAAGTTGTACAATTGTATCTCATAGGAAGGATAATTATTTTATATTCTTAGAAAAAATTACCCTTAGAAAACATTTCTTTTAGAAAACATTACTCTTAGAAGGAAATTTTACAGTGAGAGTTGGAACATTACTCTTAGAAAACATTACTCCTTGGCAGTGGTAATCTTCTTTGTTCTCAACACGATTGACCCTCAGCCACTGCCTTCTAGTATCTTTTTGTGAGGAAAATAAAAAGGAGAAGTAAGGTTTTGATTTTTAGAAGAACCAGATCGAATAATACGGTTGGGGATGAACTTATAGATACTAGGGCATGACACAGTCAGCCGATTGATCGGATTGGACCTCTTTGACCTCTTTTCTAGCTGAAGTAAGGGTTGAAGTAGAGTGTTGCAAGTCACGTGACCATTCATGCAACCAGGGCACAAACTGCTCAGCCACCAGAATCTCGTCTTAAGGCCTACAGGTGGCTCCGTTTTCGGGGGGGGGGGGATCTCTATTAGCATGGAGTTGCAATCAACAAATTTGTGACCCCGCTGACAGGGTGGGGATGGGTGTTTTAGAACAAGTATTTGTTGACATAGGATTTGAAGACGTCTATGTTATAATCTACAGGGAAACAGTCCGGCAGTAATGTGTTCTACAGACACAAAGCCCTTGCAAAGAAGCTTGGTTCATGGAAATTCCACCTGCTGCAAAGCATATGGAGGAAGAGCAGAAAGTCTTTTTCTGTTGTGTGAGAAAGGCGAGTTCTTGCTGTGAATGTCTTTATGAGGAGGAAACAAGGAAGAAGTGAAGAGTAGTGAGAATCTGGGAAGACTTGTTGTCACTCAGGCTCCAAGGAACACTTGTTGATGTCAATGAGCGATCACTGGTAATGACTTATGTGAGAACTCCTAGTGAGTAAATAATGATAATGTTCATCAAACAGAATTTAACAGCAAGTATAACATTTGTTATATGACAATCGCTCATCATGAGATAACATTTCAGTGAGGTTATTTATCAATAACCCTTTAGGGTCATATCTTTTTACATAACCTTGACTCAGATATTTGCTACTTTGCTACTATATTCACAATTTAAATAAAATAATAACCCTTGGGTGATAGTTTCAAGTTAAATGAATTCATTCTAATTTGATCAATTTCTTTTATTTAAAAAAAGATTTGTTTTATGGAAATCGCTCCAGACAAGGCATGAAGCCACTTGATGTAAGGAGCTAGTAAGAACGAAAGATGATTATCACAAAGACAGGAGATGCCTATTGGCCTTAGTCTTGAAAAGACCAAGGCTATAGGTAGGAGGAAAACAGTCAGCAGGAAGAGAGTTCCACAAGCCTGCAGTTTTTGGAAAGAAGCTACTGGAATAGGAAGCTGTATTACAATGAGGTATCAAAACAGCGAATTTATGGAGACCACTAGACCAATGAGTCAAACAAGCTGGAACAAAAGAAGCAGGGAATAGATCACACAATTCTGAAGAACACATGCCATAATAGTATTTATAGAAAAGACTAAGACTAGCAACATCATGTTTGCAAGAGAGAGGGTGCAGAGAAGAAGAAAGGCTGAGGCCAATCAAATTACAGATACGTTTCTGCACCTGCCCAAATATGACAACAGTACTCCATACAGGGTCTGATTGTAGATTTGTAGAGATAGAGAATAGCCTCAGATGTGAGAAAGTGTTTGGAGCGATAGAGAGAACAGACTTTACGAGAAGTAGAAAGAGCAATGGATATAATGTCTGAACTCCAAGAAAGATTTAATGAGAAAGAAAGACCAAGAAGTTTCAGAGTCGATTTCTCCTCAAGAGCAGAGCCACCCATAAGAATCAGGAAGAAAAGGGGCATGCCTACGATGGAAAGACACAAGCTGAGTCTTAACTGGATTAAATAAAACAAGCCATTTTGTACCCCAATCCACAACTGAACCCAGGTAAACTTCTAAATCAGCTGCATATTTTGAATGATCCGAGGGAGATGGGCAAGAAGCAACACCAGAATAGGGAGTGGTATCATCAGCATAGATGTTAATTTTCTGAACAATATTCTCTCGAAGATCATTATAGAGAAGAAACACTGTTGGGTCTAGAATAAAGCCTTGAGGAACACCTTCGTGTAATGATCTTCTTATATTTCTAGGTGTGTTTATGCAGTGTTATTCTATTTCAGGTATCATGTGGTTGGGCATATCGCCTGGCTCTGTTGGTATTTTAAAGAGGTTTTATATGAGAAGAACTTAATAATTGAAAATTCAAATATTTCAGATTTGTATTAAATTTGATCCATAGTCAATAAACACTAATTAAGCAAGAGTTCATGAATTTCAATTTTTTCTGAAGAACCCTTAATCTTAAACCTTAAATTTTAGACATTTTCTAGAATTAAAATCATGTAACGGACTTTGATCAAAATTGAATAAAAATTCTAGACATAAGGTTTAGTTTCATTTGATTATGTTTGAATTCTATCTTTTATTAGCCAGAACACTTAGTTAATATTTACTTATCATTATTTATTTAATTTTGTTTTTATTTTCAATATTTATATTTGTTTTTCTAAATAAAACCGTATGATGTAATTACCTAGAAAAAGAAAGGAAAGGGAAATATTTCACACCCATTGACAACCATAAGGAAATAGTTTGGATTCGAGATTATTCAGTTGGTTTTAGTCTGTCCCTATCTACCTACTTGTTTATTTTTAATTATTTTTAATTCTTTCCACAATTTTAATTACATAAACAAAGAAAAAAAATATATATATAACGGTGTAAAATTTTCCCCAGATGGACAAATAACCCAAATTTTCAAACATGGCTGATGAGGGCTTATGGTGAGTTTATTTACATTACATTATGTTTTGTTTTCTTAACCAGCAACAGCTCGAAACCGATGGTATTATGTAAGGACCCGTGGCATAGTGGATATAGTACAGTCATCTGAAGGTTAAAGGTTCAATCCTCAATGCAAGCGATATGAAGAATTGCAAATTACTGAAGACTTCTTCCCAGTCATGGCAGATAGAACGAGAGCATGCTACCCCCGTGGATTTAATAAAGAGTTCTGTTCAAAATTCCGTCCAAATTCCCGAGTTCGACAAGGTACACCTGAAGAAGCCGAAACGTTGTGATAAAAACACCCAAGATGAGAACAGTAGTCCGAATATACCAAATTCTACAAATTATCAACCCTCATCTCAAAAATTCCAAAACATAAAATAAATATATATAATTTAATTTTAAATTTTAAATATAAACTTTTATAACAGAAAGTTTTACTAGAGTTGTAATAAAAAGAATAAAGAATGTAATCATGAACTTTGAATATAAAGCATGAAAAAACGACTCAAAAAGGGTAAATCAAAGCGTAGAAGAAAGAAAAAAGGCTAAGAACAACACAGTTAGTCGATGCATTTATCTTATATTTGACTATAGTTTAATCGAAAATCTATATCGATGTCAAACGATAAAAGCAATTATGCTGGATGGTTAAAGCACATGGTACAAAAATGCCACAATTTGGATGTATGGGTGTACACTACCCCATTGAAAAAAAAAATGAAAAACAAGATATTTTATGGAAATAATATATAGTGAAGCAAAATATAAAAAATAAATGAATGTGGGATGAAATACAGTTTTTCCCTGTCTGAAGGGGTACTCTCTTCTTTACGAGCACTGATGATGATATCTTCAAGAAAAATAAATGACTTTACGTTTCGAACATTACACATATCTTGGTGGTAGGCTGAAACAATTGTATGCAAATTAAAACTGATTTTTTTGTGAATTTGTGAGAATTTGTTCCCTACATTTGATGTGGTTTATATATATATATATATATATAAGAGGTTTATGTAATTTGCTTGAAGCATTGTTTATTAGTATATAGAAATGTGATACTTAGAAGGCAATACAATGCAGAGGTGTGATGGATAGACACAAGTTATTTTATTTGTATTTTTTTCCTTTTTTTTTTATTGTGAAAAATTTTTTTTTAAATAAAATAAATAAATAAATATATATATATATATATATGTGTATGTATACATTGTATTAAGGGTGAAACTATTTAATTTGTTTCACCATTATATGTCTTATTTGCTCCAACTTGTGTCTATCCGTCACACCTCTGCATTGTATTGCCTTCTAAGTATCACGTTAGTATATATATATATATATATATATATATTTAGCCGTTATTTATAGCGTAATGCAATACTATTGAGTTCTCTTGACGGCTTGCTGATATGGCCGCTGAATTTGCCATTTAGACGTTAATTTACTCTCCCATTTCCATGGCAATGCATGGTGGATACATTGGTACATGCTCCGACAACTGAGTCAAATATGACTTTCGTATTGGGGTTCGAACCGGTGTGACCGGCAGGGATTGTCTCCTACCATACTGATGATTGCAAGTTTGGCATGAAACACATGTGTATATAGGTTAATTTGAAAATATTATATATATGTATATATATATATATATATATATATATATATATATATATATATTCCAATTAACTTGTGCTTCTGCTGTTATTTGTACATATAAGCAAAGATGGATTGTTGCAAATATCCTGAAAGTCTGGTAAATCATAGTCTGAGCTGTTGTAGAATATTCCTTTATTAAGCAATGATCGAAGATTCCCAGAATGGAATTGTTTACAAACTGGGTTGATTGATAAAATTTGTTCATGCAATGCTTGTAGTCTCCAAATAGCCTACTACTTTATTTCTAGTTTGATTTCCAGACTAATGGCTTCTCTCTCAATAGTATTATGCAGTCAGCGTATTTTCCTCTCTTTCTCTTTCTAACCAACAACATTGGTATACAAAGAAAAATAAATGTCTGTTATGGAAATGCATCATATTGGAATTAATCAGTTTGATATTTATTTAGATCATCCTAATTTAATATGCATTCAGTAATAACAATAAACTTCTTTTTTTTTTACTTCCTCTTTGTATTTCTTTGTTATTATGGATTCTACTTCTGCACAAGTGGTTTCACCATTATCAAAAACATCACATACGTTTAGCCAAATTTTAAATGGATAACTGAAATATAATTTATAGTTAGCTAGATTAACCTATTTTTAAAAATGTCATACAACACTGAATACTTTTTTTTTTACTTATGAAGGCCACGAGCCACTCAAGGACAACGGTTAATGAGATGAAAAGATTGTCAACCGAAAGATGAGGAGCAATCAATGGTGTAAAATAAGTTTGATTACTCATGGCGATTATTTGTTGACATTGGATTTGAAGACGACCAAGTTGTAATGTACAGGGAAGCAGTTCCACGGTAATGTGTTCCACAGATCAAAGAAGCTCTGGCCATGGAAATTCTGCTTGCGGCTAGAATATTGGAAGCAGAAAGGGAGGTCTTTTTCTGTTGTGGTAGTCAGACGAGTTCTTGCTCTGAATGTCTTATGAGAAGGAACCAAAGATTGGAGCTCAGTCGAGCACCTTTTATTGAAATAATGATAGAACAGAGAGAAAATGGTAATGTCTTTTCTGTGAAAAAGGGGCTGTAGGGAAGAGAAGATAATCCCTTACTAAATTTTGGAGTTGCTTTTGTACACTGTCAAGACAGGACAGAGTGCTCTGAGCTGCATCTTCACAAATATTGCAACATTCTTCCATCTTAGGACGTATCTGACTCTTATATAAATAGAGGATTACATCAGGAGTTAGGTACTTTCTGGAGCGATAGAATGATCCAACCATTTTTACAGCAACCTTAGCAACAGACCGGATATACGTCCTCCATTTTAGATCTGGAGTGAAAGTCTGTCCTAAGAGCTTATCAAAACAAGAGGCTTCTTGAAGGAGAGAACGATTCATTTGGACTGGGGCAAAACACAGATCCAAGTGTTGGTTGTGAAAGGTATTAGAAGTGTTAAAAGTAACAAGTCACATTTTTCCCCAGTGCACCACATATTCCAGAGCTGAAGAGAGAGAATCAGCAAGATCTGGCTCACCAGTGCTGCCATAGCAAGTTGTGCCGTCTGCATAGATACCAACAAATGCTCTCAGGACATGACTTGACAGATCGTTAATGAAGACCAGAAGTGTTGGCCCCAGATCAGATCCTTAAGACACGCCAGGATTGATTCTATGTGGATCCGACCTCTTCCCAACAGCAACTATTTTATAGACCTAGAGAGAGAAAGAATTAGATGGTTGCATAGACATTGCTAGATATTCCATACCGAACAAGTTTGTGAGGCAACCCTTTGACCCAGACCCTATCGAAAGTCTTTGATATGTCAAGTGCTATTGCTCTAGAAACGAAGCTCCTGTTAAGAGATTCACTGATTCTATGTAATATTGCAGTTAGTACACCAACCGTTGGCCTTGTAGGATGAAATCCATATTGCTTGTCGCTAAGTAGATTAGTCAAATATACCAGCATGAGGTGTCGGTGCAGTGTTTGTGCAGTTTGTGTTTGATATTTTTTATGGTGTGTGATGTTGCTTAGATGATCAGGATTCAGAATTTGTTTAATTTATCAAACAGAGGTTTGTTGTTTAAGTTTCTAGGTAAGGTAAAGGGTCAGTGAGTACCAGAAGTAGTAGGTATGTTTTTAGAAATTTATTTTCAATTGTGTGTTTGTTGCCAGCTTTTCTTTTCGAATTTAACATATAAAGAAAAGTCGGTCGGATTCTCGACATCAGACCTAAATATCATTGTGTCTACCAAATTGATATTTGATTCTGCTTTGCCAGTGAATTCGGGAATTATTCAATCAGAGTTATTCAAATAATGAAAAAGTAATTCCAATCTATTTCATCGATTACATACTATATCCGGTCATATATATCCTTTAGTGAGATAAATTTTACAATAAACACTGCTATTTTTCAATGGATAATTAGCCAATCACATCGCTGTGTTTGTTACAACTAAAGACAAACTAGCTTTCTACAGAAAGAGAGAGAGATCATAGCTTGATAAAGTTATTATTATTATTATTATTATTATTATTATTATTATTATTATTATTATTATTATTAATATTATTATTATTATTATTCCTACAAACGCGTTTTTTTCTATTGACAAATTGTAAAAAACTTATTATGCATTATCTGCCTTCATGTGTGTTGTTGCTACTTAACGTAAGCAATATTCTTTGGTGTAAGTAATATTTTAAAAAGAATATCATGACTTTAAATAGTAATACCAATAATGATTTTATAGCCAGATAAAGTTATTATTAGTATTACTATTAATATTGTTACCCCTGAGAAAAAATCTTACGTAGCAATAGACGGCAGCCATTTTTAAATGATAGGGGATTTAACTCTGAATAAGCATCAACATATTTACCTCCCTTGTTTTGTTTTTTTTAATCAAAACTTATGATTTTTAGCCATCTTGTATTTTTTAACTTATATGTCAGATGCACTTGAGAGAGAGGGGGGAGACAAATGAATATAAATATAAAATTATCCCATCGAACGTTTTCTTCTGGGTACGGTTTCTTCACAGATAGAGGAGCGTTTCAGAAAGTCTTATTATCTATAAAATTATTACTAACAAAATTAAAATTCTACAGTAATTGGGCGATTTTGTTTTAAGCAACGTTGGGTAGGGACAGATACTTTAATGTAAAGTATTTCGGTTATTAAAGACTTTCAGAGAATTTTAGATTTGCTTATATTCCCTATCGAGGTGTTATATACTGCATATTTTAAGAGTGTGTAGGTTGAAACCAATTATGAGACCTGTTTTATATTTAAGAAGTCCAGGACATGTATAATGTTATTGGATTATCGTTCGTATTTGAAAATAATGGAAAGTTCAGTAGTATCTAGTTTTTTTTTCGTGATGTCTTATTTTATATTGGGGGAGGGGGTGAGCATGTGGTCAATGTATTTCAAGTATGTGGAGTTTGGTGTTTAAGTGTCTTTGAGTTGTCCCCCTTGGGTTGAGTCATCTTCTTATATGATGTGGGACAGTAGGAGTGAGCTCCCCTTTTTAGTTTGTTGTTGTTGCTTGAACAAGATGGCTGTTCATGAGTGTACGGTTGCAGACAACAAGTGACCTGGATTAACATTTGGGATTAATTTATATTTAAAGAGGCCAAATTTATCTCACATCTCTGTCATTTTCGACCCTTACTTCGGCTAAACATGAGGCTGGAGAGGCCTGATCTGATCAATCGGCTGGTCATGTCATGCCTTAATATCTATAAGTTCATCCTCAACTGTATTATTCAATCTGATTCTTCTAAAAATCAAAACCTTACTTATCCGTTTTATTTTTCTCCCAAATAGATACTAGAAGGTGGGAGGGTCAATCGTTTTGAGAACAAAGAAGATTACCACTGTCGATTTTCTATACTTTCAGTTTATGGGTATTGGAAAAGAAATAGTAACGGCTAATTTATTTCAACTCAATGCGAGTATAATGGTCAAAGTATCCCCATCTCAACCAGGGCGTTTGGGTTATCCCTCTGATAAATTCCGAACTTAGATTAGAGTCAGGGGTGGGTGGTGGAGCTCAGGACCATTGAAAACCAAGCCAAGCTAAACAAAACCAAATGGCAGACACAAACAAAACCTAAGCTACACTTATCAGTCAGATTCTTCTGACAATGAATCAAATAATGAATTTCCAAAATTCATCGTAATTCAGTCTCTAGAAGATACACCTCTCGCTAAAATTGAAAGTACTATTGAAAACCAAACCAAACCAAACCAAACCAAACCAAACCAAACCAAATGACAAATAGGAATTAAAAAAAAACAAGCCACATTTATAAAACTCAGATTCTTCTAACAATGACTCAAACAATGGCTCCAAGATTTATTATAATTGAATTTTTGGAAGATACACCTCCCGCTAAACTGTCACCTTTTCTGATTGAAAAGGTGATAAGCAGCAGGAAAACCCCCAAGAGTGTGAAAAAGCTCCAAAACGGTAACCTTACTGAAATTAAACAAGCCACAAATCTATTAAAAATAAGAAAAACTTCTACAATATCAGATGTAAGACTTATACCCATGAAAAAATTGAATATCTCTAGAGGAGTCATCCGAAGTCACGGCTTTATTCTGGCAACAGAAGAGAAACTCGAGATGACACTGCATAAGCAGGAGTGACTCATCATAAAATAATATCCATAAAAAGAAGTGTAGAGACGATAATGACCAACACATATATACTGACTTCTAATTGCGCGACAATCCCAAAGGAAGTGAAAATTGACTACACTGCTGAAAGAATTGAACCCTATATACCAAACCCCTTACAGTGTTTCAAATGCCAGAAGTGTGGCCAATAGGACGACATATGTAGGGGACAACAGGTATGTGGTAAATGTGGCAAAAGGATCCATCCCATACTGAAGATGAGTGTCAAATGGGAAAAAAATGTTTGAACTATCATGGGGATCGCGCTGTATTTTCAAGATCGTGCAATTTCTTTAAGAAGGAGAAGGAGATAATGATAGTGGAACACACGAGAAATTTGTCATTCCCAGAGCCTAGAAGAATTGTAGAGGCTTATATAGAGCCACCACTGAAAAAAGATATCAGAATAGAACTCTTTTGAGAAGAAGGAGATTGGGTGCAATGGACTGGTAGAAAAGTTGCTGAAACTTAGCCTGGACGAGTGGCAGGGATTCCAGAAATGCTTATGGGATGATTGGTGTGGAGTTCGGAAGGAGATGAAGGACACACCAAAGCAGTCAGAAACAAAAGTGATAATAGAGCCGACAGCGCCCATTGAAAATACAAGCAAGAAATATAAAAAATCCTCAGTGCATCCACCGAGACCGGTGGGAGATGCCTTAAGGGCTAAAATTAAAAAAAAAAAAAAAACAAGTAAGAAAAAACATCTATCTCTGAATTGACAAACAAATTCAAGGGATTAGAAAAGATGGAAATCGAGAAAACAAAACCACAACAAGAGCTAGTTTAAAAAATAAATAATAAATGAATAAATAAACCATGTGGAATAAAGTCATCCAGTGGAATGTGAGAGGTGTTAAGGAAAATTTTGAGGAGTTTGTTCTCCTTATAATAATGTGTCCAGCAGTCGTCTGCTTTCAAGAAACATTGCTCGGGGGAAATAGGGATATTCATATGAAAAAAAAACTATATCCCATACAACTATATAAATAAAGATACAGATAGACCTTCTGATAGAACATCTATAGTTGTAAATAATAAAGTTCCGCAAAGCCAGATACCACTTGACACATATATACAGGCGGTTGCTGTATCAGTAACATTGCACAAAACCCTGACAATCTGCTCCATCTATCTTCCACCAGGTCAGATCATAGTTAAATCTAGACTGAATAACCTAATAAAACAGCTCCTCAAGCCATTCATATCATGTTGGGTGACGTTAATAGTCATAATGAAATATGGGGAAGTAAAAGTACAAATAAAAAATAGCAAATAATTGAACAAATTATAGATGAAAATAACCTCTGTCTCTACAACCATAAAAAAACAACACATATCTGCACCCAGCAACGGGAATGTATTCAGCACTAGATTTAACTATATGTGATCCGGCAATATCTATGGACTACACATGGAGGGTGCACGACGAGACATGCGCCAGTGACCACTTTACAATTATTCTGGAAAGTGCAGGTCCTCAACTCGAAGAAAGAGTACTACGATGGAATTTGCAGAAAGCTAATCAGGAACGATTTCAAGAGAAATATCAACAAAAACTGACAGCCAATGCCAATGTGAATGGAGAATATTATGGCCGGGCGCTCCAAACAAAAGGTTAAAGCAATGCGGCAGTGGATAGCCGGACAAAGGTTATGAGAGATGCCTTTATGGTGGCATGTCATTCCTGTTGTTCGGGTGGCCCGGCCACGTGTGGATAAAATTAACAGAATAAACAAACAAAAGGGAAGCAAGTAAAAACATTATTATTATATCGGAAATTATATTGGAAATAAAGTGAAGGAATAATAAGGCTACCCACACAAGAATAGTATTTAGTAAAATGAACAATTAGGGCAAAACATTTATATAAACAAAACAATTTATTTGGATAAGACATTTTGTAGAGCTATCAGTTACAGAGAATGCTTGAGTTCATTTTTAAGGAGTGAAATCTTCAGTGAAAAGTTCCGTTTGTATAAATGTGTATATGTGAGCAAGGTTGATGTAAAGTTATGTATGTATCTTTTTGGCCATTGTAATGTGTATGTGTGTGAGAAAAGTTTTCTGTTCATGGTGATGAGAAATGGAAGATGTTACCTTTTCTTTGACTAATGCTTCCCCCACCTCTTCGGTCGAGTGGGGTGGACGACGATCTCCTGTGTGCTGTCGGCCAGAAAGTGGAAGAGAAAAGAGAGTCTGCGACTTGTTGCGTTTCCCTTTATACGGTTCAAGTATCGCGTGGTCAGGCTGAGGTCACGGTTCCTGATTGGCCGGAATCTTCGGCCAACGTGTTTTTACGAGATAACCTCTTCTTTTATCTCAGAGACGAAGAAGGAGTTGCTTAACACAGAGAAAGAGAAGTTGCAATAAATATCCACTTGGCCGGTAGTAGCGTCTCCTACAAGATCACTCCCCCTACTTTACGGAGACACTGGTAGAAATAGCTGAAGAGTGTGCAGCAAAGTCATCTACAAACCGAACCAAACCCAACTCTGGTTTGATAAGGAATGCCATGAGAAGATTAAATTTGAATCCCACTAGGGAGAATTTAAATTTGTTTAAAATAAAGAGAGCGATTGGGGAGTCTAAAAGAAATTCATGACTATATTCAGGCTATATATCCCAAATAAATTCAAACACTAAGTCTAAGGCGATATGGAGTATGATAGGAAAGATAGCTGGCAAGAACGGCAGCAATAAAACATCCCATCATACACAATACACAGATCACGGACAAAAAAAATATTTCTACCGCCTTAGCTTTTCTCAAAATTCTGGCTCCAAGGTTCAGACTGAAATTGTTTTTTAAATAAAAAAAAAATGAAGAAAAGAAAAAAACTAAATTTAAGTTCCAAAAATAGCGAAAGCTATAATCAACCCTTTACAAGATCAGAGCTCAATGAATATCTTGCAAAACCCACCATACAGCAGTTGATCCGGATGATATATCCTACGAATTTCGAAAACAATTGCCACAGGTATCCTCCAAATACTTTCAGGAGATCAATAAACGAAATATGAATTACCAGAAAAATTCCAAATCTCTGGAGGCAAGCAACAGCAATACCCATACCTAAGCTGGGAAAAGACTTTGCTAATTCTTCAAACCATAGACAGATAGCATTAACTAATTGTCTCTGTAAAATAATGGAAAGGATAATAAATAGGTTAACATGGTACTTAAAATCAAACAATCTGATGTCAAACCTATTGTCTGGTTTCAGGAAAAAAAGTACTACTGGCCATTTGATCAAATTGTAGACTTTTATTAGAGAGGCATTCATTAAAAAGGAGCACCTAGTTGCAATCTTTTTTGATCTAGTGAAGGCGTACAACACCACCTAGAAGTATGGTATGATGAAAGGGTGTTGAGACCTCGGATTAAAGGACAGAATGGCTCTTTCATCCAAAATCTCTTGAAAAAGAGAAGCTTTAAAGTGAGTCGGAACTGCATTTTCCAACGTAAAAGAACAGGAAAACGGAGTACCTGAGGGAAGTATCCTATCAGTGACACTCTTTAATGTCAAGATAAATAAAAGTGTTAAAAACCTTGACACCGCAGTGGATTGCTTAGTGTACATGACCTCTTAATTTGCTGCTGCGCAAAACATATGTATCTGGCAGAATGCAAATTACAGCTAGCTTTAAATAAGATCAGGAAATGGACTGAATAAAACAGTTTCAAATTCTCTGAAATGAAGACAAAATGTGGCCATTTCTGCAATTTGCAGAACATGCATAATAATCCATATCTGAGACTGAATGGCAAAGAGATGCAAATGGCAGATGAATATAAGTTTCCTTGCCATTATCTTTGATGAAAAATTGTCTTTTATCCCTCATATAAGGTATGTCCAACAAAAATGCAACAAGGCAATTAAACCTACTTCGAGTGGTAGCTCACACTGATTGGGGAGCTGATAAAAAATCCATACTCAAGCCATATCGAACAATTGTGAGATTGAAACTTGATTCTGGAAGTTTCATTTATGGTGCAGCAAGACCATCATACTTGAAACAATTGGAAACTATTCATCACCAGGGACTAAGACTCGAATTGGTGACTTTTCACACGTCTCCAGAGGAGAGCTTATATATTGAAGCGAATGAAGGTCCTTTACATCTAAGAAGAGAAAAATTGGCACTTCAATATGTGACAAAGTTGTCACCATGTCCACTAAATCCTACCTATGAATGTGTGTTTAATACACAATATAAAACTGTTTGAGAGAAAGATCAACACCATTAGGCCATTTAGTTAGCGTATCCATGAACTTACCAACAAACTGGAATCAATAATTTAAAAAATTCCACCATGGGAATTAAAACAACGATCTTGTATCTTTGATTTCACATCTTCAAAGAACAAAACCATCCAATTATATTTCAGGATGAATTTGAAAACATAAAATACCATCATCCCAAGTACAAATACACAGAAAGATCTTAAGAGTCTGATGCACTGCTATTCTAAATAAGATAAAGATACAGTATAGACTACCTGAGAATGCATCAATTTTCAGTGCAGAAGTGTCATGTACTTGGCTCTAAAAATAATAGAAGATAGCAAGATTGATAAATTCATCATCTTTTCCAGCTCCCTATCGGTGCTCACAGCAATGAAGAACAAAAATATGGATAACCCTTTAATCACAAAAATCTTAAACAAGATCACCTCTATCTATAACAAGAAGCAAAATAAAATGAAATTATGCTGGATACCAAATCATATCGGCGTTCGTGGAAATGAAAAAGTGGATAGAGCAACAAAAGAATCGCTGAAAATGATACCTTCCAATACTAGGATTCCATACACTAATCTTTGACTTT
Organism: Sepiola atlantica; assembly: GCA_963556195.1. Taxonomy (NCBI): domain Eukaryota; kingdom Metazoa; phylum Mollusca; class Cephalopoda; order Sepiida; family Sepiolidae; genus Sepiola; species Sepiola atlantica. The sequence continues at coordinate 90,628,400 of OY744521.1, read as the reverse complement.
CTATAGGCGGTGGCTGAAGGTCAAGCATGTTGAGAATAAAGAAGATTACCAATGTCAAGGAGTCATTTTTAAAGAGTAATGTTTTCAAAGAGTAATGCTTTCAAAGAATAATGTATTTTGTGAGTAGTGTCACTGGTGGGGTGCTCCGTTTTCCTGTTTTGGAGTAATAATGGTACCTTCTGTGAAATTTACTCCTAAGAGTAATTTTTCCCAGAGTAATGCAATGTTTTCCCAGAGTAATGCAATTTTTTTCAAGTATGATGCAATGTTATAAAAAGTAGTGCAATGTTTTCCGAGTGCAATGTGTTCTAAGAGCAATGTATTTTAAGAGCAATGTATTCTAGGAATATAAATAATTATCCTACCTATAGAATTATTTTTGACAACTTTATTTGGCATTAAATAACACATACATGGTTGATATGCTGTAAAACAAACCAAACTAAACCAAATCAAACTTTGACTTTCTATACACAGGATAATCAAAGAAAAATGGCAAGAATCTTGGGATGAATGGCAAAGTAATAAATTACACAAGATTTGGCCAACTATTGATGAGTGACCTTTGGCCTACAGAAAGGCAAGAAGAGAAGAGGTTATAGTAGCCAGACTCCATATAGGACATACACATATTACCCACAAATATTTATTGGAAGGTGAAGAGTCTCCAATGTGTATATCATGTCAAGAATCTTATACAGTCAAACATATATATTAATAGATTGTCAGGATTTGCAACAAAACCGAAGGAAATACTACAACTTAAAAAATATAAAAAACCTGTTTAAAGACACAAATCTGACCAAAATCTTAGATTTCATCAAAGAAGTTAGACTTTTCAAAATAAATTAATTTCATAAAAAATATAAAATAATTATTCTACCTTAGGATTCTATTTGATAACTTTATTCGGCATTAAATAACCCATAGATCGTTGATATGCCATAAAACAAACCAAACCATCATCGTGGATGCTATTTTCACACCATTCCGGCTGATATTACCTCCGACCTTCTTCAGGTGTGTTTTGTCAAACTCTGGAATCTGAACGGAATTTTGAGTGGAACCCTTTATTTAATCTATAGGGGTAGCTTGTTTTCGTTCTGTCAGTCATAACTGGGTAGAAGTCTTAAGTAATTCCTAATTGTATTCTTAATATCGGCTGTACGGAGGATATAACCTTCAAGGCATCACCACAGGTTCATGTAGACTGGTTAGTTAACTTTTCATAATACTTTTCACGAGATATGAAAGTATATCATTTAACATATTGGCTCTCACACGACCCTCGGGCAAGTTGTTGTGATATATTAGTTTATACCACACAATCCTCCAGCGGGTTGTTACTTATTTGATTTCTTATGGACTTTTTGAGAGTTGTTATTTTTTTAGAGTTGTTGCATTGTTTTGTGCTTTTGTTACACCAAACAGAAATTTTTTTAAATAAATTTCATTCATCTTTTGTTTAATTTAAAGTTGATTTTTTTTTAAATTTGAAGTTAGTAAATAAATGTAGAGAATTCTTTTTATCAATTTCGTAAACGAAACGAAAAATGTTCCTAGTCTAACAAACTTCCTAGCCGGAATAAGTATTTTCACTTTGGTTTCTTTCAGAAAATACTTATTCCAGCATTGAAATTTGTTAAATTCAGGGCAGTTTTCGTTTATAACGTAAACAGCACCAGCCATTTACGAAATTGATAACTTAATTTTTTATATTTCTCTACTAACCTCAAATTAAAAAGAAATCAACTTCAAGTTAATTACAGTTTTTAGCGTTTACTGCTGCAAGAATGAAAAGCAAAAAAATGCTAGTTAAAATCAAATATCGATTTGTCAGATGAAATGCTATAGCGGTCTACCTTTGAGAATAAAACTGACTTTTCTTTATATAATAGATAAGGAATAGAAGATTCTATTATTATGGAAGATTTAGACAAATATTTTAAGGGGACAAAAAATAAAACTCATGAGGCCTACAGAGCTCTGCTGGTAACCATTCTGCACAGAGGCTCCCCAAAAAGATTGGGACTCTTTTGTTCAGGAATATGGAAGTAATTAGCACCAGCTTTGCTTCTCTGCCATTTTAGCAGCAGGTAACATCACAGACTCCGAACATTAGCACTTGGTATCCAAATTCACATTGGGATTATTTCCAAACTTGTTGGCAAACACTCGCATTCCACTAAGAAATAGAGGTTATAAAACCTACCGACTAGCGAATAATCACTAGAATTTTGTATCTATGAAATTTGTGATACATATACACCATTTTAATAATTGTTTTTATATGTTGATACATCTTAAGAGTGAAATAATTATATATTTTACAAACAAGGTTGCAGAGTCGGAAGGTATAAAGTCCGACCCCAAGAATTCCCAAATATCCGATTTTAACTCCATATTTTAAAGTCTTCCAATATTCAGACTGTCTATTGATTCTTAGAAGATTAAAAAAATTGTCTCCAACTCCTAGCATTCTTACGAGTTTCAAAACAAAAAGATACTGACAAGTCTGCTGCAAAGAAGATGGCCTCCCTCTACCGGGTTAAAAGAATCCTCACACCTGCCAGTATCCTATATCTCTATAAAGCCACCATTCCCCCATGCATGAAGTATTGTTGCCACATCTGGACTGGTTCACCAACCACGAGCCTCTCTCTCTTGGACCGGGTATAAAAAAGTCTGTAACTTAATAGGTCCTGCACTGTCTACCAAGCTCCAGCCCCTGTCCTATTGACGCAGTGTTGCATCCCTGTGTTTCTTTTACAAGTACTTCCACGGAATGTGCTCTTGCAAAATTACTGTACTTGTACCGCTTCAACATAAATACCCCGACCAAAACCAGACTAGCAGCAAAATCCCACCCCTTCATTGTAGGGGGCCCCAGATGCCGGAAAACTTTCTACTTTAATAGCTTCTTTCCTCCGACCGCCTGCCTTTGGAATTCCCTCCCTGCCCCTGTTTCCTTGAGTGTACCAATATGCAGAAATTTAAATGTAATGTGAACAAACACCTTGCTGCACAAATCCCCAGTTAGGATGTCCCCTATAAATCTGGCCCCTTATTCACAGTAGCCCTTTACATCTCAGTGGCAATATGTCTTGTTTGGGGTGAATAATAACAATCCTGTTTACAACAAACATATCTTTTTAAAATAACAACCAAGATGAGAATAGTAGTCCTAACTATCCAATTTATCAATCGTTATCTAAAAAATTCCGAAACAAAACAAGACACCACTGTTGTAATGTTAATAATTCTGAAACAATCCTCGCCGAAGGCGTGTGCCTATTCTGAGTTGTCCAGTAGCAAAGCTATGTTGTTGGTCTGTTTCGAATTTGGCAATTTGAGGTGGTTGTTTTTTCTTCTCTGGCGAACACGAGTTGGCATATGTTCCTTATTTTACTATGCAGTGGCATATCAAGATGGAATCACACCATCATGTAAATTGATATATTAAAACACTTCTTTGGTTGATAGGTAAATATTCCTTATGAATAGATGGTAGAATAACAAACTTATTATGATGTATATATATTTATTTGCGGCACTTTAAGAATGTTCATATATATTATCAGTCAGTCTATTAGGTTGTTTAAAAAATACTGGCCGAGTCACCACTTATCAAGGCTAAAAGCCACTCAAGGATACAGGTTAGTGGGATAGATAGATTGTCAGCTGAATTATGAGGATTATTATGAGAGGATTGAAAATAATGAATGGAATGAACAAAATTTGATTACTTGTGAGGACAGTTTAGGACAAGTATTTGTCGACATTGGATTTGAAGACGACCTTGTTGTAGTCTGCAGGGAAACAGTCCCGTGGTAACGTGTTCCACCGATGGAAAGTTCTAGGAAAAATCTCTGTCCAAGGAAATCCCGTTTACTGTTAGGTAAACAGAGAAAGAAAGAAAAGTTCTTTGCAGTTGTAGTAGCAAGATGAGTTCTTGCTGTGAATGTCTTACAAAAAGGAATCAGAGATTGAATCTCAGTCGAGCACCTTGCATAGAAATAAAAATTGCTATTTTTGAAGTGGTTTATACAAAATTTTGTATTATTTGGATTCTTTGGACTTCTGTTCTCATCTTGGATGTTATTCTCACAAATTTTCGGTCGATATAACCTCCGACCTTCTTCAGGTGTATCTTGTCGAACTCGGGGATCTGTATCGAATTTGGAATAGAACTCTTTATTAAATCCACAGTAGTAGCTTGTTCTCATTATGTCAGCCATAACTGGGTTCAAGTCTAGTCCGAATAATCCAAATCTAAATTATCAATCCTCATCTAAAAAATTCAGAAACAAAAAATTACATGCTTACAAATTGATGTGTATTCTTTAATAAATTTCCAATAATTTTTCTTTCAGAATAGAATTTTGGAGTATATAAACACTCAATAATGAAAATTCAGAAAGTAGAGATTGAGAATTTGAAATCAATTCATTGATATTTTATGTCGATTTATTAACAAAAACAAATCAGTTTTGGTAGCTAGAATCATTGGTACATCAATTTTTATTTGTGATTAAAAAAAATTTCTTGTATATGAAGAAATACATAGTTCCAAGTGTAATATTAATTGTTCTTTAATAAGACGTGTTAAGATCGTTTTATTATAAGCAGGGCTGCAGAGTTGGAAGGATGCAAAGGTTTAAGAAGGATGCAAAGGTTGGAGTCAGTCCGAGTTGGACTCGTAAGAATTTTTGGAGTTGAGTCTGATTTTTTAAACTCCGAAGAATCAACAGACAGTCTGAATATGGAGGATTTTAAAATAAGGAGTCGAAGTCGGATATTTTAGAATTCTAGGAGTCGGAGGCAGAATCAGACCTTATACCTTCCAACTCCGTAACCTTGATTATAACATTTGTTTGGGTCACATTTTAAAAATATCTCCAGACTACTTCTTTTTAATGCATATACTTTTCATGTACAAATTAAAACTCAGTCATAATGCTTCCAAATATCAACAGAGCATGGGAAGAATAGTTCATAAATGATCAGAGAGGATGAAAATGGTTTCATGCCCTGTCGGCGGGGCCACAATCTACTGACAGCAACCCCATACAGAGGGATATCCATTCACCCCCCTCCAAAACGGGGCCACCTGTAAGCCATGGGTAACAACCCGTGATGCCTTTGGACCGGATCCTGGTGGCTGAGCCATCTCCACTTCGGCCCTTACTTCAGCTAAACGAGATGTTAAAGAGGCCCGATCCAATCAATCGATTGATCACATCATGCTCTAGTATCTATATGCTCATCCGCAACCGTATTATTCACTCTTATTATTCTAAAAATAAAAACCTTATTTCTCCTTTTTTTTATTTTCCTCCCAAATAGATGCTAGAAAGCGGTCGTTGAGGGTCAATCGTGTTGAGAACAAAGAAGATTATCACTGCCAAAGAGTAATGTTTTCTGGAAATAATTTTTTCTAAGAGTAATGTTCACATTCTCACTGTAAAATTTCCTTCTAAGAGTAATGTTTTCTGGGAGTAGTGTTTTATAAGAGCAATGTTTTCTAGGAGTAGTGTTTTCTGAGAGTAATGTTTTCTGGGAGTAGTGTTTTATAAGAGTAATATTTTCTAAGGGTAGTGTTCTGACTCTTGATGTATAATTTCCTTCTAAAAGCAATGTTTTCTAAGAATATAAAGTAATTATCCTACCTATAGAATTCCATCGCCCTGTCAGTGGGGCCACGAATTCGCTAACTGTAACCCTCTGCAGCAGATTAACCCACTACCCCACCAAAAATAAGGCCACCTGTGATGCTTTAGTACGGGATCCTGGTGGCTGACCAATTCTTCCACTTCAGCCCTTACTTCAGCTAGACGGGAGACCGAAAAGGAACGATCCGATCAATCGACTAGTCATGTCATACCCTAATATCTATAAGTTCATCCCCAACCATATTATTCAATTTGATTCTTCAAAAAATCAAAACATTATTTTATTTCCAAATAGATACTAGAAGGTGGTGGTTGAGGGTCAATTGTGTTGAGAACAAAGATTACAAATGCCAAGGAATCATTTTTTTTTAAGAGTAATGCTTGCAAAGAGTAATGTTTTCAAAGATTAATGTCTTCAAAGAGTAATGTTTTCTGGGAGTAGTGTTTTCTGAGAATAATATTGGATCCTTCTCTGTAAAATTTTCTTTCTAAGAGTAATGTTTTCTAGAAGTAATGTTTTCTAAGATTAATGTTCCCACTCTCACTGTGAAATTTCCTTCTACAAGTAATGTTTTCTAACATTCAATGTATTCTGGGAGTAGTGTTTTTTAAGAGCAATGATGGTACCCCTCTCTGTAAAATTTTCTTTCTATGAGTAATGTTTTCTAAGAGTAATGTAATATATTCTGAGATCAATGTATTTTAAGAGCAATGTTGTTAAAAATCGCTATTTTATTAAATCGGAAAGTTTGTATTTCGATCTATATTTCGGTCGATGCATTCGACCATATTCATTTGGTAAAATGAGCTTTATTAAACAGGACTTTACATTTTATACAGTGAAGCTTGGAAGAAAAACCAAAGGGAACTGGAGGAAACGGTAGTAAGAAGGGGAGAGAGGAAAAGATGCTGTATGTAGTTGGTTGGGTACGTGAGGAGAGGCGAAGAGACGGTAGTTTTGTTTAATAAAGCTCATTTCACCATCACTATCTATATAAACTTAGGTATGTGTATATGATATTGTTTAAATATATATTTCTATGTATAGGATTCTCTTCTAAACTAATGGAACGATCATTATGAATTATGGAATATATTTTCTAGGCAATATGCTGAGTAATGTGGGCACGTTGTTTTTTTTTAAACTTAAAAAAATAAGCAAGATACGAAAGAGTTAATAAAGAAGAGAATTGCTCTCCATCAAATTTTGAGTTATATTATATAATAAAATTTTAATTGGACTGGTGCGCATGCATGAGTGTCAGCAATACATATGTGTGAGGTAAACTCTTAACTTATCATAATGAATTATGTGATTTGTAAACTTTACCATTTAAGGGGTGTACCTCCCAAACTGCCCCCCCCCCAAAGTAAAATTAAAAACTAATGCTATATATATTGATTATGCCGATACTTGGATGGGTATTCTGGTAGGTCCTTATAAGATCTATAATCTATCATATAAATACTGAAAATTTCATTGAAATTTGATAATTTCTCTAATTTTTTCTGTGTAAAAAAAAAAAATAATATTGCTTATTAGGACGATTTATGACAAGAATTTATTCACATTGGATTTGAAGATGACCTGCGGGGAAGAAATTCCATATTAACATGTTCCACAGATTGGAAGTTTTGGGAGAGAAACTCTGTTCATGGAAATTACGTTTGATGCTAGGCACACAGAGGAAGGAAGGAAAATTATTTGCAGTGGTGATAGTAAGTGGTAGAGTTCTTGCTGTGAATGTTTCACAATGAAGATACAGAGAACAAAAAAGACTATCCCCCACTAGATTGTGAAGGCGATTTTGAACTCCGTGAAAGCAAGAAAGTGTGCTCTGAGCGGCACCTCCCCAGATGTAGCAGCAGTATTCTATCTTATCTAGGTAGAGGATTACACACTCAGACTGTTGAGAAAAGATATGTACCCGCAATTTATTTCCCAGCTATAGGAAAAATAATAACTTGTTTTCAACTAATCATATACAATGAATCATTGACAATAGGTCGTGTTTCAGCACTGCTGCCACATCTGAAGAGGTGCCACACAGATCACTCTTTCCTGCCTTAACAGAGTACAAAATCGACAAAAATATAGTGGAGGGTGATATCTTCTCTTTCCTACAATCTCTTTTGAAAAGACGTTACTAGCCTCTCTCTACTCTATTGTTGGCCTTTTGGCTAAGATCAAAGTGTAATATCTGTTCCGATGGATACTGCACCCCATAGACTGGTATTGTCTTGGCCTTCGGGGCTTGATTTACGCCAGTCTATGGGTCTGTCCTGTGCAGTTCTAGGAGGTACACCCTCCCAGGCTTCGCCTCCCCTCTTTGGAGAATGCCGACGGGGCTGCCCAGGCAATTTTTAAACCCCACTTTCCCGACCCGACCTTGGGTCACATCTTACTTGTGGGAGTAAGATAAAAACTGGCCTTGTGCCTAACTCCTGAAGAGGAGTAAATAAATACTCTATTGTTATTTCCATGGAAGGTGCTCGACTGAGCTCCAATCTCTGGTCCCTTCTTGTAAGACATTCACAGCAAGAACTCGTCTTATTACCACATGGGAAAAAGACTTTCCTTTCTTTCTCCATGTGCCTCGTGTCAGGCGGAATTTCCATGGACAGAGCTTCTTTACAAGTGCTTCCCATTTGTGGAACACATTGCCGTGGGATTGCTTCCTTGCAGGTTACAACATAGATATCTTCAAATCCAATGTCAACAAATAATTGTCATAAACCGCCGCATAAGTAATCAAACTTAGTTCATACCATTGATTGTTCCTCATTTTTTGGTCGACAATCTTTCCATCTCATTAACCCTTATCCTCGAGTGGCTCTTGGCCTTTAAAAGTGGTGATCCAACAGTAAAAAAAAAAAAAAAAAAAATTGATACGCCACCAAACAGACAAACCGTGTCATAGATTGCAGGGAGACATCAGCTGACTTCAAGGCCATCTAATCATTACATTATTTTATCTACAGAGATCTAAAAACATTAAATTATTGTTCTCTTTCTTCTAGTTTTTCCGTGGCCAAGTTACAAAAAAAGTAAAAATGATAAAAGCTAGAATGATTGAACATGAGTGACAAAATCGCTGTCACTTGACCATTCAACAAGAAAGAACTCAGATGATCATGAAGATAGGTTCAGAATTAATGTCTTCAACTAATAATCTGTGGGACAAGGGCAAAAAAAAAATGTTCTTCTTAAGTGATCATGCCATTCCTGTGGTATATCAAATGACAGAAATGACCTTTACACCAGAATACATCGAAGTTAGAAATCAAGTGCATTCTACTGTGTCACTTGCAGTCATAAATCTAGCAGAAGATCCCAAATAATCAGTTATCAAAGACACTGAAATATACAAATTAAATACTTGCTATACGATGATGCTGTCTATAAGAAACAAGATATAGCTTTAATCTCTATTTATATAAAGTTAGATGTGTATTTGTTTATATATTTATACGTACAGGATTCACTCCTAAATTAATCATTATGAATTTTGGAACACAGCTGTTAGGCATAAGGAGTCCAAATATATATAGCTTAATTTAGTTTTATGCAAAGGGAGTAAAAAGGGTGGTGGAAGCCCTTCATAAAAATTCAGATATCTCCGATTTTTTGCGAAATTTTAACAATAGGTATTAAACATCAATTAATAAATTTTCTCCAAATTCCAGTTTCTTTGGAGCATTTTAAAGGTTTTTAAGGAGCATAATATGAGCACAACCTACTATTTGAAAATTCAAATATTTCAGATTTGCATTAAATTTGATCTATTGTCATTAGACACCAATTAAACAAGATTCCTTGAATTTCAAGTTCTTTTTAAGACCCCTTAAGCTGAAGCCTTAAATTTTAGACAGTTTCTATAACAAGAATCATGTAAAGGATTTTGATCAAAATTGAAATAAGGATTCTAGACGTATGGTTTAGTAACATTATATCTTGATTTTAATTTTCATAAGGAGACATAAAAGTGGTGCAAAACTGTTCTGTTCGGGGAATTAATAAGCATCATACTTTACTCATCTGTATATGGGTTAGTGTATATAAGAATAATAAGCAAAGAACAATACTAGTTAAAACAGGGGAAAAATTAACACAAAAACATATTTATATTGATTCGATATTAGTTTCTATTACAAAACTTTTTTATGGAATGAAATAGTTATAGTTATTTTGATGAAACTAGTTTGAATATACAAAGATTGGTAAAGGAAATTGGGTGATGGTGAGTAGTTAGGCGGTGGTGGTGGTGGGGATGTTGGAATATGATTGATTGAAGCTTAAAAAGTGACTATGTGAAGGCAGGGGTGGGGAGCGAACAAAAGAAGGAGAAAAGAAAAGAGAGACAGGGAAAGATAGCAGCTAGGGGAAGAGCTGTGTTTTCTAGTCGTGGGAGATTGGAATATAGTGTAGGGAGGATATAAAATAGTTGCATGGGAAGTTGACAGAGGATGGAATTTGTATATGTATATACAAACGTGTAACAAATAATATAGCAACTGTTAAATTAAAATCAAAATATTTTTTAATTTTCTTTTCATAAACCGACAAAAGACTGTTTATAATTATGAAGTATAAGAAAAAAAGCTGTATTAATAACTTGGTATCTGTTGTGACTGCATTCGAGGTGTTATCAGTCCGACTACATTAACAAAAATGATGCCATGTGCAAACAAAACGCGTATACAGCAACTAGCCAAGTGTGAAAGTAAAACACTTCTAGAATGTTTGATGTAATATAAAAGCTAAGACAATCGAACAACTAACTGGATTGTGACCAGATTTGTCAGCGACGCATCATGACTCCATGTCAAAACAAGTCATGCATTTTCCACCAACAGATTCATGCAGCTTTAATCGCAGCAAAAATCTGTGTTGAAGAAATACTACTTTCTATATTTGCTACCCGTGTGAAACTCAACCAGATACCAAGCATTAGCATCACACACATCAACCAACCACATGGAAGGCAAAATAACAAACATCACTATCCGCCTGCTCAAAACCCAGTGACACTCTTCACATGCAAACAACAAAGCAATTAGGTAGCACAGCTAAACTCCTACCTCTTATTAACTCTCTCTCTCTCTCTCTCAGCTCCCTCCCTGGGTAGGTCTTATTTGTAAGGATATCACCAACTGCCATTAGCTTTAAGGCATAGCTCATTAGGTAAAACTAATTCGAGCTCCCGGCACTTGACAATGTTTGCATTGAGATATTACTTACATTCAGTCAGTGTCGTATGATAGCACAGGGGTAGCAGAACAGACTGTCAGCTCGATAGTTGAGTTTCAATCCCGGCTTGAGGCACTAACTGGTCTAGTCGCACTGAAGAGCTGTGATACAGCGAAACAGTCTGTATGTGAATGACTATATATATATATATATATATATATATAGTCTAAAGAAGCTCTGAGTCATTAAAAAAATGTAAAATGCAGTTTAAATCCCCAGACAAACTAACTAAATCCAAGATATTGCAGACTTAACATTCGTTGGAAAATTAATAAATGAAAAAATATAAGTAAAAAAAAAAAAAAATAAAAAAGGGGGGGGGGGTTAATTATCTAAGAGTGAAACAAAAACAGGAGACCTTAAGCGTCTAATATTAACACGGGATATATATATATATATATCACTACTCAACAAACCTTTCGCTTACATAAAACGAGCATGAGAGATATTTCATTCAAACACAAACTAAATGTGCATACACACATTCAAACATCCTCAAACATCTTTCTCTCTATAAATCTTGTTATTTGTATTAATTATCGTGATTTATTTCTTATCTTGATCACTTGTTTTTTAACTTTTATTTTATTTGTTTGTTGTGTAATTTACAAGGCCCATGACACATCTGATGCAACCTGTAAGAAACATGATTTGGTCTCTGTTAGATAGAAACAGATGTTCACCTAAGAATAATGAGTAAACCAATGATTCTTTGCCCTTTGTTATCTTGCTTAATGAAGACAACATTTTGGAAAGCGGAGTTATGTTCCTTACATTACATTCGGTCAGCTGACATTGGGAGAACACATTCAATGGGCGTTTAGCTCAGCAACTACAATTAATTACCTCCTCATTGCAAAGTAATTCTTTGTTAGTTGTAATTATATAATAAATAATTAGATTTGTTTATCTATACAGAAGCGTTTTCCTCCAATTTATTCTTCATATTTGTGTCTTGCCACTCACAAAGACACATTATTTCAGTTTCTTTGTTTTATGGCAAATCAATTCTTTTTTAGTTTTATAATGATGAAACACAATACTTATTGTCATTGATTAATTAAATCCCACATTGTCTGTCAAGCTCCAGTTCCTATCACATCGCCACAATGTTGCATCCCTGTGCTTGTTTTACAAGTACTTCCACAGAATGTGCTCCAATAAACTTACTGCACTTGTACTGCCTCAACAAAAATACTCCAACCCAACTAGCAGTAAAATTCCCCCTTCACTATAGAGGTCCATAGAGCCGGAAGATTTTCTATTCTAATAGCTTATTTTCTTGGTCCGCTTGCCTTTGGAATTTCTTTCCTGCTCCCTGTTTCACCAACCGTACCAACATGCAAACATTTAAATGTAATATGAACAAACATCTTGCTGTCCAACTCTCTACCAAGGTTGCCCCCAATAAATGTGGGTCTTATTACAGTAGCCCCTTATGCTTCAGTGACTATATGCCTTGTTTGAGGCAAACAAAAGTAAACAAAAAAGTAATGAAACACAATTACTATTTTAGCCATAGCTGACGGGAAATTGTGGGTTCATACCTTTTCTAATGGTAAATGACTGCAATAGATCCTGTAGGATTTGAACTCAATGTAGCTGATTCCATAATCCACAATGGTATCCATTAATCCAATCCCCTCCCCCATATAAGAAAGAAGATACAGTTTCAATTGTATTTAAGCTTTATATTTTACTCATTCGTATATTTATGTCTTTTTTTAAATACTAGTTGATAATCGCTCCTTGAGCAGTGTTGGTACAGTACCTGGGTATGTCAATTTCCATCCTTAGTCTGCTTCTACTGCTTTATAGTTAGCATGAAGAAAAATATTTTTGAAATTTTTGTGAAAAAAACAATGCTATTTATTTGCATGAGAGTGTAAGTAACTACGATGAATGTATTTACGTATTGTTTTCATTGGCAAATAAAACATTAGAAATTATGTTTTAAACAAAAATAATTTGCTTTGCACTAATGAACTTATATCTAATTGTTTGTTTGTTTCATAAAACACTTTTAATCCTTTTAAAATCTTATATATAAAGTAAAGACGATTTTCCCCTGTATCTTTGCTACCAATAGCTTTTTTACTACAAACTACATAATAAAATCTGTTTCACCAGTCATATAAGGCAAATATTGGTCTGTGTTGTTAAAAAATAAAAATTGTATTTCCGATTGATTTCAATATTTAATCCTGGTCGATAGTTTAGTTTTGATTAATTATAAATAGAGGAAGGGGGTGAAACTTTTACTTTTTAATTCAGATGTACTTATATGGATACCTGGAACGTAACCAGGGAGCCAGGGAGGGGGGGGGGACAAGGCTCCCCACTGAGATTACATTTGCCCCCCCCCCCCCCTGAAATTTGCGATCAAAAAAAATATTTTAGACGAAGAAAATATAAAATAGAACTTATATAGAGGCTGGGCAAAAAAAGGTTAAAAATTAAAAAATAAACCGATTGCGTTACTGTGCCATCAGTGTTGTGTTAGTGCCTTGTTTCTCTCTGTCTCTTATTTTCAGCATCATCACAATTTTTATCATCTGTGTGATTCTTGGCCTGCCCTGTTGCCTCAGGGTTGGGGACGGCGATGATGTTTGTAGTCCAACCACAAAGATGAGGGGCAATGACTTGCACTGAGAGTCAGTGTTGCCAATTTAGCGGGTTTTTTCTTTAAAATCTGGAGATTTCGTTTGCCACTCAAAAAGCTTGTCCTGAAACTTAACTCTCTGAGCGGTGTCATATAAACATTTAACAATAGGTTTGATAAGAGGGATAGGATTAAGTGAACTCTGGAATATTTACTTTGTATCCCCATAAAATTCAAATTACACTGGAGAGCCAATGTTAACTAAATTATTTTACCTATTAACCCTAAGTCGGAAAAGTCGGAAAACTACATGCTTTAAAAAGTAGAACCCCTTCACCCAACAAAGAACAACGCATAGAATTTATCTCCAATCACAAAAAGCAATTGGTTAATGTCCTAAAAAAGTTAGAATGGTCCGGAAACGGGGGATCATTTTATGTTACAATTATATGCAAAACTGACCCCCTTAATCTGCATTCTAAAATAATTGTTTCATTTTTTTCTTTCCGTGAAAGATAAGTGATAAAATACAACGATTAATTTAAAATAAATAACACAAGAAAAAAGCAACTTTAATATTCAATAAATTGACTACCAACAGCATTGTAACATCCACGTCGCACGCACCTTTTCCAACTTTTGTTAAATTTATTTTTTATTCATTTTTTGTATTACCACCTGGACTTAGGGTTAGTAGTAGGAAGGGTGTGTTCGTTTTTATGCCCAGAAAATTAGGTAATTTGGGCAAGGTAGGTAAATTAGTTAAGTATGGAATAAATATAGAAGAAATTCAATCATTAACAAAATATTAAAATGGCTTACTTGTTTACGAAGAAACCGAAATGCATTATGATGGATAATCTCGGGCTTTTTTTTCGTATTTGTCCATAACCCGTTTTCCCAACTTTTTACTGACCATTTTTTTTCTTTTTTCGGTGTACAATTACCTATCGGTCACTAGAGAATTCCAGGTTTTTGGGACATTTTTTTTCAAAAATTAGATTTTAGGAGGGGGGGTCTGTTTCCAATATAAATTTAACGTAAACTAATCCCCCTCTTTTTGACCATTTCAAATTTAAAAAATTCTTTTTCTGTGTATGATTACCTATCAGTTCGCTAGAGAATTCCGTTTTTTTTTTAAAAACTTTTTCAAATATATAGATTTTAAGAGGGGGGATCAGTTTCCTATATAAATTTAGTCTAGACTGATCCCCTTTTTTGACCATCTCAAACTTTTAAAATTCCTTTTCTGTGTACTGTTACCTATCATGTCGCTAGAGAATTCCGGGTTTTGGGGAATTTTTCTTCGTAGATTTTAGGAGGGGGGATTAGTTTTATCTTGCCTTTGGTAACATTTATTTGTTGCCTATTTGTTTTGTTTTTTCTACCCCTTTTTGTTCTGTTTTTGTAACATATCGCCAACAGTTTGTTTTGCATGTGTCGACCTTGTAAAAAATAAAAAATAAAAACAATATATATTTTTTAAATTTGGTGACATGTTTTGCTGACATTTTATTTTGAATTGCCATATTTCACAAGTATCTTTTAATCACCAACGCCTTTCTTTTCTTAAATAAAAATGAAAATAATTGCTCGTTTTCCGTAATTGTCGGTGTACTGTACGGTAATACTTTTCAATACCAAGTAAGTACTTCATAAAGTTTTGGTGTCATTTTATTTTTAACTGCCATATTTCACAAGTGCCTTTTCATGTTACATGCTCACTAATTGTACATAGAAAAAAGAAAATATGGTGATGGTCAAAAAGTGGGAGTTCAGTTTACGTTAAATCTATATAGGAAACTGATACCCCTTCCTAAAAATCTAAAATATATGAAGAAAAATTCCCCAAAACCCGGAATTCTCTAGTGACATCATAGGTAATAATCGTACACAGAAACAGAATTTCAAAAATTTGAAATGGTCAAAAAGAGGGGGATCCGTTTACGTTTTAATTTATATTGGAAACTGATCCCTTCTAAAATCTAAAATATTTGGAAAAAATTATGAAAAAAAACTAGAATTCTCTAGCGACTTGATAGGTAATTAGAAAAAAGAAAAAAAAATGGTCAGTAAAAGGGTTGGGAAAAACGAGTTATGGACATTGGACAAATACGAAAAAGCGTTATATTATTTTCATTTTTGCAGACGATTTCTTTGACAATATTCTATATTTAGATACGTCATTATATTTCAATTTTGAATAAACACTGTTTTATTTTAGGATTTGTTTCTTCCAAAACGAAATATAGACCTCATTAAACCTCCCACTAACCCTAGGTCCAGGTGGCAACAAATTAATATTTGTGGAAAAAAATTAATATTTATTTGCAGAATAATCCGCAAAAGTCAGACAACAAATTAATATTTGCAAAATAATATTTTATTTTTTAGTAATAGGCAAAAACAGACAAATTAATATTTGCTCAATGGATACATTTTCGCTGCCATAACTATGAAAAACAGACAAAAGTAGTCGATAAAATTTGGCAGTAATTTTGGGAGCTAACCGTTTTAATATACTCCAAAATTATTCCGCATATGTATCCAGATCAGGGGAGATAACGACGATAATTTTTTTTTTTTTTTTTTACTTTAATTCACCCTTAACCAGGAGGCAAATTGCCACTGAAGCATAGGGGGCTACTGTAGATTAGGGGCAAGATTTATAGGAAGCATCCTAAGTGAGGAGTTGAGCAGTGAGATGTTTGTTTACATTACATTTAAATTTCTCCATGTCTGTACAGTCAGGGAAACAGGGAGAAGGGAAGGGGAATCCTAAAGGCTAGCAGTTCAAGGAAATAAGCTATCAGAGTAGAAAGTTCTCCGGCATCTGGGGACCTCCACAGTGAATGGATGGGATTTAGCTGATTGTCGGGTTTGTCGGGTGTATTTACGTCAAGGAGGCACCAGAGCAGCAAGAACACATTCCATTGAAGTACATGTAAAACAAGCACAGAGTCGATGGGATAGGGGTTGGAGCTTGGTAGATAGTGTGGGACCATTAGATATGACAACAATACTACATGAATGGGCAGATAGTAATCTTGTAGAGATATAGAATAGTGTCAGGTGTGAGAAGTTTTCTAGCACGGCAGAGAGAGCCCACTTTCTTTGCAGTAGCCATGGCAGTATCTTCTATGTATTTGTTCCAATTCATGTTACTTGTGAATGTTAGGCCGAAGAGTTTAAATGTTGGATAGGGTGCTATTTGACACGGCAATCGGTGGTTGAAGAGGTTTCTTATTATTGTTAAAAGAAAGGAGCTTTGTCTTAGTAGCATTAAATGTTGCCATCCATTTATGTCCCCAATCAACTACAGACTGGACTGGAGATCATTTTCTAAGAATCCAGCCATTGCCTTGGCAAGGAGGAAGTAATGCCTGGAAGAATGCTCTCATGACAACGAAACAGATACTATACTACCTCCTTCTGAATTGAGCATTAAAAGATAATAATAGTATAGTTTAGGCGTCAGACAGATACCAAATCTCCATTAGTAATAGAAGTAATAGTATAGTTTCGGTTTCAGACAGACAGATACCAAATTTCCATTAGAAATGTGTTAATTTTTGCATTTTCTTTCATGTTGTTGTCTTTTGGAAGTGTCGCACTTTTAAATGTGTGACAGGCTTCATGCTAATTAAATTCAGCACTGACTACAAGACTTCATCAAATAGCTACTTCAAGTGTCATGCAGAACGAACAAAATGACTGATTACCTGCTAACTAGATCCATATCTATAATGAATAACACGATGATGTCTGAGAAATCATTCATGGCATCTATCTGAAACTAGTGTTAACATGTCCTCCATTACTGACTGTCACTCAATTAAAGGCTCTGTCTATCAGGCCAAACTCTGAAATAGCATTTTATTTAGTCTGTCACACTTATGTTTGAAATACCATTTTCAAATGCGTCCATTTACCTCAATTAAAGGCTCTGTCTGTCATCCCAAATTCTGAAATAGCATTTTATTTAGTCTGTCACACTGATGTTTGAAATACCATTTTCAAATGCGTCCATTTACCTCAATTAAAGGTTCTGTCTGTCACCCCAAATTCTTAAATAGCATTTTATTTAGTCTGCCACACTTATGTTTGAAATACCATTTTCAAATGCGTCCATTTACCTCAATTAAAGGCTCTGTCTGTCACCCCAAATTCTGAAATAGCATTTTATTTAGTTTGTCACATTTATGTTTGAAATACCATTTTCAGATGTGTCCATTCCCCACAATTTGAGGCTTTGTCACGCTAATCTCTGAAATAGAATTTATTTAGTCTGTCACACTTACATTTTAAGAATGCATCCATTCACCTCAATTAGAGGCTCTGTCTGTCATGCCAAACTTATAAATAGCATTTTATTTAGTCTGTCACACTTATGGTAAACATAACATTTTCAGATGCATCCATTCACTTCAATTACAGGCTCTGTATGTCATGCAAAACTCTGAAATAACATTTTATTTTGTCTGTCACACTTATGTTTGAAATACCATTTTCAGATGCGTTCATGCATTCCACTTAGAGGCTCTGTCTGTCACGTACAATAGCATCTTCATTGGTAAAAGTTCAGATTGAATAGACTCATCGTAAGTATCCCCGTTTTTATTTAATAAAACTTATCTTTGTAGGATTTTTTTTACAATTATCTCTTGGTAGACATTTTATCTACTGTTTTGTCGGTCGTTATTCTGCAAGCCATGTTAATAAAATAAACAAATATTTTTTTTAAAGTCCACCTGTAGAAAGTCAACAAAAGAACCAACCAAACACATTCTTACAAATCAACAAAATGAAGATAAACCTATAGATTAATTGAATTTGGCTATATTTTAAAGGTTTCATAGATACAAATGAGGACAATAGTCTTAAGATAAACAACATAAATAATAATAACTCCTCATCCCAAAATTTGAGACAAAAAACTGTTATAATTATCTAATATAAAAAGTAAAGTCAGTCTCTTTATAGTTTCTTTGTCATCGATAGCTTTCTTCCTACAGAATTAATATTTGATTTTGGTTCATCGGTATTTCTTGCGGATCGTTGCAGAATGTTCTTAAGAAGAATAAAATGTAATTCAATTAAATTCCTTCCAGAAAATACTGGGTTGGAATTATTTTCAAATGACCACCATCTTAAAAAGGGAGATGTAACTCAGTATTTGTCCATACAGAGTTGCTTCTCTTTGATTGGAACAAAAACATTATATGTTTGAAAAAAAACCCACAAAAACTCGGCATAGTTTTAAAAAAGGAAAAGCAAAACAAATTGCAAGTAGATACACTCCCAGGCAACTCCTGGTAGTTAGTACTAGTATAACATAATTCCTAAGTTAGAAAAGATGATCTTGAAGAAGGTTGGAGGTTACATCGACCGAAACGTGAAAGTAACAATCAAGATGAGAATAGTAGTCCGAATAATCCAAATAATACATTGTTAAAAGATTGTTTTTTCACACAGAAACTGGACAAAAAAGAAATGTTAGCATTGTTTTTGCGGCTTATTTTGATAGAAAGGTTAACTGTTCAAATCTCACTTTCTTTAAGATAATATTAGGTATGAACTCTAACTCTAGCCCTAAATGACTGACTGAAATCTTTTTGCTTGCTTTTCTTACTATTATTAATACATTTTGTTCTATTGATTTGTGATACTTAAAACGAATTGCGACAGATTTTAATATTTGTTTGATTACCTGGCTTTCTTTTCTAACCAAAATTGTGAATTTTTCCAGAGTTGTGGAGCTGACTCCTAGGATTCCAAAGATTTCGACTCCAACTCCTTATTTTAAAGTCTTCCAATAGTCAGATTGTCTGTCGATTTTTAGAGACAAAACACTCCTAGCATTCTCATGAGTCTGACTCTAATCCTTTCAAAACTTCCAACTTTGACTCCTAGAATTCCAAAATATCATACTTCGACTTCTTATTTTAAAGTCTTCCAATATTCAGACTGTCTGTTGATTCTTCAAAGATAAAAAAAATCCGATTCTGATTCCTAGCACTCTCATGACTTTGACTCCTTCCAAAACTTACTCCAATTTGGACTCTGACTGCACAAATCTGCTTTTTTCCTGTAACTTTTATAATCGGACACTATAAATTAATCGTGACTTTCTTTACTGGCCAAAATTGAGACATTTACCCTGTACTTTACTGTCAGCCACGGCTACGGAGGTATTTTATGCAATGTATTCTAATAGACGCAAAAGAACTTTGAAGAAAACCCTAAAATGCTTGATATTATTTTACACAGCTAAAAACATGAAAATCTCATCAAATTCAAATTAATCTACACATCTTCCTATTCTAGTGGTTTATTTCCAAGAACTGACGGCTTGTGGAACTCTCTTCTTGCTGACTGTCTACCTCCTACCTATAACCTTAGATTTTTTAAGACTGAGGTAAATAAAACATTTCCTGTCTTTGTGCTAATCGTCTTTCATTCTTTTTCCTTTCATCAAGTGGCTTTTTGCCTAGTCTGGAGCGACTTCCATAAAAAAGATTTTTTTAAATCAATCATATCTAAAACATGTACGATTTCGGCATAAATTGACCCAACGATAGTGTTTGGCTAAGATCAAAGTAAGAAGTAAATCTGTATGGACGAATACAGTTTTTTTAAGATGGTGGCCATTTGGAAATTATTCCGATCTAGATAAAGTATTTTCGAGAAGGAATTAAATTGAATTACATATTATTATTCTTAAACACAAATATGCTAGGGGGCACAAGAAAGATGTCATCAAGGGATGACTCTGGTAAAAAGTAACCTAATGTTACACTTGAAACTAATTAAAATTTAATTTAATTTGATTTTAATTTTAAAAATCTTACAAAAGATAATCGTCTGCTGAAAATGTTGAAAAAGATAACTGATAATATAAATATGAGCTCTTTGATACGACAGGGACGCATGAAAACTTATTTTTGGTTTCATTTGGTTGAGGTTTAGTTTGGTTTTGGGTAATTTAATGCCAAAACAGAATACCCATTGTCAACAAGTAATTATATATGATTATTTGAACACTATTTTTAACCATAGCTGGGAGGGCGGGGGGGGGGGAATTGTGGTTTATACCTTTCTGTGTAATGCGACACAATGGATTTGATAGGATTTGAACATGGCATAGCCTGTGATGGTGTATCGATTTGTCCAATCTCCATTGGTTAATGGGAACAAATGAAACCTAGTACTAAATTTTAAATTTTTAATTCAAGACAGACACTATATTCAATCGGCAGTTGAAAAGGCTTCAAAATTTATTTCAAGTTTCGAAAATAACATGATAGTAATAACTAGTAAACCTTTATGGGTTTTTTTTTTGTTGGGTTTTATGGCATGTCAACCATCGTTGGGTCTCTATTTACTTGCCTCCCCACGAGGGTAGAGTTAGACACAAGGTCGGTTTTTAATGTGGGGAAAATCCAACTCCTCCAAAAAGGGCACTCTAGATAGGGACAAAAATAAAAATTGCTTCAGTCTAGGAAGAGTTCTCATTCACTGACCGGGGACAGAACAGATGAAGTGTAGTATCAGAACAAATACTACACCTTCATCTCAGCCAATACCCATCGTTGGATCAATTTTTTCCGAAATCGTACAGATTTTTGTATATGATTTATTTTCAGATTAATTTGAATTTGAAGAGATTTTTGTTACATACCTGGTCTTCCACAATGGTCACCCATCTAGTACTGATCAGACTCAATGTCGCTTAACTTTGGTGATCTTATGGGAACCGGTGTGTCAACGTTTTTATAGCCATATAGTCAGCCATTTTAATCTATCATGGCTGACATGCGTTTACTATCATAACCCTTCGAAATTCGAAAATAATTTGGAACCATTAAAACTGACAAATAGAAAGTAAAGAAAGCTTGAGTTAAATTTTAAAATGCCAAAGTCAAGTATTATGGTTCACGTGGGCTCCTAAACAAACAAACAGCGAAAACATTAATTTTATCAGGCATCCCTGTCATATGAAAGAACCAAAAACGCTTAACCTTTTTTTTAGTTATTGTTCCAACGCCCCCCCCCTAAAAAAAAACTAATAAAATGGTGACAAAATAAACGTTGTTCCCGTCTCAATGTTGTCTTTTCTTGAAGCCGTTTTTTTTTTGCTAACAGACAAATAACAACAACAACAACAAAAGTTGTCGGCAGAATAAAGAAAAAAAACTCAATTTAAAAATTAAAATGAATTCAATAAAAACGATAAAGAAACGAACATCGTTAAAAAAGATAAAAATTGAAAAATAAATAAATAACGCAGTTAAAACCAAAATCTATTCGGAAGCAGGAAGAATATGGATCTGTTGACAATTCCAACTGCTGTAAGAAGACTGTTGATGTCTTATGGCAGTGGCAGCGGTAACAGCACACCACGACACCATCAATATTTGGTAACATCTTCAGCGCTGTATCTATCTACCTACCTCCACACACAACAATGCTTACACCAGCATCTCTGCTAGCAGAGAATCCGATGATTGCTTGCCGGCTCCAAACAGTTACTACTATCGACACCAACACATGTACGCATGCACAGAGAACTGCATGAGTGAACGCGTGTACCTGTGTATGTATGGCCTTCCCAGACATATACACACACATATCTTTATCTATTGACTAAGTGGTAATAAGACAAGAATTGGATAAGTTGTCATTAACACTTAGGGAAGGAGGATATAGTGAAATGCATAGCAATTAACTTCTGTCATGTTCTCACAGGTACTTTCTCTCTCTTTCTCTCTCTCCCCCTCTCTCTCTCTCTCTCTCTCTCTCTCTCTCTCTCTCTCTCTCGTGCAACAGCAGACAATATTCAAGTAAAGAATAAAAGATATCTAAATAAATAAAATTAAAATTTTATTTCTTCTTCTTAGTGACCTATATTTAATTTATCTACATTTAAAAAAATTATTATTATGCCTCTTTGGGTGAATCTCTTATTTTTATCCATTCTAACTTTTAACGAACTTTTAAAAAGTTTATATATATATATATATATATATATATATATATATATATATATATATATATATATATATGATAAATTGCAATCAAAAATAATAACTCTTTAAAGTTTTGAATATTGAGCTTTATTTTGCTTTGGAAATTGATTCTCATAATAATGGACTAAACTATATAAAAGAATATTTTAGCCTGAAGATTTAGCCCCCGGGGATGAAATGCGGGAGCCTCTGTGTAGCTTAATTGCCATAAATATATTTTCATAGCTAACTATATATATATATACAATATTAATTCTCTTCCTTTCACTGTGGTTATTGTATTGGTTGGATGATCCGAGGCGTTCAGACAAAAGTAAAATGTTGACTTGGGTCTGACGGTTTCGAATCGTGTGACCGGCAGAACAATCATCCTCCACACTAATGATTCCCGGAAAAAGGATGAAACACATGCGTATGTGAATAAGAATTTAAAAATACTTATCATAATATTGTTTATAGTCTTTTTAATGCTAAGACGGGATCTTTAAGAGAATTATAATTAAGCTGTCAAATTTAATGCAAAATGCCAAGTTGCATCCTCACAGGTCGTTGAACACTGTAGGTAACAGCCTTCTAAATATTTCCGCTTGCATAGACATAAATAGACCTTAATTCTCTTCTTTTCATCATGGTTATTGTGTTGGCCACATGGTCCTAGGCGTTCAGACAAAAATAAAATGTTGACATGAGTCTTACGGTTTAGAATCGTGTGACCGGCAGAACATTCATGATCCACACTGATGATTCCCGGAAAAAGGATGAAACACATGTACATGTGGATAAGAATTAAAAATTTTTATCATAATGTTGTATATATATATATATGTGTGTGTGTGTGTGTGTGTGTTGGGATAATTAATCAGAATCGAGAATCGGAAAAATCAGAACTTTTGGGGACAGAAAATTTTTAGCCTTATTTCCGATTCCCAAAACGATTCTTTTAATTTTTATACTTGGCAATAAAAAATTAAACAAACACAATATATGCATTTAATAGAAGAATATTTATTTACAACAAAAGACTAAGGACCATAGGACTGTAGGTTAGGAATTACCAGATTTAGCATTAACTCTCTGAGTCTAATTTAATTTTTTTTATTGGTAAATTATGGTAAACAAAGTAAAGTTCACTTTACGCCTGTCAGAGAG
>OY744521.1:90587197-90599697 GCA_963556195.1 Sepiola atlantica | reverse complement strand
ACATTTTTGCTAATCGGACGACCTCATTCTTTTAAATGTATGTGAAAGGTGATAACATACATACGAACGTGAAATGCCCTAGCGTATTATTATATAGATGTTGTCGGAAAAAAATTACAGAATCACTTTTAACTGTAACAAAACAGAAAAAAAACAGTACTATGCATGTGCATTAATCTGACCTAAACTTGAATTTCGTTTTTTGGAAATCACGATGTGTTATGGTGTAAGCTGATCCATCTATTTCAGGAATAAATGGAATTAGCTAGACACAATAAATATAGTTATGACTAAACGTTGTGGCAGCAATTGGTGGCATTCATTTGCCATCTGGTTGCGATCGCAGTCGCATACCAGTCGAGGTTCCGATCTCGACAATCAGTCCAGCAGAAACTGGCCCATTTCGATGTCCTTTTATCTGTCGGGCTGAGGTATTCGTCCACTCTTCCAGGCCTTGCCTCCCCTCTTTGGGGTGGAGTAAGTTTATTGCTTACTGCCTGAAGCGACCCGACCGGGGAATGCCGATGGGGTGCCTAGGCAATTTTTAAAAGGCCAAAGGGGTACTGGCTTGACTCTCTCAACCTTCCGACCTTGTGCCACATTTTCCTGCGATGGGAAGGAAGTAAATACCACAATTGGTTGGAGTTATAGTCCCAGAATCATGATGCGTACTTCTGTAACATACTTCTGTTAATGCACTTTTGTTAATTATACCACTGTGTTTGTCTTGATTATTACCGGCCTGCAAAGCCACAACACTATGATTTTAAATTCGAAAACTTATAATATAATATAATGGATAAAATAGTAAAGTAGACTCTCAAACCTTGGTTATGCAACTAATCTAGAAAAAGGAAAAGTCCAAAATAACACCGTTCTT
Source organism: Sepiola atlantica (assembly GCA_963556195.1). NCBI lineage: Eukaryota > Metazoa > Mollusca > Cephalopoda > Sepiida > Sepiolidae > Sepiola > Sepiola atlantica. The sequence continues at coordinate 90,598,817 of OY744521.1, read as the reverse complement.
TCTTTGCTCATCCATTGTTTCCAGTCGTCTTTTACTTTTCCTTGCCACTGGTCTCAAGCAATGACAGTTCAGGAAAGGTGCTGTTGAGGATTATGTAAACCTTGCTTCGTGCAGACACCCTTATATGGAATATCGTTTGTCTTTCAACCCTGAAAAACTAAAGATAGTTTGCTACACATATAGATAGATAAAAAGAAATATCAAATCTTTTTTTTTTTACTATTGGGTCACTACTTATCAAGGACAATAGCCATTCGAGGATAAAGGTTAATGAGACAGAATTATTGTTACTCCAAAGATGAGGAACACTATGGGAATACTAACATTGATGAATGGTAAAAACTTCGTTTGATGGGGCGGTTTATGACAAGAATTTGTTACAGTGGATTTGAAGATGACTAAGTCACAATCAGAGGAGAAGCAGTTGCAAAAAAGCTTTGTCCATGAAAATTCTGTCACTTTTTTGTCATTGACAAAGAAACGAGGGTTTCAGACAGTTCCGTGTGGGAGTTTGAACAAGACGGACGTGAAATAATTATACTATGAAACTTTGGAAAGTTAAACTAGCTATAAGGCAAAATGTGCTCCCCAAAAATGTCTGTTCGTTGAGTTCACTCATTTATCCTTAAGATAAGTTATGTACTGCAAGTGTATGAGGTAGACAGTTAGTTAAGAGAAATCTGGTCTTTCTCTCTATATATAAGTTAATGTTTTATCTCCAGAAAAATAAAACCCCTGAAATTCCAAATGAAAACCGCCGAGTCTTCTTTCTGGGCAAAGAAAAGTTTATTACAGATAACCACACAGAAGGAGAAATCGCTAGTCGAATCACGACCACGACAACATGCAGGGAAAGAAAGCACGAAGCAAATCAACACAGTCAGTCAGAATGAAAGAGAAGGAAAAAAATACGACAAAGAGAATCTAAGGTAAATTCACGCATTGATATTGAAATGAACATTTGGGTTTGTCACTTAAAAAAAGAAGTTAAAGAGACTGGTGCATGAGCACACATCCGCACACGTGTAAAAGAGTTTTAATATGCACCTTGCAAAAAGAATTAATGAATGAACACACACACACACATACATACAGAATCTAAGAACACGTATGCACATATAGTGCACACACACACACACATTAAAAGAATTAAAGTATGCGAAAACCGCATGAGTGAGAACGAACGGGAAAATAGTTTTAAGAACTTTTCAAGTTAGTTTTAAGAGTCACAACATAACACTAAGAGCTTATCAAAACAAGGGGCTTCTTTAAGGAGAAAGTCAATTATTTCAACTGGGGCAAAACATTTTTCCCCAGTGCACCATATGCTCCAGGTCCGAAGAGAGAGAATCAGCAAGATCTTGTCATCAATGTTCTTCAAGATGCTGCGATAGAAAATTTTGCTATTTGCGTAGATGTTAACAGATGATTTCGGGATATGATTTGGCAGATAATTAATGAAGATCAGGAAGAGTGTTAGCCCCAGAATAGATCCTTGAGGCATGCCAGCATTGATTCAATATGTTTCCGACCGCTGCCCATCAACAACTACTTTTATAAACTTATCCGAGATAACGGATTCGATAGTTGTAAAGACATTGGCAGATATTTCATAACTAGCAAGTTTATGGGGCAACCCTTTGTGCCAGACACTATTGAATGAATGCCTTTGATATGTCAAGGGCTATTGCTCTAGAAACAAACCCCGTCAAAAGATTTGCTAATCTTATGAAATATTACAGTTAGCACATCAGCAGTTTACCTTGCACGACGAAATCCGTATTGCTTGTCACTAAGTAGATTGTTTTTTTGCTGATGGGGTTGACAATTGCTTGATTTATCACAGATTCAAACAGCTTATTAATGAGCATATGAGAGACTAATCTGTACTGAGATGCAGAGGACTGATCACCAGTAATTTTAAATACTGGACAAGGTTTTCCAAATAGATGGAGATCGTTTCTCATTTATAATTTTGTTAGAAAGGAGCAAGTTAATGACTCTGTTCATTATATGAAGACATAATTATTTTCATTAAAGGAATTTCTATTCGCTAGGATATTAAATGAATCGTTTTAATATAAAATCTATAGACGTTTAGATTTTACCAATAGTCACTCTCAGCATTGCCTGGAAATAAATGAAGATGACTGTGTACTAATTCTCCCAGCCCTGAACCCCATATTATCATTTTTATTCTTATTTTCAATTTTGAAATGACAAATAAAATAAAAGTATATCATCGTCTGTGCTGCCTGTGGATGTCTGGTATGAATGCAGAACCCTACAATGTTAATGTAAAACCCCAAAATAAAAAAAATAATAATACCACCATTGAAATCGTTGTAAAAGGGGGGGGGTACGATTATAGTATAGCATAGATTCTTTAGCTAATGTTATTCAAATACAGGATTATTGGAAAGTAATTCTTTATTATTAAGTGTTCGTAAATTATTACTGAAATATAATTCTTATCAGGAAATGAATATGATAAGAAAGTATATAGACTAGAGTTTTATTTAGAATTCATTAGAGACACCATCATTCACCACTGCCTGACAACCACATCAACTGATTTCACAAGGAATTCTTTTTTTGTGTTTTACTTCCCCCTGTCAGAAACATTGTTCATTGAATGTGAGGATTAAAGGGGGAAGCGAGAGTTACAAGGTTGCTTGCTCCTTAATTTGTCCTTTAGTCCTCACATTTTATGAGCGATGGTTCTGAAAAAGAGAGAAGAATTGCTGTTTTCTGGGTCAGCTGTTGTTTTAAGTGGGTGGTATGTGGAGATTTTCAATCCTCTCATAACATTCATCATCATTAAATTGTCAATCTATCCATCTCATTAACCCTTATCTTCGAGTGATTTTAGACCTAAATAATTGGTGACTCATTAGTAAAAAAAGAAAATGAGTTACTTGTGAAGAAATGAGTTGATGCAGTTCTCAGGTCGCTTAAAAAGCTGGTGACGAATGCTGGCGCCCACATTGGATTTTAAATACAACCCCATGCTATACACTTCTATATCATATTCATTTCTTGTAAGTTATATTTCAGTAATACATTACTAGCACTTAATAATAAGGGGGTACTTTTTAATCATCCTGTAGATTACTAATATCTGAGACAGAAAATAATTGTGCAATAAAACTACAGCAAGTCATCATCATCATCATCATCATCATCATCATCATCATCATCATCATCATCATCATCATCATCATCATCATCATCATCATCATGTCCGTTTTACATGCTGACATGTGTTCGACAGCTTTTAGAAATTGAGTTCCAAACTAACCTATCTTTGTCCAGGTCTTTATTTATCCCTTTCTTTCTCAAGAGCATTCTTATCACTTTCTCCCATGTTTTTCCTTGATCTACCCCTGCCAACTGACCCTGCTAGCTCAACTGTTCCACATCTACTGACCCAAGAACTCTCGTCCACTTTTTCAATGTGACCATACCATCGAAGTCTCTTTTTCTGTACACATCTACCATATTGTCCAGATTTAATCTTCCTCTGAGGTCATCAGATCTAAGCCTGTTTAAGACTCACATCACAGAGCCATCATATCATTCTCATATCATTTCTCTCGATGCAATGCATGTCCTCAACTCTCATTGAGTAGGTTTCACTTCCATACATCATCACACTGCATATACATGCCTGATATATGCTTTCCTTGGTCGACAACAATAACACTCTGCTAGTTAGTTATAACAAAAGTTCCCTAGACTTATTCCATCCACTCTGAACTTTCGCAATTACACTCGCACCTGTCCCTCTTTGTGCTCCAATAGTATCACCAAGGTAATAAAACTTCTGAACAACCTCAATATCTTTTCCATCCAAAAATATTTTGTCCACATCTAAGTTCTCATCCATCTCCATTGTCTTACACTTTTTCACATGAACTGGTTATAATATCTGTTAGGACATCTAACGAAAACGGATTTACCTCCCTTGAACCATTTCGGGAGTTAAGAGTTATCGCCCTTGAAAACGGTCGGCTGCCCAGGGAGAAAAATAAACAAAGATCACGGCATCAGACACTTAATATGTCAATCGCGTCCAGCGGCAAATTAATTCATTAATTCATTCTGTGTTCAGTTTTAATAAATCTATTAAACGTTTCTCTTGAAAGTTCATCCATTTATTTACGAGTTATTATTTATTATAACCTAAATTACAAGGTTATAAAAATATCTCATGCTACCTGTAATTCCACTGCATTTCTTGTGTCCCGAATGCTTATAAGTACCACAAGCAAATGAGTTGCACTCGACTTCCTTTCTACAAACTGAGCAAGTATTTTAGCAATTTATAAATCTTTCTTATTCAAACTGTTACATTGAAGACATTTATAACTCGTGATCTTATACAGCCTAATTAAAAAAAAATGAACTGCTTCGCAACTTGCTCTAGTTATTTACATAGATAAGAAGTACTAGATTTTGTCTTAACTACTTCCTGCCCCCCCCCCCGCACACACTCAATGGACTTGTTTTTATGTTCCATATCTTCTTGAAATGTATACAGTTGACATTCAGTCAAGTGTTAATATTAGCAATTTTTTCTAACATTCACTTTTATTGTTAAATTGATTTTCAAGCGGATAATATATAACATTGATTTTGATTGGTTAATGGCATTCAAACATAAATTGGAGTCAACTGAGCTGAAGATTTCTTTAAAAAACTAAAAGGATTGTGAAATGGAGTGCATTCTATTTAGTATAAATAATGGTAACTATCAGAATCAAAAGATGTGTAGGGAACCGATTCTGGTGGTGCACCAGTTCTGAGCACTGCTGATTGTTTCCCCTTGATTGAGCCCCCAAAAGACCAAAGAGTATTAATAATTCACTGTTGTCGGACCTCTCTTGTGGGGCTCCCCCAAAATGAAGAATCTAGGCCTTCCGAGTAATCAGTAATCAACGTTCCTATCTTAAAGGTAGAGTAAGAACTAAATATCTTTCATCGTTTTGTATAATGTATGTTGCTTGTCTTTCATAATTGTCAACTGTAACTAAATGTGTTACCCATACTTTGGTCATAGCCTTCGTTTTAATGATGGATATGTTTGGAATATATGTTTAATACATGATATGTGAATTCAAAAAACGTATATTCTAATCATTTGCAGACATATGCAACACATCCCCTCACCTTCTAAAATTTTGGTTATTCAATTTTTGTTTGAAATCTTCGAATTACTATTGATTAACTTTTAGATCATAATTTTTTTTTTTAAACCGATTTGTTTAATTTTTAGGTGTGGGTTCAGTCTTCCTATGTCTAAACGAAAAGATATGGAGTAGGAAAGATATATCAACACCTCTGAAGTTAAGACTTTACAATGCATTGATAGTTCTTGTTGCTGTCTATGCAAGTGAAACATAGACTATATTAGCAGAGCATGATAGTCAATGACTTTGAAATGAAATGCTGAGAACTAAACTTTCTATCAATTTGTGCATGGAAGACATTGTGTGTTGCAAACCGACCATAAGTCGCTGCTAACGATTTATCGGTCAAAAAAGGGATTACCAACGCATACTGAAAGCAGACAGCAGAAATGGGAGACATATTCTCCCCAATTACAATTATAAAATGGAGTTTCTCCCGTCTAGACTTATCTCAAAATATACTGAAACCCTTAAAGACACTGTGATTGCCTCCCTACAAACTGAGGTAAAAGTTTTAAAAATATATATTGTGTAAGCCATTAGAAAGCTTCCGGTAACAGTCAAAGAAATAAAAGAAAAGGCAACAATTTTTTAAAACATTAAAAAGAAAAGAAAAGAAAAACGCTGACAACTCTCGGAAGTGTATGTGGTGAAGTAGTTATGTACTGCGATCGAGTGGTTATAACTGCAACATTACAGAAAAGAATACTATAAGAATTCCATGTCTGTCACCTGGGAATTTCGAGAGTTTAAAGTCTCATGAGAAACTATGTGTATTGGACAAGTATGAACAAAGACATTGAAAATGCGGCGAAACTATGCAAATGTGCTTTGGCAGCAAATACACCTTTTATAAAGTTCAGACTCTGGCCTAAAACTGACCAACTGTTGTCTAGGATCCACATAGATTTTGCTGGCCCACTAGACGGTTTCTATTACCAAATAGTGGTGTACAATTTCTCGAAACGGACGGAAATATTAAAATGTAAAACACAACCACGAAAGTTTTCACATGAATTGTTCGCCCGGTTCAGGATCGTTGACTGTATTGTATCAGACAACGGAATGCAATTCACATCTAGTGAATTTAAACTATTCGGTCAAACATTCGTAGTGGAGCATATTACGATCGAGTCGTATCATGCGAAAAGAAACAGTCAAGCTCAACGGTTCGTGGACAGGTTCAAAAGAGCGCTTAAGAAAGCAATGGGTACACTTACCAAAAAAGCCATGCAAGAATTTTTCAAGGTATATAGGATGACCCCAAATAACAATGTTCCATCTTCCATGATGCCAGCAGAAGCAATATTTGCAAGGAATATTAAAACAGTGTTTGATAGATTATTGCCAACCCATACGAAACCAGTAGATGAAAAAAAAAATCACATAGGGACGCTTCAAATTTGGAGAAATGTTTTCTTTCGAATGTTCAAAAACAATACATCCTACCGGGAAATAGGAATACTGGATAAACGGATTGGGAACATGATTTACATGGTAAAGGGGCCCAAGTTTATCCACAAAAGACACATTAACTAGATAAGGAAACGATATTCAGATGCTGTTGAGAATAATGCTCCAGAGAACGAACTAATGGACGAACATTTGAGATACCAATCCCGCAAACAGGTCCTAAACACCATAGATCAAAAAGAAAACGTAAGATTACGGACTTAATAGTAATAAACCCTAAAAGGAAAAAGTATTGACTCCATACGGAGCATGACTAAAAAGGGTGCTATGCTGTGATGGTGATCTACCCTATTTCATGACTATCTGGCCTCTTCTAGACATTATGTATAGACGAGTCTACGACGAAGGACGAACAGTCTTTCTGTAGTATACTATTCCGTGCTTCTGTAAAAACACACTCTTGTAAATATACCATATAACCCAAGAATTCTGATCCATTCTTTCAACATGGTCATACCATCGAAGTCTCCTGTTCTGCACGCATCTCCCTATACTGTTCAGATTTAATCTTTCTCTGGGGTCATCAGAACTAAGTCAGTCTTTAAGACTCACATTACACATCCATTGTATCATTCTCATCTCATTTATCTCTATGCAATGCATATCCTCAACTCTCACATATACATTGTCTTGGACGAGTCAATAATCCAGAAAAGAACCAAAGTTCTGATTTTATTCCTAACATTATATATATATATATATATATATATATATATATACTGTATTAAAAAAGTTCAGAACAACATAGTAGCGTCGGTTTAGAATCAACAGATGATCCAGAAGTGACCAACACATGATCGTGTGTCGTTGACTCTCATCAGCCATTGTTGTGAGTGCTGGTTGGAAAATTTAAATCAGAAATTTGGTTCTTTTCTGGATTAGTGACTCTTCCGAGATATAATGTATATCTTGGTTTTAGGAATACAAATTTTCTGAACTTTTGTAATACCATATATAAATAAATATTACCGTCTTATTTTGAGTTTCTTTTTTAATAGTCGAGCACTCTGCTGGGCTTCTTCCTTCTGATCTTAGCAAGATATATATATATATATATATATATATTAAAGAAAGTCAAATTCAAATATTTAAACTTTAGTTGTATCATAAGAGGACAAAAAATTTACTTCAAGTATATAAATATTAAAAAATGAAGCATTCCAAATCTTTATGATACAAGTGAATATTGTAGGTGAAATTTAGTTCAATGATTAGGACTTTAAGTCCAACAGAGCTCATATTATTATAACTCATTAGAAAACAAAATTAATGACATAATATTTTGTAATCAAGCTCCAAAATTTCAACCGTAATTATGCATTATAGTCAAGTCTACATTTATGGACGGTTATTTTGTCTGCAATATGAAAGAATGTTTTCGTTGTTATTTTTGAACCCATGGGTATTTCACAGTTGACAATTATTCACTATTTAGATTACTAATTTATTTCAGAAGAAATTAAGCATATATAATATTTGATAGAACTATTCATAAACTGGAACTATATGCGTACTTTGAAGAGTGAATATATATTTTTTGAAAATATATATTAGACTCTTAAATATAATTATTATAGCTTGTCATGAAAAAGGAAAAGAGTATCAAAAAGAAAGAAAATAAGGTTTCTGGATTTTGTTGGTTATTTTTTATTTATGTGGTTATTTAAGAATTTCATTGTTAGCATGATCTGTAACGAATTGATAAAGAATATTTTTGTTGGTTATTTTTTATTTATGTGGTTATTTAAGAATTTCATTGTTAGCATGATCTGTAACGAATTGATAAAGAATATTTTTGTTGGTTATTTTTTATTTATGTGGTTATTTAAGAATTTCATTGTTAGCATGATCTGTAACGAATTGATAAAGAATATTTTTGTTGGTTATTTTTTATTTATGTGGTTATTTAAGAATTTCATTGTTAGCATGATCTGTAACGAATTGATAAAGAATATTTTTGTTGGTTATTTTTTATTTATGTGGTTATTTAAGAATTTCATTGTTAGCATGATCTGTAACGAATTGATAAAGAATATTTTTGTTGGTTATTTTTTATTTATGTGGTTATTTAAGAATTTCATTGTTAGCATGATCTGTAACGAATTGATAAAGAATATTTTTGTTGGTTATTTTTGATTTATGTGGTTATTTAAGAATTTCATTGTTAGCATGATCTGTAACGAATTGATAAAGAATATTTTTGTTGGTTATTTTTTATTTATGTGGTTATTTAAGAATTTCATTGTTAGCATGATCTGTAACGAATTGATAAAGAATATTTTTGTTGGTTATTTTTTATTTATGTGGTTATTTAAGAATTTCATTGTTAGCATGATCTGTAACGAATTGATAAAGAATATTTTTGTTGGTTATTTTTTATTTATGTGGTTATTTAAGAATTTCATTGTTAGCATGATCTGTAACGAATTGATAAAGAATATTTTTGTTGGTTATTTTTTATTTATGTGGTTATTTAAGAATTTCATTGTTAGCATGATCTGTAACGAATTGATAAAGAATATTTTTGTTGGTTATTTTTTATTTATGTGGTTATTTAAGAATTTCATTGTTAGCATGATCTGTAACGAATTGATAAAGAATATTTTTGTTGGTTATTTTTTATTTATGTGGTTATTTAAGAATTTCATTGTTAGCATGATCTGTAACGAATTGATAAAGAATATTTTTGTTGGTTATTTTTTATTTATGTGGTTATTTAAGAATTTCATTGTTAGCATGATCTGTAACGAATTGATAAAGAATATTTTTGTTGGTTATTTTTTATTTATGTGGTTATTTAAGAATTTCATTGTTAGCATGATCTGTAACGAATTGATAAAGAATATTTTTGTTGGTTATTTTTTATTTATGTGGTTATTTAAGAATTTCATTGTTAGCATGATCTGTAACGAATTGATAAAGAATATTTTTGTTGGTTATTTTTTATTTATGTGGTTATTTAAGAATTTCATTGTTAGCATGATCTGTAACGAATTGATAAAGAATATTTTTGTTGGTTATTTTTGATTTATGTGGTTATTTAAGAATTTCATTGTTAGCATGATCTGTAACGAATTGATAAAGAATATTTTTGTTGGTTATTTTTTATTTATGTGGTTATTTAAGAATTTCATTGTTAGCATGATCTGTAACGAATTGATAAAGAATATTTTTGTTGGTTATTTTTGATTTATGTGGTTATTTAAGAATTTCATTGTTAGCATGATCTGTAACGAATTGATAAAGAATATTTTTGTTGGTTATTTTTGATTTATGTGGTTATTTAAGAATTTCATTGTTAGCATGATCTGTAACGAATTGATAAGTAATATTTTTGTTGGTTATTTTTGATTTATGTGGTTATTTAAGAATTTCATTGTTAGCATGATCTGTAACGAATTGATAAAGAATATTTTTGTTGGTTATTTTTTATTTATGTGGTTATTTAAGAATTTCATTGTTAGCATGATCTGTAACGAATTGATAAAGAATATTTTTGTTGGTTATTTTTGATTTATGTGGTTATTTAAGAATTTCATTGTTAGCATGATCTGTAACGAATTGATAAAGAATATTTTTGTTGGTTATTTTTGATTTATGTGGTTATTTAAGAATTTCATTGTTAGCATGATCTGTAACGAATTGATAAAGAATATTTTTGTTGGTTATTTTTGATTTATGTGGTTATTTAAGAATTTCATTGTTAGCATGATCTGTAACGAATTGATAAAGAATATTTTTGTTGGTTATTTTTGATTTATGTGGTTATTTAAGAATTTCATTGTTAGCATGATCTGTAACGAATTGATAAAGAATATTTTTGTTGGTTATTTTTTATTTATGTGGTTATTTAAGAATTTCATTGTTAGCATGATCTGTAACGAATTGATAAAGAATATTTTTGTTGGTTATTTTTGATTTATGTGGTTATTTAAGAATTTCATTGTTAGCATGATCTGTAACGAATTGATAAAGAATATTTTTGTTGGTTATTTTTTATTTATGTGGTTATTTAAGAATTTCATTGTTAGCATGATCTGTAACGAATTGATAAAGAATATTTTTGTTGGTTATTTTTGATTTATGTGGTTATTTAAGAATTTCATTGTTAGCATGATCTGTAACGAATTGATAAAGAATATTTTTTTTGCTGATGAGGAGATTATTAAAGAAGATTTCTGAAACATATGCACACAATACTATTTGTTGATGTTGAATTTTTGGAACCCGATCACAAAATATTGATTATGTCATAAATGTTGTATTCTATTGAGTTATAATATATAGATCAACTCTGCTGGGAAGCCATGAGATAAAATACTGTTATATTTTTAAATTCCCGAAACAGTTTTACATGGTAAACAACTGATGATCCCTTAAATAATGTTAAGACTACTCGCGTAAATTCTTGGGAGCAAACTAATATAGTGACTGTAAAAAGTTAATTGACTTACAAGAAAAGTAATTTTCTACCGAAGGACTTGGAACTAAAAGTGTTTTTTTTTTAATTGTTTTCTTTTTATATATCTAGTTTAATGTTTGAAAAACTTCCAAGACTATATATATATTAGGTATATATTTTTTTTATTTGTACAAACATTATTTGGCTACACTTTTTTCAAACATATTTCGGTCAGAACCATGGATAGCCAGACCATAAAGAAAAGGTGTTGACCCAGAAAGGTTTGGCTATCCATGGTTCAGACCGAAACATGTTTGCAAATGTGTAGCTAAATGTTTGTATAAATAAAAAAAGGTATACCTAATAAACACCTCTACTTATTATTGAGCACTTTTATATAAATACAGTAAGGATTCTGTGGATGTTAACCCTGCGGATGTAAACTTACCTAGATTACAATATATAGGTAATAAATATTTACTTAGATTACTATATCTATTAATAATGGAGTTTATGTATCTGTCTGTCTGTCTGTCTGAAGCCGAAACTCCAG
>OY744521.1:90532197-90577197 GCA_963556195.1 Sepiola atlantica | reverse complement strand
TTAAAAACAAAAAAAACATCCACCGTTGACCATCAAAAATTATAATAATTTATATATGAAAAATTAAATTACTGACAATGATTTCATATGAATATTTTATATTTAAATAAATAGCAGGTGCAAACACTGGCAAAGCATAATTTCTTTCCGTCATTTTTGACAAAGGGTGTATATAAGTAACACTTTAATAGAGATAATCAGACTTATCACTGACATGACATATTTTCATTTGACAATAAGTTCTACAAGCAAAAAATTGGACTCCCTATGGCAACCCTTTGAGTGAAGTACTAGCCTGTCTATTTTTAGCATTCCTAGAGTCTATCCCTTTCAAATTTAGATTACCTCCAAACATTGAATACTTTGATGACATTCTAATTTTTCTACCCAAAGACACACAAATGGAAAATCTCAACAAAAAAAATTAAACACAGTCGAGCCATAAAATTTACTTATGAAACAGAAAAATAACTCAATACCATTTTTAGAAACACTTATAATAAAATCCAAGAATAATTTATCATTTAAAGTGCATCGCAAAACCACTCACAAAAACGACTATATGCATATAGCAGATAGGGCTCAAAAGGACTTTATGAATTGAATAAAGCCTATTTTTTTTTAAATAGAAAGATTTTTCAGTCATTATTTATACCATCCTGTCGGATATTTCCCTCCTTTTCTACATGTAGAAAGATATTTCACCCATTTATTTAATAAAACACATTTTTATAACTGTTAGCTAAGCACGTTTTAAGGAAAGTTTGGAAATATGTAAAAATGAATTTACATATAAACATCCCTGGGTTGCCCTGAAAGCAATTATTTTCTAACAAACCATTTTTCTTATCGTTTAACAAATATTTATTTTGTACAACTGCTTTTGTTCAAACAATAAATATTTAAAGACTATAACCCCTATGAGAAAAGCATCCTGTTCCATTAAGTTAAATGGAGCCAATATTTCTGGTAATATAGAGCAGACTCATTACAAGAAATTGCTAAGGTTTCTTGAATTGCTAAAACTTAAATGAGAAACTTGATATGAAACATAGGAAAAAGTTATTTTCGTTCTTCACATTTAGTGTTTAGTTTCACTAGATTAGAAGAATGCTTCAAAGACAAAGTATTAATTTAATTGCTGCCGCTGCATCGTTGTGTACATATGAAATATTTTCGTCTTTAATTTAAAAGAGTGTGGGGGTCGTCATACCTTTTATTGGTGATAACTTCCTCCACAAATAAAAATAATAAGAAGAAAACTTACATGCAAATTCAACGGAAGTTTATTTACTGAAATAAACTATTAACAAATAGAATATATTTCTTTTTGTAATGAGTTCATGAGTCCTTTCTTTAGTTTCAGGGTAAGTAAAAAGAAGAATGTCTTTTCTTTTGTTGAAATGTTCATTTGTTATAAAATGTTAAAAGAGGCAATAGGTAATGTTCGCCTGTGAAATTGTATGAAGCGCGCGAAAGGGTGAAATGGAAGAGTGATAGTAAGATGCGTGTAACCTCCGGATGAAAAGTCAGTTGAAAGAGAAAGTTTGATGTTTGTGTGTGCTTAAATACTATTTGGATAGGCTCCAGCGAGCTTAAAGAGAAAAGTTTAGAAAAATATGTCTTTGGAGAAATCTCATTGGACAGAAATATCACGTGGTGTGCTCTCAACTACGTCCGCTCTTTTTTAGTTGATCTAATATATAAGGCCACACCGGAATTTGCGTGGGCGTTATTTTATATTTGTCACGCGCCAATACAACAATTTTCACTCTGCGCGCCTAAATTGTATTTATTCCAAACAACAATTTTTATTCGAATCTTAACCGTGTCAACTGGCACAAGAGTGACATGAAAGGGGGAGATAATTCAAACTTTTTTTGGGGGGGGGGGGGGTGAATAGGAAAGATAAATACATAATCAAATGAAACTTGTCAAATGTGATTTCTTCAAAAATGTATGTAAACGATATGAACCTAGAAGAGCTGATTATTTTTAATTAGAGATAAGGACAATTTAATTGATTTTTTGCAAGCACACAGACTTATTTCAGGTGCCGAGACCTGCATCTGTGGCGCTGAGATGAGACTTATCGCAGACACAATTAGAAGCGATGGATATCCCCCCCCCCAAAAAAAAATAGTTTGAATTATCTCCTCCTTCATGTAACTCTTTTAAGTTAAAGACTAAAATATTTTATATACACACAACGATGCAGAAGCACCATTTAATTTAAATGATTTAAAGCATTTCAACATGAAATACTAAATACATTTAACTTTTATATTTAACTATATGGGCTCACACAAAGTGTAGTGAGCTCACTGGGATGCTGGTAGTTGACCCGGATTATGTTAGGGTGTTGCCTGCCTAATTGATGGTCGAGCTGTGGATGTAGATAGTGCTAACTTGATGTTGAAGCTACCTTCTGCTACTTGGGCAACATGTTGAATGCTGGTGGTGGTTGTGAACACGCTATTACTTCTCGCTGTTGTGTTGCTTGGGGAAGATTCAGGAAGCTGCTGCCAATCCTTACATCAAGGACACATTTTCTTCAAGATTTGGGGTAAAGTCTTTTAGGACTGTGTTTGTTCTGCTATCTTGGCATGGCAACAACTTCGGCATAATGATCGTGCCATGCCATGATCAGGTGGATGTGTGGCTGCAAACTGAAGTAAAAGATCCCTTAAATCGTTCTATATCAGAAACTTGGTATTGGTGGAATTATGGTGGTCTTATGTACTTGGCGTCTCAGGTGGTTTGGTCAAGTACAACGTACCACCTTTTGCATAACATGTCTGGATATCCCAAGAACTGGGGAGCATGGTAGATCGAGAATGATCTGGCTTGAGTACGTAAGAAATGATATCACTGATATCACTGTATGCAACTTGATTGATCTCAGGCGTAAGATATTGTTTGGTATTTCCCACCCCGGAGTTTGAGACACCTGCAGCTTCTTAAATACTGAATGCTGCTATGTCTGCAGCTGATGATGATGATGATGTTGCTGCTGCTGATGCTGATGATCTCTAGAACTTGGTAGTTGTTGACTCATTTTGCTATTTTGGTGATATAATCTGTGCTGATGGTGGGGTGAATTAAGTTTGATCTCATATGTACGGAATACATGGGGCAAGTTTTATGAGCTTCTTCCCATCTTAATCTATTGTTCACTTTAACGTGTTACTCAGAGTTGAGTTTACAACAGCTATGTCACATGCAAGTGCCATGTTACATGCGAGTGAATGCTGGGCTCCCACCTACTCAGTTTTTCCTGGGGATGCAGAGGAATAACAGGGCTATGGATTTGTGGTGTGCATCTTGACGACAGAGTTAGTTATGCTTCCCTGCTATTGAGGCTCAAGGTTCCCAGACTGAAGTTAGCTCTGCATTGCAATCGCCGTATGGACATGTTGAACGGAGCTCTGGTTGAATAAGCAGATGTAAACACATCTTAATTGAGGGTAATCGAGGAAAAGGTAGGTCGAGGAAAACTTGGGATGACTCAATCAAAGATGACCTCAAGCAATGGCACATCGAAACCAACGTAAATGACAGATTTTCTATGGAGAAAATCACTTTATACTGCTATAGACAACGTGCAACCCAATAAGAGATAGATGACTTGGTGAGTAAATTGCAAATTGCGGCTAATTAAATGGATTTTTTTTTTTAAACATAACTCAATCTCAAAACTAAGGAATATTTTACACATGTATTTTATTTGATTAAAATATATAGGACAAAAAGCCTTAGGGAAACAAACGTTGATTAATCCAGCTTTAGTACAATAATAGATACACAGACACTCACTGATTGTTATTATAGTAGTGAGGATTATACCAATCTTTTACTGGGAATTTTTGCTGTACAAAGATGGTGATTATGTTTAAGGCTAATGAGCACTAAACTTAGATATGTCTAACAGCTGAAAAGAATTAAGAGCAACGTTTCTACTTTGTTGATAAAGCACTTACCGCTTATATAAGTTCTCAAAAATACAGAGGTTATTTTCTGGGTCTAACACTTGATTTCTATACGAGATACATAGATGTCGGAGTGTTCAATCAAGATTCTCCTCCCCCGCTCAAATGTTGAGTTAGTAAAGCAGTGAAGAATGTAAGCAATTATGATAAGTAAATTAATCTTTCAATCAAAAATAGTCATAATATGCAGGTTGACCATATGTGAGGCCATCGTATGGAACTGATACTTTTCTAAAAATTAAAATATCTCAAAATATAATGAACTAGATACCCCTGCCTGGCAGTGGCCGGTAGTGTATTTACTGACAATGTTTTTAACTCTTCCCTTTTTTAAACTGTGCCATTATTTTTTCACCATATTTTATTTTTTGTTCCAATCATAGGGAAGTAAATCTGTATGGACAAATACATAGTGTTTTTGTTTTTATAAGATGGCGGCCATTTGAAAATAATTCTGACCCGGACAAAGTATTTTCTGGAAAGAATTAAATCAAATTAAATTTTGTTCTTCTTAACAACATGCTGCAATAATCCACAAGAAAAACTGACGAACCAGAATCAAATATTGATTTTTTTTATTGATTCTTCTGTAGGAAGAAAACTATCGATGACAAAGGAACAATATCATCATCTGTCATTGGTCTGGATGACCGTTGGGGTACCAAAGATGACCTGGCAACCAGTTTTTTTCTAAACCTGCTGATTTTCTGCCTTCTTGGGTGTGCCACTCAGCGTCAGCCCTGTCCACTCTCGGATGTTGTTCTCCTACTTCTTCCTTTGTCTGTTCTTTGTAGGATTTTCTTTGCGAGACCTGATGATCATGTGACATGTTTGTACCACTTCATTTTCCTCTTCTTAACAGTGCTCAGTAGATATTCATATCACCCGACTGTTTGTCTGAGCCTGTTCTTCACTTCCTCATTTGTGATGTGATCTTTGTATAAGATGTTGAGGATTTTTCGGAAGCATCTAATATCTGACGCATCCAAGCCTGAAGTCCTTGCAAGAATTGTGCAGACAACAGTAGCACTGGCCAAACTAAGGCCTATATGGAATGACAGAAACATCATACTGAGCTCAAAAAACAGATTGATGCGCTCCCTGTTCATCTCCATATTTCTGTATGCATGTGAGTTGTTAACCCTAACTGCAGATCTGAAGAGAAGGACACAGGAGACTAGAAAAACACTGGGTTAAAGAACATTCGCGTAAACATTAGCCCAAACTTCACATTAAAAAATGAGAGAAATAGTTGTTCGTATCTTTTATTCTCTTGTGGTGATAGCAGCCGTCTTCCTCTTTGTCCTTGTAGCTGTAATAATGGAACCAATAAAAAAACGACAACAATATACTTGCTCAATGGCTCATGCTCTTTGAAGTTTTATTCTTTCACATAACAGTTAAGTTACACATTACTTTTTCTTGCCTACTCACCGGGGGGGGGGGGGGATCAGACGAACGAAGACAGAGCGTCGAAAAATGACGTCTGAATCCAATTAGCTCGTCTGCTAAAGAGAAATACTTTTTCTCTCTTCTTCGCCACATTTCACATTGAACTTCCTGTCCATGACGTTATATTCTGACACGTAATCTAAGCTCTAGTTTTTAACTTCTAATGGAATTTTCCACTTTTCTACCTTATTCTAACCTTATGTGAAAAATAACCATATTAAACACTATTTTTACACACCCGCACTCAATATCGCTACAAATATGCATACAGAATAAATGTCTTTAAAAGTATTTATTTATGAAAATCAGACATTGTTTTTAGTTAGAGAAGGCCCTAAAAACCTATACTCTTGTATGTTTCTCCAGCCTTCCCAAACCCTAGCCCAGTCTAATAATACTAAACCGAATGTGACAGTAGTATATAATTGTGCTCTCAATTACCCCATCCTGGAAGGTGGTAGTAGCGAAGTCGATATCTGCATGAACTGGCAGATTCATAGCACAACTTTCACTAGGGATGCTGGCAACCTTCACGTGATATCTCCTGTGGGTATCTGATTCTAAAAAGAATCATATAAACCAATGACAACAAATTAACATGCTGATTCATATGAATAATTTTTTTGTTCAATTATAATCTTTTTCACTTGTTTCTCAAGTTGCTTTTCACCGACATTCATTTATTTTTTTCTATTTTTCTATCTAATATATTTATCGACGCCTGTCTTAGCATCATCTATTTAAATCTATGTCCTATTCTATGCCGAGGCTCCCATTTTTACTACTGCTTTAATATTATTAGACTGGGCTAGTATTCAGGAGAGATGGAGAAAAATATAGGATATTTGGGCCATCTGTAAATGTAAAAGTTTGATTTTCATAAATAAACTAGACATACTCATGACCCGTTGAGTCACAACCACTATCATTATTTATTCTAATTCGATTTCATTTGAAAATTCATAAAATGTGGCATGTTAAGAAATTCTTCCTGCATAGCTAAACATAATAGTCTCTTTATTTCTATGTTATCTTTATGGATAATATAGAACTAAAACATCCTAATATTTTGCTATCTAATTTACATACGTGTTTATGGTGTGTAAAACACACTATGTAAAAGCTGGAAAGAGAGAGTCACTCTTTTACTAAATGTTCACAGAAACATTAAGAAATATTAGAGATTCGTTGAATTAACAGTGTGGACGCGAGAGAAATGCATAGATAGCTAAGAGAGAGATGGGTGACATGTTCAGTTAATTATAAATTACGACTAATTAAAACAGAATTTCTTTACAAACATAACTCAATCCCAAAACTAAGGTATTTTTTAGCATGTGTGATTAAAGTATATAGGAAAAAGCCTTAGGGAAACAAACATCGATTAACTCATATCTCTATCTTTATAAAGTTAGGTATGTTTATATTTGTATGTACAGGATCAACTCCTAAACTAATTAACCAATTATTATGCATTTTGAAAAACAGCTACTAGGCGTAAGCGGTTTAAATGTAGGCTATATGTAGTTTAATATAGTTTTATGCAAAGGGTGCAAAAAAGGAGTCGGAAGCCCCTTGTAAGATTCAGATACCTCCGATTTTTGTGAAAGTATTAGACATAAGTTATAAAGATTCCTCAAATTTTAGTTTTCCTTGGAGTATTTTAAAGGGTTTTAGTAGGCATAATATGGACACAACCCCCCCCCCCCCCATTTCAAAATTCAAATATATCAGATTTGCATTGAATTTTATCCATAGTTATTAGACACTAATTAGACAAGATTCTCTGAATTTCAATTTCTTCTTAAGACCTCAGAAGTTTAAACCTTAAATTTTAGACATTTTCTAGAAGCAAAATCATGTAATGGATTTTGATCAAAATTGGAATAAGGATTCTAAGCATAAAATTTTGTAGCATTATATCTTGATTTTAAGCTTCATAAGGGGGCATAGAAGTGGTGCAAAACTGTTCTGGGAATTAATTTTACTCGTCTTTATACGGGTATTTTTCTAGTGCTATATTAAAGACTTACATAAAATATGTTATTCTTAACTTTTACTGTCATTTGAGGAAATTAATTTAAAACTTCAAAATCTATTACATGATTGAGGATTCTAGACATAAGGTTTAGTATCATTATATCTTGATTTTAACTTTCGTAAGGGGACATAAAAGTGGTAAAAACTGTTCTGTTTGTGGAATTACTTTTACCCGTCTTTGTACGGGTATTTTTCTAGTTTAGTATAATAATAGATGCCATTAGACTGAGCTAGTATTCAGGAGAGATGGAGAAAATTATATGTTATTTGGGCCATCCGTAGTTGTAAAAGTCTGGTTTTCATAAATAAATGTGTGCAGAGGTATCTAATCGAATAATCTTGCAATGTATTTTGAAAGCAAGTTGAAGTTAAAACTTAGCCAATTCACACCAAGTACACGGCTAAAATAATAATCAAAACAAATTTACTATTAATAGCAGACAGAAGAAACACACCTGCAGGTGAAATCTGAAGACAGCTGATTAAACCAAAAAACTCAGTGTGTAAGCATCAATCTAGAACTAATTAGTCGAAAGTGACCTCGATATGATAGCAGTTGTGAAGAAGAAAATAGATTCTCAGGTGAGGAAAAAATAAATAAAGGTTAAACGTTTAATATAGATGAAGGAATGGTATCACAAAAGGGGTTGAAAAAAAAAAAACTGAATAAGCAATGAATCACAGACTGAAGGAGTAAGAAAACATATACAGGGTGTCCCTAAGTCTGTACACATAGGTAAAGAAATAAATCAGTGGTGAATTTACTTGCTTCCCACTGCAGCAAAATGTGGCACAAGGCCGGAAGGTGAGGAAAACTAGCTCCCCCAAAGTGCGCACTCTAATTAGGTGCAAAAATAGTTGAGAACATCCCCGTCAGCATTCCTCCGGTTGAGGTGCTTTAGGCAATCGGCAATAAAACACAACCCCCTTCCGAAGAAGGAGGTAAGGCCTGGGAGAATGCCCCTCCTAAGATCTAGTCAAACCATACCTCATTCCAACAAAATAAGGGGTTTGATGGTTAAAGTCAGTCCCTAGGTTGCCAAAATGGTGCCAAGATGAACCAAGACTAGTATGACAACTGCTGAATAACCAAGACTTTACGAACACCCTGTACAATAAGTGAAGAATGAGTGTCAGTTGGGAAACGGTTATGAGGAGGTATATCTCTTTATCTGTTTATCTGTTTATCTGTTTATTACATTTGTGTAAGACTTAGGAAGCAAATCTATTATTAAATTTACTGAAATAGGAATGTTTATGTTTTTGTTTTACACCTTTTCGTATCATGAATGTTAAGCTTTCAAGCAAAAAGAACCATATCTTTTAATAAATGCAGAAGTTTGTAAGCTTGTCTCGAAACAATGTCACCATTCTAATTGGGTATTGGCAGTGTCAGATTAGATTATTGGAAGCCTGTCACCCATTTCCGGATGAGGTCCTTCCCAAAAGAAAAACTTACTTCTAACAGGATGAAAAAGAAATTAAAAAATTAACATATTTATTAAAATACTTCACATATTCGTATTTGAGCATCTGAAGAGCACTTTAAGAGACGATAGGAGATAAAAAGGAATGACACATAATATAAACATTATAAGTAACAATCTCTAGATTTAACATGGGAGAACTTGTTTATGATATCAAGAATGCCAATATCACAGAAAAGTTTATGTTCAATTCTCACAAATGTTAAATTATTTAGTGTCTCTTGTCTCATTTGTTCTTCTCTGTTCATTCTTGATTCTCATTGGTTCTTCTCTGTTCATTCTTGATTCTCATTGGTTCTTCTCTGTTCATTCTTGATTCTCATTGGTTCTTCTCTGTTCATTCTTGATTCTCATTGGTTCTTCTCTGTTCATTCTTGATTCTCATTTGTTCTTCTCTGTTCATTCTTGATTCTCTTCAACTTTGAAAAAAAGATCTTTCTCCACAAAAATTGGTCACTGTAAAAGTAGTAAAGGCATTAAGCGAATTCTACATTTTGAAATATTAATTCAAAACTAGGATCTTTGTATATTAATAGACAATAGTGTTGCCATTCTAAGGCCTCTTTTGTGGGATCAGCGAAAGATGCAATGTCAGATTTGTGTAATCCTGAAAAATGAATCAAATCTTGACCACGACACTCTTTTAAATCGTCAGGTAAAACCAATTTATTTTTCTTGAATGCAAGGCCCCTGAGTCCTGGGGCAACCGTGACATCCAACACTGGATATTGGCCAAATTTTTTAAAAAAGCTCAAATGTGTGGCCACATGGCTCAAAAGGGGGTCTATTATTCTAAATAAAGATGACAATGTGTCCATGCTTCAATGTAATATTCACAAAACTGACACATAGGTTAAAATGCAAAAGCAAAAAATCCCAATCTAAGGTTCATAATCATTTTTTTTTCTCAATTTCTTATCTTTTTGTTTTTTGCTGGGGATGGGGCATTCTACCAGATGCCAGACATTCATCTGCTTTAGGCACAATTGTTTGGAACTCTCTTGCACTTGGTTCACCCGGTATATTCGCCAGATAGTTTTTGAAATTCTTTTTCATGAGTCCGGTTGCTCTTATGATTACTGGAATGATGGAGATCTTCCTAAGATTCCAGTTTATTTTCATGTCGTACATAAGACCTTGCTATTTAGTTATCTCAGCTCTGTTTAAGCCAGCATCATGAGGGGCACTGACTTTAACTAGGGTTGCATCTTTCTCCCTCTTGTCCCATATCACTATGTCAGGTTTAACAGCTCTGTTTTCTAGGTATGTAGCTGTAGAGATTGTATAGTCATAACGGATTGCGTATGACTTATTTCCAACAGTTCTTTCTGGTATATGTTTCCAAATTATGTAAGTGTGACCTGCCCAAGCTAAACATGTTATTTAATGGTTGGCAAGCAAGAAAAGACAGATAGCTGATTGGACTAAATGTGTCGTTAAGAGACTCTCTTTTCTTTCGCTTTCTCTCCTTTTCTCTCTCTCTATATCTATCTATCTATCTATCTATCTATCTATCTATCTTGTATTAAAAACTGTAAAAGTGACTGAAATAATAAAATATATGAATAAAATACTAAACGTCTAGCTGTATTAATATAACAGTTACTTATGTGAATTCAAAACGAAAAAGGTGAAACAAAAGCATTTAGCTTGTTTTATGACCAACTCCAATAATACTACAGGGGATAATTTCCCCCACTCTGTAATAACAGCACAGGATAATTTGATCCACCGCAATAGTATATCTCTTAAAATCTATCCTATTATGTTCAAAATGCATTATCCTTCATACAAATAGGTAATTGTGCAAGTGGACTGAATTCAAACTCTGACAGAACTTCAGGATCCACAATTTTTAAAAAAATGAATTTTTAACCCCAGATTATTGGTGATTAGCACATTTAGAGAATGATTATTGAAATAAAGTTAAAAGAATTATTTATTTTCATGAGGGGGGGGGTCACTTCATTGTTACACGTTTATTATAAAATGGACACTTATTTTATAGCCAGTGTAACTCAAATCTCTAATTTCTACATAAAGTAACAGAAACAAAGTTCTAGATTCTTAAGGAGCGATTTCAGTCACACCGGCTATAAGATAAGGGTCCATTTTACAATACTTCACTCTATAATAAAGACCAATGTGTATTTATTTCTATTTAAATATGAATCTATCTTATCATGCAAAAGTTAGTGAGTAAAACACATGCATTTTCTTAGACTCTCGGACGAAACCATTTCGAGTTGTGAGAGGAAGTGAGGAAGTAAATATTAAGTCAGACAACCCCCGCCACCTGAAATAAATTCAGAAAAAATTCTCCACTCTAAATAAAAAGTCAACAGTGTGGATTTTTGTTCTTTAGATCATCTAAAATGATAATAATAATTTATATATGAAAAATTACATTACTGACGTAATTCTGTGGTTTTATATGAATATTAGTGTGAACACTGGCAAAGCATAATGTTTTTTCAGTAATTTTGACAGAGGGTGTACACTAGTAAAGGTATAATAGTGAACCACCCTCGGTATATGAAAATAAAAATGAATTTTTTCAATAACCATGCTCTAAATGTTGTGATCGACAATAATCTGCTGTGTCTTAGAGAATTTGTTTTAAAAAAATATCCAAAAAACAAAGCGACCTCCTTTCCAAATCTCGAGCCAAACTTCAGTAGATTTTCAGAAACGGTTCTTGCTTTTTTTCCTTGCTTTTTCTAAATTCTATTTGCTTTCAAACTTTTGACAAGAATGATTGATGAAAAGTTAAAGGGAAAAAATCCAAAACATAAGTGATGAAAAGTGATGGAAGCCCTGTGGAAATTTGACAGTATTATTTATCAGAAGAGGAGTCTATTTATAAGTAGGCATAACCATGCAGTGGATATTTATGAGAGGACCTTCTTATTACGGTGTATGATCATCTTCTCCAAATAAACAAGGTTATGAGATTGGTGGAAGGGGGCGCTAAAAATCTAAATTAACCAACAATTTAAAAAACTGACACCTACTGCCTCCCCGGCACCCTTTCACCCTAACAATATCTCCTACTCTGTTACCTTACACTGTGGATGTCACTCCTAGCATAGCACCAATGTCTGTATAATTATTGACTCTCTTACTTTACCATACATTCTTGATAAAGTCTACACATGGGCGAAATATTGAATCAAATAATATCTCTGTGTTAATCTCCTTTTGTTCTAAATAGTTTTTTTGTTTTTCTCGCTTATATCCTTTTTTCCATTTTATACCTATACATTTTGTCGGATATTCATCCTCTAAATATACCTCACACATACTTATAAAATATAATAATCCGTAGACACGTGTTTCTTCATTTTACAGTTCATCAGTGTACCTGAATCTAGCGAGATTAGAAACAGGGACCCCAGTGACTGAAGTCCGGCGCCCTTACTACTGTGTCACGATAGTTCGCTAGTTGCTGAAGAGAGATTTATCACATATAAATGTCGTCATTTTTTTGTTGTTGTTTTTGCTATATTGACAATTAAACATATTCAAATATCTTTTTTTTGGGAAGAATTACCTAAATGCTGAGGAGAAATCATTGTTCCCTTTCACCAGTGTGATGCCCCCATATAGAGAGAGTCTATATTTATAAAATATTATTATCCACCGACACGTGTTTCGCTGTTTTACGGCTCATCAGTGTGGCTGAATCTAGCGATATTTAAAACTTGATATATAATTTTATTTATTTTAAAAAATTCGATTCATCCCAAATAGGACACACTTCCACTGAGACGTCAGGGACTACTGTAAATTAGGGACCATATTCATAGGGCCATCCTAAGTGGGGAGTTGTGTAGCGAGATGCTTGTTCGTGTTACATTTAAATTTCTGTTTGTTAGTACAGTCGAGAAAAGATGGAGCAGGGAGGGAATTCCAAAGGAAAGCAGTTCAAGGAAAGAAGCTACTAGAGTAGAAAGTCTTCCGGCATCTGGTAATCTCTACAGTGAAGGGGTGTGATTTTGCTGCTTGACTAATGATGTTTATATTACTGTACAATAGAAGGGAAAAATTAAGGAATTTGGTTTATTCTTCCAATACAGTGAACAGAACAGAAAGTACAGAGTTCAGCTGAAAGATATTGAACTTGTTGAATTCAGGCACATAAGAATGAATGCCATCAAAAGCAGAAAGAATTATAGAAAATATTGGTGCGAAAAATTGTAGCGCTAAGACAAGCAGAGTATTAGTATTTCTTTTTAAGGTAAAGAAAATACGGTACAATATCTCTAACATAATAATACTAAGGACTTGTGGTGCAACGGATAAAGTGCTAAGTAATAATCAGTTCTTAGTGACAGTCTTCTGGAGGTTGAAGGTTCAATCTTCAGTACGGGTGATACTAAGAATACAATTAAGAATTACTTAAGACTTCTACTTGGTCATGGTTGGCGGACAAGAGCAAGCTACTCGCGTGGATCAAATAAAGGATTCCATTGGAAATTCCGTAGAGATTCCCGAGTTCTACAAAACGAAACGTTGTGAGAATCACATCCAAGATGAGAACACTTCTCTACTTAAAATACTTGAAATAAAACTTTTTAATAATAAACATTTAATTGTTGTAAACATGGAACAAACACTTTCGCATGTATTCATAGAGATAGATAAACATTAACATTTTGATAATTTCTATACAAATCTATTTATCTGTTAAATATGACCGAAAAGAAAAGAAAGAAGAAATCAATTTGCCTAGATGATGGTAAGAGTGTGGGTGTGTGTATGGGGAGAGGCGGCTGGCTCACAACTTATTGAAAATGAAGTCAGTTCTTTCAAAGATAAACATTACCATTTTGGTAATTTTTATACAAATTTATTTATCTTTTGAATGTGACCGTAAAGGGAAGAAAAGACAGAAGAAATCAATAAATCAGTTCCTCCAAAGAATAGGCCGGAAAGGAACACAATAGTGCTGCATAAACAGCTACTCTGCCATCATAACCAAGGAGTAAAACCCACCATCATTGGTGTTTCTGAATTCTATTGCTAAACATTTGTACACGAAATAAGACACTATTCCTAAACAGAAATTTTGTCATATTAACATGAAAACAATCGTTAAATTAAAAGAAAAACAATAACAAGGTATAGTTAATTAATAAATATAAAAATTAGTTAACTTTACAACTGATATCACATATACATAAGCAGAATATAAAAATGATAGGCTGTTGCTATTGTGTAAACTTGAATAAATTTGAAATAAGGTGTTTTGACCCCACCGTTAGTGCCAGAATAAATGAGCCAAACTTTTGCATCTATTCATTTAGATATACTGTGTCTGTTTCAATATATATATGTATAAATAGATATTTCTTTGTGCGTGGCAGTGTGTCCTGACGTAATACCAAACTAAACACGTTATTTAATGGTTGGCGAACAAGCAAAGACAGAGCATATTCTACTAAACATGTTCTTAACAGACTCTCTCTCTCTCTCTCTCTCTCTCTCTCACTCTCTTCCTCTCTCACTCTCTCTCTCTCTCTATCTATCTATCTATTATGTATTCTTACTAGTATCTTTAAACATGAGAACATGAAATCTTACAACTCAAAATCAATGTCAATCATGCGGACACTATATAAACAATATGTGTTGGGATATCATTATTTTAATTTTCTTTTATTTCATATCGACCTACGATTACATATCATCCGAGGGGGGCTCAAAATAACAAAATAAAAAAGATCTTAATCCAGAGAAATGTTTTCAATTTTCTTTTTACTTACATTTCTAATTATTTATATATACAACGCGTGGAAAGTAACTCCGTGCACTTCATTTTTTTTCTCAAATATAATTCTTACAAGAAATTAATATGATAAGAAAATATATAGCATAGGGTTTTATTTAGAATTCGATATAGGCACCAGCATTCGCCACCAGCTTTTTCAAGCTGCCGAGGAACTGCACCCACTGATTTCATAAGTAACTCATTTTTTCTTTTTTTTTTGTCTTTTTACTATGAGAGGACTAAAAATCCCCACATACCACATACTCAAAACAACAGCCGACCCAGAAAACAACAAGCCTTTACATTCTATGAGTGATGTCTCTGGCAAAGGGGAAAAAATTACAGTTTTCAACTGTCAATTTATCCATCTCATTAAACTTTATTTATTCTTGAATGTTTCTTAGTCTTGGTAAGTGGTGACTCATTAGTATATAATGGGAAGTGACGGTGGTTAAGTGGATATCGAGATGGACTGAAGACCTGGGTGTTCCAAGTTCGAATCCAGTCGGTTCCGCATTACCACTTTCACTTAGGGATGTTGGCAACCTTCTCTCATGGTCCTTCCCGTAAGTACCTGATGTCTTTGCAGAAAGATTTCTAACTAGAAAAATATCAGGGAAACTAATGCCAACACCAGAATCATCTGATTCACACGAAAGAAGTAGATTAGTATATAAAAAATAGAAGTTATTTTTAAATCAGTTAATGTGGTTCCAAAGTGACGTTAGAAGCTGGTGGCGAATCCTTGTGCTCATATTAAAATCTAAAGAAAACCCTATGCTATACACTTTTTATATTTTCATTTCTTGTAAGAAATGTGTTTCAGTAATAAATTATGAGCACTTAATAAAGGGGAGTTACTTTCCACATACCCTGTATTTAGTCAATGATAAAAATCCTCCTCCTCCTCCTCCTCCTCCACCCCTCCATTTTATCATCATATTTTCCTTGATCAGGGCTCTGACGTTTTCTGACAGCCTGCAATCTCAGTCTCCAAGTTTGGAGGTCTTGAGGATTGATTCCGTTAAAATTCAACTGTCTAAAATCCTTGTTAATAGTTTGGATCCAAGGTTTCTTGGATCATCCAACTTTCCTTCGGCCTTCCACCTCAAAGCCTCTGTAGTAGTGAAATTTGAAAATGCGCACACATATAAAAAAAAAAATCAAAAGTCCGACTCTCGAATTGGGTTAACAATTCTCCAAAACACGAATCTCGTCAATGAAATAACTTAACACAAACGATTCTATTTTTCTCTCGTTGAACAACTCGTCACATCAACTTTCCCCTCTGCTCCGTGAGGAAAGTTCCTACTCTTTTTATCTCAATGAGAATTCGCCCATGCAAAAGAATGCTCATTTGCATAAGTGAACTCTTGTCATCACACAAAAATAACAAGATTCTATCTTGTAAGCAGAATGCTCTGGATTCAATCCCTGATAGATGACACACGGCGCGACCTTCACTCGTTTTCCTTGTGGACCTGCATGATGGCTGCTACAGTCTCTGCGTTTTATTATCAACAGTTGCTTCTTTTGTGTCTTAACCAATGTAGCCGACTGATCGTCAGGAATTCATTAAGCTTTGATATATTCAACCTCACCAACAAGATATCAGAGCTGATATGCTGGGTCCAATCTGACCCAACATTGCATATCTATCTGATCATTGCTCTGTCATTACACTGAAAATGGTCGAGTTAATGTCAAGCACTCAACTCTATATATCATCACGCATCTAACAAAGCTGCTATATACCCTCCTCTTAGTAGTGAGAGGAATAACTTGCAATGTCAGGAATGTTAGAACAGCCCATACCGATTTTACCCTAATAGTAGAGTTTTACTCGCAACCACTTTTAGCACTCATATTTCAATATGATTGCTGTCGAGCATTAGTGTGTGTCGATGTTTCTTACGTACATAAATTGGTATTGGTGAGATTTTGGATGCTTTATGCACTCAGCGTCTCAGGTGGTTTAGTCATGTACAGCGTGCCACCCCCTAAATCAACTAAATAACACATGGATACCCCAGGTATGAGGTTGCATGGTAGATCAAGGAAGATCTGGTTTGAGTGCATACGAAGTGTCTTTACTGCTTGCAACATGACTGGTATCAACCCTTTGGACCACATGGAAAACGGGCGTGAGACGTTCTGGTGTTGCTTAAATTTAAAAAGAAACGAAGGAAACGGGGGAGGAGGCGGATAAATCTAATGAAATTAATGAACACACGTGCATAGCCAGATGAATTCCCTTATAAACTATTGCATTTAGATTTAGATTTTTAGTAAATAAATAAGATCCAAGGATAACAAAAATCAAATCTAAATGCAACAGTTTATAAGATCATTCATCTACGAGATTGATTATGTCACGAAATGTATAAGCATTCATTAATTTTAAAAATGAATGCCAAAATCATTAGATACTCTTCAAGACAGGACACTGGCATGTCGCCGGATATACTTCTAGCAGTGGTGTGCAGAATTCTAATGATGACCTGGTGATGACCCGGCCCAACTCTTTGATTGTATGCCCCAAAGAATCAAGTATAAGTCCCAGTACTGAGAAATACAGGGTGGGCCAAAATAAGGGTCCTATCTTTAAATTTGAATAACTTGAATTTGAATAACTTCCACAAAATAAAAGTTAAACTCACCAAACTTTATGTGTGTGTAGACTGACCCTTCCGAGATTTTTTGAAATAAACAAAACAAATTTTAGCCGAAAAACACTTCTTAAAACTTACAAAAACTAAAGTATTGTTTTTTACACTGTTTTGAGTTTTTTAAGCAAAAATAATGTTTTCTAAATGAGGGTACGTTCCTTAGGGCTAATACGGCTCATGCTTGCTTCGGAAGGGGTCCTTTACTTATTCTAAAAAAAAAAATTTAAAAAATCAATAAATAAAAAAGTTATGAATTTTAAAAAATAGGACCCTTATTTTTGATCACCCTGTATTATGAGAAAGGGAGGTAGTTTGAATATGATTGAATGTCACCTCCCAATTTGGATGCCTGGAGCCACCACCCGATCGCCTCCCCCCCCCCCTGCACATAACTGTCTCCCAGCAATTTATACACCTGAATAAAGTCTTTCCTTACAGAACCTGGTATATTCAAATCATTACGCATCTAAGTACTGACCAAACTCAACGCCACTTAACTTTGGTAATCTAACAGGAACTGGTGTATTGATGTGATTTAACTGTAATAACAATGTAATGAACAATTTTCATATTGGAGCATAGCCATAGTTATGATGGTAGCATGGTGTTCACTGTGTGTAGAGTTTTTTGCCATTCTCGTTCTCTTTAGTAACAATGTTAATAGTTGTCGTCGGAAAGAAGACAATAACACAAATATCTTGCTCTGAGGTTTCCATTTGTAGTTTTACTTTTCTTACTGTATTCTCTAGAGTATTATTAAACAACAAGCAAATTGCATAGTATCAGTCTTCTTTTCGCTGGCTCTTTGCATCAAAATAGAGGGAAGAAGTCCAAAAACATGTCTGATTTTTTCCAAACCAAAACCAAAAGAGAACGCCTCTCGATTTTCATTTGCCACGTCTCACTCTAGACTTTCTGTTACATCACTTCCTTTGTTACATTAACTCAATTCCTAGCGGAAATTTTCTATCTATCTAACATGTCCCATGCACAATATCGTTACATTATAAACCGTTGCATTTATATTTTCTTTTTATTTAATTTCATCATTGTATAATTTTCTGATTTTTTGGTGATTAAAAAAGAATTAATACATTGGTTTGTTTACAAAGAGTAGTTCATAGGGTACAAAAAAGAGTCTCTAACTTAATTATTATAGAAAATGCTCCGTTGCCGCAATGTTTTTCCGACTACACTAACATGCAGAAATTTAAACGTAATGTGAACAAAATTCTTGCTGCCCAACTCCCCACTTAGGATGCCCTTATAAATCTGGCCCCTAATCACAGTAGCCCCTTACGTCTCAGTGGCAATGTACCTTGTTTGGGGTAAATAAAAGTATACAAAAAATTGGTGGATTGCACAAAGAATTGTGAATTTTATTAGTGATTCTAACTGTAAGTTGGTCTGTGAGTGATGATGACCTTTTCTATGGATTATCTCAGTGAAGAGCTATATTTTCATAATTCTATAAAGAGTTTCAATTGAATTAGTCCATTGATTGTAGTTCATGTTGAGCTTTTGCTTGTGTTTGAAAATCGGTTTCCATTGATCTTCAAAGGATCATCTGATTCTACTGGGTGGTATGATCGGAAATAAATTTGTTCAAAACACAGGAAATTAAATAACACAATTGTAAAAGAGCACAAAGAAATATTGAACCAAGTGCAATAATCAAGGTGAGAAAGTTCATTTTGAAAAAGAAAAACAACAACAACAACAAAAAAACGAAACCAGACTCAAATATGCTTGAATAATTTCATTAACCAGGAAATGAAATTATACAAAATGTTATTTAACTGCCACTAATAGCATCGAATCTATTTGCTATTGCTGGAATATCATAAAAATGTAAATTTTTATTTTTCCATATTTTTTTTTTTTTTTTTGAAATATGCCAATTATATCAAGTGTGAATTGAAAAATAAAATTAGTTATATTACCTGTCATCTTAGGAAAACTTAGAATAGCAATTGAATAGTATGACATTAAATAGCCACTAGCATACAGGGTGACCTCATACCCAACACCCCAAAATTCCAATTCTTTATTTTTACTAATGGATCACCACTTATCAAGGACAGGGACCCACTCGAGGATGAGGGTTAAAGAGATTTATAGTTAAACAATGAACACCACCACAAGAGGATTGAAAACAAATTGTTAGAACGAGAATAAGATTATCTAAGAGGAATTTATTATTCAAGAGAACGGCTCAACAAGTATTTGTTTGCATTAGACTTGAAGACGACCATGTTGTAGTCGGTTGGGAAGCAGACTCGTGGTATTTTGTTCCATAGATGAAATGTTATAGGAAAGAAAGAGGCATAGACTGAAGTTTATCTGTACCAAATATGATTGGATTACATAAACGATTGTGAATTTTATTAACGATTCCATGGGTGACATTTATTTTTGGTCAGCCTTTGTTTTGGGATCACCTTATGATACATTCAGAATTCAATTGTGAACTGAAATGCCCAAAATTTGTAAACGGGGGTTACCTTAGATTGTTCTGCTTCATCCGATTTAGTCCTTGCATAATTCATAGACACATGCTTAAAAGAGATACCTTTTTCCTGATATGAAAACATTAACATATTTCCCATCAAACAAAACACTCAGATCGACAAGAGACATTTGTCAAAAGGGGATGTTTTGCTGAGTCATACACACAAGTTTAGCCAAACTTTCATTTCCACTATGTTGCATAAATCTATCATCGTTTTATAAGATAAAAGTTTGTTTTTTTAAACGTTTTTTTTTTTATAGAAAGAAACACATCTTATGTGTGGGAAATACAGTATACAATGCAATTTTTGTGATAGTACAAACTTGTTGACTATTTTTATTCCAGATTATTTACATTTGTAAATCTTTGACAGCATTGATAAAAAATAATACCCCCACCCCCTCTCTAATTCTCTCTCTCTCTCTCTCTCTCTCTCTCTCTCTCTCTCTCTCTCTCTCTCTCTCTCTCTTCATTTAATGTCACTTTTCCCTTGTCTTGAGGTAAGGCGTTTTTTAATATTTTGCAAGCTCACTCTCCAGTCCTCACCGTTCAGCAAGTCAACTGTCTTCAAATTCCACTCTGTGCAGTGTTAGACGATGCAAGACATTCTCGCGATGCAAGACATTCATGTTTCTGCAATGGTTAATCCAAGAGAATGAAGTTCCACATGACTGTACCAGATTAATCGATTCGTCCTCAGGATAATCTTGATGCTGGCCAAATGTAATGATTTCAGCAAATCCTCTGACCTAAGGTGTTGAGTTTAGTCAGATTTCACATTGCAAATTCATCTAATCATGGATCTGTCATTGCGCTGCAGTCAAGCAAGAGAAGACTAGTTGAAAAATTCAACACATTTCCAACATTATTTTCAAATAAGTCCCTATTTACATGTCTCCAAACTGATGTATAAAAAATAAGTCTTCCACTCTGCAGTAAAAAGGAGTCTACCACCTCCAGGGTGTTGTCATCTAATACCATCTCTTTTTAAGGGCGCCAATTAATAGGTGGTGACGGTGGTTAAGTGAATAACGACGCGGACTGAGGCCCTGGGTGTGCCAAGTTCGAATCCAGTCGTTTCCATAGAATCACTTTCACTTAGGGATCTTGGCAACCATTACGTGGTTCCTTCTTCAAAAATGCCAACAACAGAATCAAGCCGGTCAACAAAGTTGTACCGTGTTGATTCATACAAATATTAATAGGGTTTGTCTGTCCCAGCAATCTCCTATGCCACCTGTTTTCTCTTCGGATACAAGCTAGTGAAACAACTTTTGAAACGGAGGCATCAAGAAAAAATTTCAAAGGATCTAATATTTTTGAGGCACCAAAAGTTGACAATACGATGCATCATTCATTTAGCTGGTCATTCTTTAACGGAGACATTCTTACTTTTTATTGCTAATGCAATTTCCTTGTGGGGCGATAACATAAATGAATGATTGAAGGACAGGCAATATTTTTACCCATAGACATAGAGCAACCAGTATCTCAAAGTCGTGTTTGAAAGAATTAGGGGTGAATGGAGTAAGTTAAGAAAACTTCTGCCATTACTAACCAGCAGAGCATTATTACTGTCGACCAAGGGAAGAGTCTATCAGACATGTGTGCACAGTGTGATGTATGGAAATGAAACCTGGTCAGTGAGCGTTGAGGACAGGCGTTGCATGGAGAGAAATGATATAAAAATGGTATGATGGATGTGTAATGTGAGTCTTAATGACAGGCTTAGATCTAATGACCTGAGAGGAAGATTAAATCTAGACAGTATAGGGAGATGTGTGCAGAAGAGTCGACTTCGATGGTATGGCCACATTGAAAGAATGGATGAAAGTTCTTGGGTCAGTAGATGTAGAACAGGTGAGGTAGCAGATTCAGTTCACAGGGGAAGGCCAAGAAAAACATGGGAAGAAGTGATAAAAATGGACCTATGGGAAAGAGGGATAAATAAAGACCTGGCCAAAGATAGGTTACTTTGGAAGTCAATTTCTTAAAGCCATCCAACATATGCCAGCATGTAAAATGGACGTTAACCCGATGATGATGATGATGATGATGATGATGATGATGATGATGATGATGATGATGATGATGATGTCTATGCAACTATATAATTACTATAGATTTACATTATATATTAGATTGTAAGTAGAATGATCACTTGAAAATGAATTCAATATTAAATGATATGGTTTTAAAGGACCCAAAACAAGAGCATCAAAACAGAAAAACAACTAAGCAGCAATAACACCCCACACTAAAGTCATAACCCTTCCTCACTGTGGTAGTGTCAGAGTTATCAAGCCAACAGGGTTCTGATGAAAATCCATGTTTTGGTTGATGTAACCTCTAACTCTCTTCAAATGTGTCGTGTTGAACTCTGGAATCTTTATGTTGAATGCGACTTGAGTCATTCTTAATTATATTATTAATTATATTCTCACTTCTAGCCAGTCATGGCAGACGTTATGAAAACAATCTACCCTAACTTGTTGATTAAATAAAGGGTTCAATTCGAAATTCTGTATAGATTACCGAGTTCAACATGAAGATTCCCAAATTAAAAAAAAAACACCCCGAAAGAACATTGGCCAAAACGTTGTGAGAATAAGATCCAAGATGAGAACAGTATTCCAATAATCCAAATTATCAACCCTCATCTAAAAAATTCTAAAACAAAATTCTTAGATGTGTTGATTAAATCTGTGTATTTAGCAATGAAAATGCCACTTCAAAATTTAACGTGACAGACCAACAAGAATGGCATTTCCCATTTAAACGTGACAAACCAACTAAAATGCCATTTCAAAATTTAATGTGACAGACTAACGAAAATGCTATTTCAAACTTCAGCATGACAGGCAGACCAACTGACAATGAATCTTATAGACATTTTTGGACTCGTCTAAGTAGGTATATTTTTAAACTTCAACATTGGTACTAAAATATCATTATATCGAATGTTAATATCGTAAAAGATCATTTTTGACAACAACTCACATATATGCATATGTTAATGAAAATATTAAAATAAATACTAAGCTTATTTTCAATCGATAAAAATGTTATTTCTATATACATATCATGGTAAATTCAAAACAGAATCTAATATCATTATCGAGGTAACTAAGTACAATATAAGCATTAATGTAAAAATTGTGTTTCTAATGTACTTACTATTGCACCATACACCGGATTAAAATATTAACCAAAAA
This sequence comes from Sepiola atlantica, assembly GCA_963556195.1. Lineage (NCBI taxonomy): Eukaryota > Metazoa > Mollusca > Cephalopoda > Sepiida > Sepiolidae > Sepiola > Sepiola atlantica. The sequence continues at coordinate 90,554,060 of OY744521.1, read as the reverse complement.
TATAAACATTTTTGTTTTCATTCGTGTTATTTTCTACTCTGCAAATATTTCTGTTATGCATTCCATAGCATTCTCCACCAACGACACATGCATAAACAAGAAATAATGCTATATTTGGCCAAGTATATTTTACTAAAAGAAAAGAGCATTTATTACATCGTCAGATACATTATTTTAAAACTTGATTGTGTAGACTTCGTCAAACTGTCATTGATTGTTTAGCACAACACCATTTGGCATTTTAATTAAAATTTTATAATCCGACCGTTAATTTCTGATTTAAAAATAGGGAATAAGCACTGAAGTAGAGCAAAAGCAACATCTGATGATTGTCTATTATGAACATGAAACCTTGTGTAATGTTGAGACCTGTGGGTCGAGTTGTAACTTTCTGACTATCAAACAGATGGTTTTAGGTTCGATCTCTGGCTTGGGATAGCTGTACTGAAGAGCTGTGATACAGCGAAACAGTCTGTCTGTGGATAACTATATAAGCCCCTCCCTTCTCGGGTTGAGCACTGTGTGTTATTATCTAACTATGGTTAAAATTTCCTCAAAATTCGAGGTATCTGAAATTTTACACAGATCTTCAACTTCTTCTTTACCCCCTTAAAACTAAACTATGTTCCCAAATTCATAATGATCAGTTAATTAGTTTGGGGGAATCCTGTACATGCAAATATATAAACATATATGCATACCTAACTTTATATAAATAGAGATATATAAACAATATTATACATAAAGTAATGGCAACTTTTCTGCGGATCTGTAGGCAGAGATTAAAATTTAGTTTCGTCATAAAGAATGTTTTAAAATCAACAAAATGTATTTGGAATAATTTTCTAATAAATATTTAATCCGCTTCTACATTTCATTTTTTTTTTCAAGGAACTTTTTGCAATCAAACACCATCTTTTGTTTCTGCAGTCAATATTAATTTCAAATAAAAACTTACAAAATATTTATAAATTAGTAAAATAATTAATACAATATTTTATTTATTTTTAATAAACAATTTAATCATTTTGATTCAATAAAAAGAAAGAAAATTAAATTTAAAATTATTTAGTGTGGAACAAAGGCTGCAAATTCACAGTCAAATTTCACAAGGACGCAGTAAAAACATTGGATATTGTAGAAAATTATAATTAAGCTTATATTTTTTGCTAATTCGTTTTATTTGTTTTGTTTTTTGAAATAAGTTCCATATTCTAAGCAGAAAGAAGTTGTTTTTATTTCATTATTTCCCTTCAATAACATTTTCCATCAAGTGTACACTGATGGTGTTGTACTGTCTTTTTTTAAAGCACATTCTTTATTATTTAATGTGAATTTACAGCAAGTTAAAATCTCTGCATCTCAAGATTAATAAAATTTTGTGTCCACTTTTCGTGTGTATGTGTGTGTGTTTCTCGCCTATACGTGATTTTTATTTATTAATATTTTTCGATCCTAAAAAGTCGTCTAGGCAGAAGAAGACATTCAAAAATTATAATTAATAATAAAATTTTTAAAATCGTTTAAAATTGTTTTTTGTTTGCTTTTAGTTTCTTGTTGCCTCACAGAAAATTGAACACACTCTCTTGACTGCATTTTTTAGTGCAACTTCCAAGACAAAAATTGTAAAGCTGACTATATTTTCAATTATTTCCACCTGCCAATATATCTTATATCGGTTATTTCCCGGTGTGATGGTGTTGACAGTAGATTTTTGCATGTTTGTAAACGTTACTTCGACTTCCTGTATATATTTTAGGAGAATCAGACGAGTCGGAAAAAATGTAGAAATTATTGAAAGCGAATGAAACGGGCGAATAGTTTCCAAAACACACATCAAGAATCGGCATAAAGTGTGAGCATAGTCGAATTCTATATATCACTTGTGTTTACAGAACTATAATGTCTTAATGTAAATGGGAAAATTCGACTTTACTTTATTATATAGATTATATTTCTACCCGGCAACATATCTCCATCACTAGTAAATAATAAACGTGACTTATCTTAACACTTCACTGAACTCGTTTTCCTGGTAATATTCAATTTGTATTCAAAGATATAAAAATGTCCGAGATTTTATTAATGCACTGCAAATGATTGTATGATCCATGAAGCTGGAATGAAGTATTAAGATAAGCCACATTTATTCTTTAGTGTCGTTATTTTTAATTCTATTATATACTAGCTGACCAGACCCGGCGTTGCCCGGTCGTATTTATACTTTCATTTTTGTTTCACGTCTTTGTAAAGTGGGGCATTTTTGTTTTGTTTTTCTTTATCAACGTTTTTTTTATTATTATTCTTAAATTTATCTGATGTTTTTGTGTAATTACGTTTATATCTCTTACTTTTAAAGTTTTAAATTCATAAATAATAATAATAATAATAGGTGAATTCTCTTTGATTTTGTATAAAAAATAATTGTTGGCAAGCTGGCTAACGTAGTTTCGCTTAGAGAAGACCAAAGATGAAACATTAAAGAAGATTATCAACCTAAATGAAAGTATGCGTTTAACAGAAAAAAATATTTATTCAACAAGATCGAACTAACAAAACAAAGAGCTAGCTAGCTAGATAAACAGATTGATATATATATATATATATATATATATATATATATATATATATATATATATATATATATATAGAGAGAGAGAGAGAGAGAGAGAGAGATAAAGTATAAGTCCGTTCACATGTGTAGAGTGAAAATAATAGTGTATTCTATAAGGGACTTTTCTAAACAGTAAAAGTCTATCCATGTCAATGAAACCATGGTACGTCTCTGGAATATCTAACGTATAGCTTTAAAATAAATAATATATATATATATAATATATATATATATATATATATATATATATATATATATATATATATGTGTGTGTGTGTGTGTAATATATATAATATATATATATAATATATATATATGAAAGTATGCATTTAACAGAAAAAAGATTTATTCACCAAGATCGAACTAACAAAGCAAAGAGCTAGCTAGATAAATAGATTTATATATATATATATATATATATATATATATATATATATATATATATATATATATATATATATATATATATATATATATAAAGTAATCCAACAAAAGATATAAGAGTCAACTAATATCTTATAATTAGTGAAACATCCGGATAAAAACTGAAGCTCAATATACTGGATAGAGCATTAATATCATAATATAAAATGAAATAATAAAATAAGGTGCCAATCAAATTTTATTAGAATTCAAAGTTCAAGCAAAGTAAGATACTTTGCTTGAACTTTGAATTCTAATAAAATTTGATTGGCACCTTATTTTATTATTTCATTTTATATTATGATATATATATATATATATATATATATATATATATATATATATATATATATATATATATATAGATAGATAGATAGATAGATAGATAAAGTATAAGTCCATTCGGACGTGCAGAGTGAAAATAATAGTGTATTGTTTATCATTAAAAGAAAAATGTATTTTTTTAATTAATTTTATTTCAAATTAATAACAACTTTCTTTAATGAAACAGAGAAACAAAAGAAGTTTTAAATGAAATTGCATAGCTAAAATAATAAAAAGTAAATCTATTATGTAGGATGAAAGATCGACGGCTTGTAACATTACATCGATTAAATATTGTAAAATTGGATGGAAAGAAAATGATTATATCTACTATTGTGGTACATGATTAATCTTAATTAAAAATAGTTTGGTAATGTAATATATACAAATATAGCAATTTAGAAATTTATTTTAAATATTTTCGTAAGTGACTGGTGTTTTTTAAGACATAAACGAAAAATGTGCTCAATGTAACAAACCGTATAATTTCTCCTTAGCTCACTCCTTCTCTCAGACTGTCGATTTTCCGACTCGCCTCCCCGATCGAGTAGACCAGCAAGCCTTACTTCTAGACTTTTTCTTGACCTCAATGCCCGAGGCATGTGTGACAAAAGCTCATAGTCCACTCGGGAATGCTGATCACATTGTGCTAATGATGCATATCACCCTAAAAAGTCGTCCAAAAGCTAATGAACCGTTGCTCAAAACAACGAGATACTACAAGCAGGCTCATTTTGAGGCAATCCGAGATAACATCAGTGATGCCCCATGGAGGGAAACCTTCTCACTCCCTGCCGACCAGTGTGCAAATGAATTCACTGAATGGGTCAAAGCAGGCATTGAAGCCTATGTCCCCATGAGTAAATCCTTTAGCAAGCCCCACTCTCCCCAATGGAGACCCTTACGTCTACAGTGGCGGCCTGCCTTGTTTGGGGTGAACTACGTTAAAAGAAACAAAAAAAAACCCTAGTCGGAATAAATATTTTCTGAAATCATCTAAAGCGAATTACATGTTTTAGTGCAACGAACATGCTGCAATGATTAGAAAGAAGAAATCGCTAATCTGAATTAAATATAGATGTGTCAGATGCATTGTTATTTAGGTCTTACTTGGAAAATATTACCGATTTAATTATATATATATATATATAATTATATATATATATATATATATGTGTGTGTGTGTGTGTGTGTGTGTGTGTGTGTTGAGGATAGATGGTAAAGAAGTTTTCTTCAATAAATATGAAATATTAGCTACTCATGACTAAGCCAAATTATTTTTCTCATATATATATATATATATATATATATATATATATATATATAGTGCGTCGGGTATGTTGAAACGAAATCAATAAAGTGCTTAATCGTAAGGATGGATTATAAGGGACTTTTCTAAACAGTAAAGGTCTATCCATGTCAATGAAACCATGGTACGTCTCTGGAATATGTAACGTATAGCCTTTAAATAAATTATATATATGTATATATATATATATATATATATATATATATATATATATATATATATATATATATATATATATATATATATATAAGTAAGATTCATTTTATATTCCAATAACCATGTTTTTTTTTAATTTTATTTGTTTTTTTCCACATTTCCCCAAAACATAACATTTGAATTTCAAAATGGCGTACTAGTGATGTTTTCCACACATGTGAGTTTTCTCTTTTTTTAATTTTTTTTTTTTATTATATTATTGTATAGTGTAGGTTTTTTTCAAAACATTTCAACTCAAGAACTTTTTATTCTTTGTGGACTTTTCTGATGATTTTGTAGTGTTGCATAAAAATGTTGTTTGGCTCACGGTAAAAGAAATGGACCGTAAAAAATACAACTCATAGAAATGTTATGTTTTTGGAGATGTGAAAAAATAAAAATAAAAATTTTAAATAAAAAAAACATGGTTATTGGAATATAGGAATATAAAATGAATCTGACTTATATATGCTTTGTTGTTACTTATTGACAATCATCGAGCTGAATCTTTTAAAGAGACTGCTAATTAAAAGGACTGATAGTATGTGCTAATACATATATCGTCATAATTAATATATATATATATAACTTAATTGACATATTACTACAACCATTCACTGAACAAGTCAGGAGCTACATAAGAGACGACATAGACTTCCTGAGCCCCTTACCACAAACAGTAAATCCCGGGACAAAATTAGTTACATTTGACGTTAGCAGCTTATATAGCAACATACCCCATGACTTAGGTAAACAGGTAATATCATACTGGATTGACAAACATCCACAAATATTACATCCAAGATTCTCCAAACAATTCATTATCGACAGCATAGGCATTATTCTCGACAATAACTCATTTGAATTCAATAACAGAAACTACATCCAGACCCTAGACAGCAATGGGAAACTAAAATGGCACCAACATATGCTACCCTAACACTGGCCTACATAGAGGAAATCCTATATAAAAAGATAGAACAAATATATGGAAAACATATTCAAACTCTTTTCATAGAATCTTGGAAACAATACCTAGGTGATTGCTTTATCTTTTGGGAACACACATGTGGGGACATCAATAAATTATACAATATACTACAAAACCTACACCCCAAAATTAAATTCACCCTAGAACATAGTCACACAGAACTATCCTTCTCAGATAAGTTAAAATCAAAAACAATAATATTATCACAGACATCTACCACAAACCCACAGACACCCAACAATATCTCCATTTTAGAAGCCATCACCCCAAAAGCTGCCTAAAATGTATACCCTATTCCTTAGCACGTAGAATCTGTACTGTAGTCAGTGACAAACACCTCCGGATTGTTCAACTGGAGGAACTACGGAAAACCTTAACGAGAAGAGGATACCCCTTACAAATAATACACAAAGGTATAGAACTAGCAGAAAACATACGATTAGAACAATTAGGAATACCCCAAAAAACGAAACAAAGAACATTTATTAGTATACGTCTCTACACACAACAAAAACAATCCAGAACTGTTCATAGAAATAACAAGAAACCTAACCCTACTCAACCAAAATAACAAACTAAGCAACATATTAAAAACAACGAAAATAATAAAAAGCAAACGCCAACCAAAAAACCTCAAGCAAATTTAAACCTCATCCAAATTCAACCAACACATAACACTAGGGGTCACAAAATGCAACAAGGAAAGATGTGGGGTTTGTGACATAATAATAGAAGGGAACTCATACACATTCAAAAACCCAACACAAACATTCACAATAAAATAAGATTTAAACTGCACCTCCAAAAATGTTCTCTATGTACTACAGTGCATAACATGCAACGAATCTTATATAGGCGCCACCAAAACACTTAATAATAGAGTTGCTTTACAGCAACATAAAAATCCAAGAAAATAGAAAATTGTTTGTCTCTCAGCATGTGAAATCATGTAGCAGAGGTAAATTCAAAATAATGCGCATCTTCCAAACCCAAAATTACTCATATCTTCTAACACAAGAAAAAAACTTTCTATCTAAATTCAACCTAGCATTAAACAAAACATCAAACAAATCAGACAACATGCGGACCACATGCATCTACATGCATATAAATACGAAGGTGCGTACATGTATAGACAAGAACCCATATACACACACACGCTTATTATTATTTATATATGTTGATGTTGTTTTTACATACTTAAATTCGATGAACTAAGAAACATTGATGTACAAAAATAATCAACATGCATCATGTAAATTTAGAATATTTCATATTCTCTTTTATCAAGATTAGCAACGCGTGGGTAGAGAATTTAAATTAATTTTCTGAGCATGTAAACTTTTGCTAAAATTCACTGTGTAGTACGTTGACAATACCTCACGTGTCAGAAAGTAAAAGACAGTTAAAAACCTGTAAGGGGTAAAGGCATTTCGGTATTTCTACAGAATTTTAACCGAACTAAACCTCATTTTGCCGATGCAGATTTGTGTAAACAGCCGAAAACCATTGAAGCGTTTATCCAATCAGAAACTGAGAGAAAAAGTCCTGGTGGACGACAAATAAAGACGTCAAACATAAATTGATTAAACCGAAAATTAATTTTGTGACATTATAACTTATTTTTATCCCTAACCCTAAACTATGTACTAATTGACTGTTTGTATTCAGAAATAAATCCTTTTTCATGAAGAAAAAAACAGTGAGTATTTTCGTTTTTTTTTAATTTTAACTGTTCGATTATAACTCGGTTTGATTGGGTCTTTTTCGGCTCTTTACGTAAATCTTCTTTGGCAAAAGTCGGTTTTGTTTAGTTTAAATTCTGTAGAAGTACCGACATTTCATTTATTGATAGTTTTTCTACAACAGTAGGAGATAAAATTTCATACAGAAATACATTGTTCCCAGACAATAAAAATGCACAAGTTATTCAATAAGAGACCAGCTGTTTTCTTTCAAGGAGACGACAACGGATCATCTGGTGGGTTCGAAGGAATTACCCACGAAATATTACAAACGACTTATTTCTGTTCTCTTTTTCAGTATTTCTTTTTTATTGCTAAAAACAGCTGTCTGTATTTGTATTCTTCCTCATCAGAGGTCGATTTGCCATCAGGCAAGCTGACACCCTGGCCAGTCTGCTACTGCCCACTTGTGATAAACATCCCCCTTCAATAAGATTACATAGGATTTCATTACTTTTATGATTACTTCTTTTTGTGTTATCCTAATAAATTTTTTATCAAACGTTGTTGTGATTTCTAAATAGATCAAAGCTCCAATGATGGCTTTCCAGTTCTTTTGTACAAACCAACAAGGGGTGAAATTCTTTGAAGTTCCCCCTTTGTTTATGTATATGTGAGGAACATATGCTAAACAATAGAATATAGTAAAAAGTAGATATTTTTATTTTTCTCTCTGGCTGGGCTTTATAGAAATTCACCAGATTTCCATTGCATTTCTAAATTGTTTAATATCATTTAAAGATCTAAAGCCATCCGAAATTCTTCAATCCTACTTTATCGTCTGCCAGTTTATTTCAAAGTATTTAATAGAATCCTTGATCTCTATATTTAGACTAGCAGGGATACTTTGTGTTGCTTCGGTTTCATATAATAACTAGAGAACTTATTAAAGACAGTGGAAATAACATTACATTTTTCTTTCAAATAAATGACTGAAGCATTTAAAGAATAGGCAACTCTTTTTTATCACAATAAAATGTATTTACATTCAAACAATGAACTATTTACATCACCAGTTTCTTCTCGGATATTGTTTAGTAACGTTTATTTTTTAAGTATGATTGAAGAGAAAATGAAAATATACTGCTCTGATTAAACTCAAAACCTTCAAATCAGGAAATGTTTGTATTAATACAATTCCGCCTTTTCTATTATTTTGGAATTGAGACTCACCTACAATGGACGATTCCACAGTTACACACTAACATATTATAAAATGCATGAAGAAATAATAACAGAGTGCGGCAATTTTATTAATAAGAGCATGATATATTTTTATATCTAAAATATCATACAATTATGTGTTGATTAGCCATCCATACAGGCGGTTTCTGTGGTAGATAGTTTTCATTACTTATTCTTCAGCAGAAATGGACTAATTAACACATAATTGTATGATATTATATATATATATATATATATATATATATATATATATATATATATATATATATACTAGCAAAAAGACTAGCAAAAACAAAGACTAGCAAAAACAAAGACTAGCAAAAATATGCGACCGGAGGGAGCATATTTTTGCTAGTCTTGGTGTATTATATCATTGTGATCCCCAAAGGAGGGGGTAACGATTGAAAGGATGGTATCATGACGAACGCCCCCTAGAATATATCAAAATTCACAATAATCCTGTACACACAGACACACACACAGACACACACACATATATATATATATATATATATATATATATATATATATATATAGAGAGAGAGAGAGAGAGAGAGAGAGAGAGAGATACTTTGAGGGTAGGGCTTTATAGAAAGGAGCCAAATAGTGGAGGCTCATGTTTTATCCAGCAGTGGGGAGGCAAGTAAATAGAGACTTATTTGAAAATAAACCGGTCCTGACAACATTCCAATCATAGTGATTAAGAAGCTGTAACTGGAACTAGCTCCTATTTTTACAAAGCTGTTCAATCGTTGCTTAATGGAGAAATGCTTCTCATCACCTTGGAAAACTTTGTCAGTCTGACCAGTATTCAAAAATACTGAAGATCGGTCGTCTGCATCTTAGTATAGACTAATCAATCTCCTGTGTGTCATGAGTAAGTTGCTTGAATCTGTAATAAATTAAGAAGTTATCAAGCACCTCAGCAAAAACAATCTACTCAGTAACAAGCAATATGGATTTCGTCCTGCTTGATCAACAGCTGAATTTAAATGAATGGCCCTCTCGTTTGATAAGCTTCTAGAACTGACTCATACTTCAGACCTTAAATGGAAGACTTACATCCAATCTGTTGCTAAGGTCGCTGGAAAAATGGTTGGATCATTCTACAGCTCCAGAAAGTATCTCACACCTGACGCAATCCTCTACCTGTATAAGAGTAAATATGTACTAAGATGGTGGACTGTTGCCACATCTGGTGAAGTGCTGCTCAGAAAACCCTTTCCTGCCTTGACGGAGTACAAAACCGACTTCAAAATCTAGTGGGAGATGTCCTCTTCTCTTCTCTACAGTTTCTTTATCACAGAAGAGAGGTTGTTAGTTCTACTCTATTGTTATTTTCATGACAGATTCTTGACAGAGCTCTAATCTATGGTTCTTCCCCTGTAAAACATTTACAACAAAAACTTGTCAAGCTACAACCACCGAAAATACTTTTCCTTTCTTCCTCTATGTACCTAAAACTAAATGGAACTTCCACAAGAAAAGTTTTTTTCCGAGAACTACCGGTCTGTGGAACACAATACCACGGAGCTGCTTCCCAGTTGACTACAACATGGTCGTTTTCGAATCTAATGTTAACAAATTCTTGTTGAACCGTCCTCTTAAATAATAAAACTCTGCCCAGTCCCAATCATTGTTACAAATCTTCTGATCAAACTCATTAAGGAGAGTAGAAAGTGAACTTTTGGCAGCCTTGTAACTCTCGCTTCCCTTATTTTGTCCTTTAGTCCTCACATTCCATGAGCGATTTTTCTGACAAAGGGGGCATAATTGCTGTTTTCTGGGTCGGAATCTATCCACATAATATTATCGTAGACTAGTTCTTGACTTTGAAGTAGTATATCTTTTTCTTTTTTCTTAGCTCCTTACATCAAGTGGCCTTATGCCTTGTCTGGAGCAATTTCCATAAAAAAAAACACATTATCTCCGAGTGGCTTTTAAGCCTTGATAAGCAGTGACTCGTTAGTACATAAAATTTTTTTTTTAAATGTTGAAAATGTGTTGAATTTTTAAACAGGTTATTTTAAGGTGCAGATAGAGCTCGGAAAGGAGCGATTCCTTTTTTTAGGAGTGGGAACCACTCCCAAACTAATTGAGCAGGTAAAGCCCTGTTTGAGAGTTCATACATTTTTTTTTCGCTACAATATTTAGCAACAAGCTTCTATGCCCTTTAGAAGAGGAATTATGTAATTATGAAATAATGTAATTCTTTTATTATCTTTGACATCACTGAATTTTGTTTGAATTCGTGTTGAGACAATTTATCGGAGTCGAGAATCGGAAAAATCAGAACCGTTGGGTCACACATTGAGCTCGGGATGGGTTGTTTGAATCAGAGAAAAGGTGAGTTTGCAAAGCCAATTAAATTTTAAAAAATAAAATGACAAAAAAAGCTCTCTTTTAGCTCGCTATATCTCCCCTCTTCTCTCTCTTTCTCTCTACAACTATGGGTTGAATAATATTACTACCATAATGGACTATTTCAATCTTTTTTTATTTATTTATTACCTTCTACTGTTAATAAATAAAGGGAGAGGGAGATAGAGACAGAGCCACAAGCGAGAGTGATAGCTACTGTATAAAATAAGAGCGGGGAGTCAAACGACGTACAATGAGAAAGGGTGAGAGTGATAGATGGGTCACTTGGTGAGTTAATTGCAAATTACAGCTAATTAGAAAAATTAAAATGGAAGTTTTTTTCAAATATAACTCTCGCCCTGTCGACGGGGCAACGAATTCGTCAACTTCAATCGCATGCAGAGCAGAGACTAAAAAAAAATAGGACATCCAATCAATCGGCTGATCACGTCATGCCGTAGTATATAAGTTCATTCCCAACCATATTATTTAGTAGTGTTTTCTGGGAGTAATGTTTTTTGGGGAGTAATGCTCCTACCCTCTCTGTAAAATTTCCTTATAAGAGTAATGTTTTCTCAGAGAAATGTTTTCTAAGAGTAATATTTCTGGAAGTAATGTTTTCTAAAAGTATTTTTCCCACTCTCACTATAAAATTCCCCTCTAAAGAGTAATGTTTTCTAAGAGTAATGTTCTTTAAGAACAATGTTTCAACTCTCACTATAGAATTTTCTCCTAAGAGTAATGTTTTCTAGGAGTAATGTTTTCTAGGAGTAATGTTTTCTGTGGGTAGTGTTGTTGAATATTTCGCTTATAATAATAATAATACATTGTATGTCGGAATCTGGCATAGTACAACAGCTCCATTGTTGATCCAGCGAACGACATCGCTTGCTAACGGGATGATATGTCGTTTCTCGATCCGGGCGACGTCGAGTGGTCTTGCGAGTCGGTCCCTGCTTCAATCTCTCTCTTTCAGCTGACACAGCAGTAAACCCAATTCGGGAATGATATTTCCCTTTCTTCTTGCTGCCTCTTCTCTTTCTGCTTTCAATGTTTGCACCCTAGCTGCTATTGTTAGCAGCTGACCCGTCGCCGCCACTACTCTCTGCAGACGCTTTGTCGTTGTCACAATTTCGTGCCGGCGGTTTCTTTCTGTAACTGAAATCAATCTACACATAACAAAATATAACAAGCCTTCTCTTTTAGTTCCGAGCCATTTATTTTCATTTATTAGCTTTTAAACACCGAAGCAAGTTCGTTGAAACAGAGAGAGAAGCTTACGCTAGTTAATTAACTAATTACTTAATCACTTGCAAGGGAAGAAGGAGGGGGACATCGTCTGGCTCTCATTTTTGGGGATCTGAATTCCCCTATCTTATTTAATCGCTACATGGCTAAGGCGACTTGACTAGTCGGCTTACCGTCAAGAACTCAAATCTCACTGCAATTTTCTCACCGGGAAAACTGTGACGTCACGAAATCTCGTGATCAACGCACAGGTGCGATCCAACCCTCGACCCGAGGTCTCATCAACTGTCACCGCGAATCGTGAGAAAACATCGCCCCAAAGTTGCACGAGATGACTCCATTACAAATTGCGCAAATTAAGCGATCTCTCTGTACGTCCATCATTACATGCGTCCCATTATATAACAGTGTTTTCTGATAGTAATACCCCTAACCTCTCTGTAAAATTTCCTTCTAAATATAATGTTTACTAGGAGAAATGTTTTCTAGGACTATTGTTTTCTGGGATTAATGTTTTCTAAGAGTAATGTTCCAACTCTTAATGTAAAATTTCCTTCTAAGAGTAATGTTTTCTAGGAGTTATGTTTTCTAAGATTAATGTTTTTCAGCATTAACATTTTCTATGAGTAGTGCTATATGGAAGTAATGCTTTCTAAGAGTAATGTTTTTAAGAGTAATGTTTTATAAGAATATAAAATCATTATGATACCTATAGGATTTCATTTGACAACTTTATTCGGCTTTAAATAACCCATAGATGGTTGAGATACCGTAAAACAAACCAAATATAACCCAATCTCAAAACTGAGGAATATTTTAGCATGTATTTTGTGTGATTAAAATATATAGAGAAAAAGCCTTCAGGAAACGTGGCAAGAATAATTCTGAGATGACTGGAAACGATGCTGGTATTAGTAGAAAAAGACTGGTGCTATTTTGAAGCTTTTCTTCTTCTAGAGTAGTTGCACAACCAAAACTAGTCTGTCCTACTATTTAATCCATAGCTGGAGGGAAATATAGGGATTCATACGTTTCGCAAGGGTATTAGTGAAAGCAATGCAGCAGCCACAACAGAACCTGAACCCTACATACTGAATCCACAATCCACACTTATAACCACTACACCACAGCATTTTCAGAACACATACCAGCTTGAATATCAGATGATTTAGTAAAACTGATTTTTACTGGCTCGTTAGACTGACTTTTGTTATATGTGAGTCTATTTTGAGTCTAATCAGCAGAGACAAACCATATAAACAAACCATAATCAAGTTGCACAAGTAGGAACGAAAGTATATATGCATGTATGAGAAAGTCACCTTTACACACGTCAGTGATTAAGTATCATGTAAACAGACAAGATTGTATTCACTCTAGAGTCAGATTTTATAGTCATTTCATCTCTTGTCAATTCCTGATCATGACACCGTGAAAAAAAAACTAAGATTAAACAGCAAACCTTCTTTAGGAAGTGTTCAATAAAATATCTAAAAATATACTCCGATTCCGATCCATTCTATCAACTTATGTCAATATTATTTGGTTTCATTAGAAACTGATGGAATTACGTTTCAGCTTAACAAACAGCAAACGAGTTAATGTGGATAAACAGTTCTTATCTCAAAAAGCAAATGTGGATATTAAGGTGGATATTAAGATGGATATTGAGATGGTTATTAAAATGGATATTGAGATAGTTATTAAGATGAATATTGAGAAGGTTATTAAAATGGATATTGAGATAGTTATTAAGATAGATATTGAGATGGTTATTGAGATGGATATTAAGGTAGATTTAATATCAATCTTATTCATTACGTAGATATTAAGATGGATATTGAGATGGATATTAAGATGGATATTTAGATGGGTATTAAGGTAGATATTAAGGTGGATATTAAGGTGGGTATTAAGGTGGATATTGAGATGGATATTGAGATGGATGTTAAGGTGCATTTAATATCCACCTTATTCATTACGTGGATATTAAGATAGGTATTAAGATGGATATTAAGGTGGACATTACGGTGAATATTGAGATGGATATTTTTATCTCAAAAGGCAACTGTGAATATTTTAGTGGATATTAAGATTGATATAAAGGTGGTTATTAAGGTGGATATTAAGGTGGAAATTTTAAACTTAAAAATGACAAACTGACGAAAAATGCTATTTCAAACTTAAGCGTGACAGATCAACTAATAGACAGATCCTGCTATGAAGATGTTTGGACACATCTAAAATGCGATGCCTCCATTCAATTGCACGTTTAGTGATGAAAATGCTATTTCAAACTGGACAGTGACAAACCGACCAACTGAACTACCGACAACGCCTCATATCTTACAAAATGAGAATCACAATGTTTTAATTGCAGAATACTTTAAAAGTCCAACCATTTAAAACTTGGAGGTTTAGAAAGAGAAATAAAATAAAATATAGAGTTTAGATCAGAGATTCCCAAATTGGGTGGTACTTATTTGTTTTTACTAATGAGTCAGCACTTATCAAGGTTAAAAGCCACTCAATGATAAGAGTTATTGAGATAGAGAGATTGTCAGTTGAATGATGCCGAATATTATGAGATGATTGAAACTGATGAATGGAATGAACAACATTTGATTATTTATGAGGACGGTTTATCACAAGTATGTATTGACATTGGATTTTAAGATAACCATGTTGTAGCCCGTAGGGAAGTAATCCCGTGGTAACATGTTCCACAGATGGGAAGTTATCGCAAAGAAACAGTGTTCACGGAAATTCCGTTTGATATTAGGCACACAGAGGAAGAAAGGAAAGTTCTTTGCAATTGTAGTAATAAGTAATAAGACGAATTCTTGTTGTAAATGTCTTACTGCCACCCTGGAGTCACTACAAAAATTCATAGGGGTGATGTGTAAAAAAAGGGGGGCAGTATAGAGCAGTGAGGCAGGCATCAGAACGAAGTCATAATTCTTTATTCTTTAATAAAATATCTATTCCAAATCTAAGGTGGTTCTTACACTTTACAAAAAATGAAATTAACATAAGATTTGTACACAAAAGCATGTATTCATTTTATTTTGTGGTTCAAAAGCGAAGTTAAAAGTCCAAAATAATTTTGGTAACCGATTGGCTTAATCTGTACAAGTCACGCCACATGCCAACCAGATAAGACAGCAAATGTCTACTGTGCACTCAAAAGTTCTAGATTTGTATGTATTGCAAGTCATTTTATTCTTGTAATGAATATCAACCCTAATGATGACATATATACTGCAGAGCTAAATAAAACTGTGAAGGCAAAATGTAAATTGACTATTTTGTTAATATAGAATTGTGATTATACTATTAAATAAATTATTTTGCAAAAATAATGTGAAGAGAATGTAGTCAATAGCAAGATGTAAATGTACCCTTTTATGTATTGTTAAACAAGCTAGATAAATTGGTTTAATTAGTTAAGATTTGGGTGGGTGGGGGGTTTAATGTAAAAGTTCAATTATAGTATTAAAAACATAATTTTGAAATTGAACAGTTTGTGTCCCTATTTACAGGCGGGAAAACCTTGCAAAGAAGCTCTGTCCATGGAAATTCCACCATAGTCGTTTTTCGTTGTAGTAGAAAAACGAGTTCTTGCTGTGGATGTCCTAGAGGAGGAACCAAAGATTGGAGATCAGTTGAGCACCTTCCATAAAAATAACAATAAAGCAGAGAGAGACTAGCAAAGTCTCTTCTGTAAGAAATGGACTGTAGGGAAAAGAAGAGATCACCCCCCAACAAATAACATGAGGAATTTAATTTCAATTCATAAGACTTTTGTAAATAAATTTCAATCTACTTTTACAAAAAAGAATAAAAACAAAGAAATTCTGAATGGTATTCTTAAAGGATTTTACTAAAAAAATTTGGTCGACTTGCTCAATATAACGATAGAAATCTGATCGAATAACTTAGTCATGTGACTAGATAGAAGGATTTGAAGTTAAAACCAGTTGCAGAACTTAGTAAGGAAACGCATGTAATGTGTGATTCTACTAGATAGGGTCTATAGACATCTCGTGTTTCCTCTGAAAATAGCCAGAAGCAACTTCTAGATAAGGAAATTTATGCATAGTTAAATAAATAAAATATAGTAGAACAATACCCGTACCAAGACGAGCAAAAGTCACTTTGTTTAAAAAAATGTTTATGTAATGTTTTTTTTTTAATGTTATTATGTTATGTTAATTTCTTTAAATTTATTAAAAAAAGTATCCAGTTTTTAAAAATCCTAAGACTTAACGAGATTTGAACTTGGGTATTGACATAAAAACTACTGGCTTACTAATATTTACTTTGTTTATGCTTTTTTGTCAACCAATCACATGTTCCTATTTGCTTATGAACAAACTCCCAAAACACCATACAGATAGTTGAAGATTTAATTATCACTGTCTCCTTCTTCATGTATTAACATGATCCAAGTACTATTCAAGAGAAAATTCTCACTTCTGATGCACAGAAGCAAACAACTTTCACGTGTCCAACAAGATATTCGATAAGTCAAAATATTTGATATTCTATTTCAAGTTTAGCAACATGCATGAAGAGAATTAATCTAATTTCTCTACACACGTGAGGGCTGTTCAAAATCGCTGTGTATTAGTTGACAATACTGCACATGTCTGAAGGTAAAACCGTTGAGGAAAAGACATTTCATTTATTAATAGGTTGTCTATGATAAACTATTAAGACAATATATGAAAGAGGGTGTATGCTCATATAATATATTACATAATATATATATATATATATATATATATATATATATATATATATATATATATATATATTACGTATTTACTTAAACAGTGCTAAATACGTGAAATGAGTTTAGTAAAGCAATTAGCTTGATGATTTCCCCTGTGAATGAAACATTTCTGTGTTTTTTCCTTGCTATAGATATATTTTCGTATTTCATACTATATAGCTGGATATATATAATTCCCTTGTTTCAACACACACACACACACACACATATATATATATATATATATATATATATATATATATATATATATATATATATCCAAGAAAGTGTTGTTGAACGTCACGGAACTTTCTCCTTTGTAAATCTTCTCAAACTGTCGAGCTATCGTTCTGGTTTCAGGTGGCAGTCCGTAGAGTATTTCCACGATTGTTCGTAATTCGGCCATTTTTTTTCGAGCGCTTTCGACTTTTTTAGTAGTCTTCAGGATTAGGTTTTTTAAAATAAGAAGACTTGAGTTAATGTTTTATAGGTATCGTTAAGGGCGAATGAAAGAAAAGAGAGGGTGTGTGGTTGAGTTCATTTTATTCTATCGTTTGTGTTATATATATATATATATATATATATATATATATATATATATATATATATATATATATGTGTGTGTGTGTGTTATGGCTCTGTTTAGGGGCCCGGAATGAGAACACGGACACAGGGTTTAGGTAAAACAAATATATTGCAGAAAAGTATATACAACAGAGGAACAAAAGAAGTAGTACGTCGGTACTGACTGCAAATGTAGATTGGAGTTGGCCTCAACGGTATTTAATTGCTTTCCATCGCAGTAATATGTGACATAAGGTCGGGAAGGTGGGGGAAGAATCAAGCCAGCGCCCCTAAAGGAGGAGCACTCTGGCCTAACAAAAAATAGCCTGGGCAGCTGATCGGCATTCCCCGATCAGGGCGCCTCAAGCAGTAAGCAATAAACTTATTCCAACTCAAAGAGAGGAGGTAAGGCCTGGGAGGGTGCACCTCCTAGGACTACTCAGGACTCAACCCCTCAGCCTGACAGATAAAAGGCAATTGAAATGCCCCAGTCTCTGCTAGACGGACTGTCGAGAACGAATCCTCGACAGGTGTACCCCTGTTTGAATACTGGGGTTGGTCTCAACAAATGAGAAGTGTAATGCTTCCGGTATTTATTGAGAATGGACGAGTCTAAATGTTCATCATAGGTACGGCACCATAACACTCTCCTCCCAAGTCTGACCTCCTCAGAAGTCTAGTATTGTTTCCTTTTTGGATTGATGCTATTCTGAGGTTGTTTGAAATAGCTGTATGTCAAAAGTGTTGTTTTTGGTAGCCATAACCTCCTCCTGAGTAGTGCTGTCGATTTTTTCCAATAGTGGTTTCCTAATTTGGTTTATGTCTCTCTTATGAGAGAACTGATGGTCTCTATTAAATTTAGATTTGGTATACTTCAGCTTTTTAATTCTAGATGTCTGATTTTTTGATGTCCTTCGAATCCTGCTTAATACTAATAAATCTCTGAAAGTCTTCAGCTAATTTCTGCAGTGTTAAGTTCGGTTCATTTTCTAATTTATCTAGAACTCTACGTCTTATTTCAGCATCTCTTCCTGATACCAATCCTTGAACAATATAAAGCATTTAAAATTATCAGTACTAAATTCGGATAATTTAAAGTCGTCACAGTGCTTATTTACTACTGATGCGAACGTTGAATAATCTTTGTTGTCTTTTTTACAAGGTTTAAACACTTCCAGCGTTTGTGAAATGACGAAGTCTTTGGGCTAAAAAGCTCTGTTAGAAGTTTGACGGCCTCCGCAAAAGTCAAATTGCTAGTCTTTCAAGGCCAAATGAAATCCACGAACTTAGTATGTTAGGTGGTGCTTAATTTCCTAAGTAACAGGCGAACCTTTTTAGAGTCTGCCCAGTTTTCGCAATCAATTTTATGTAAGTCTTCATATCTTCTAAAATACGAAGCAAAAGTGTTCTTCTCATCAGGGGAATACGTGAAGTTGTCGATCACACTCCACACGGCGTTCTGTGAAAAAGCATTATCGTTTTCGTTACTTTGGCCTCTAAGCGATAGTTTGCATTAATATCTCAATCTTTTCGTCAGATTCTTTCTTTTGCTCTATAAGCTTTACTTTTTGTTCTAGAAGAAGTTTTTGAAATCTTTCTTCATGTTTTCTGTTGCTGTTGCATTTGAAATTTTACTAATTCTGCAATCGTCGACTTAAATTCTTCCATATTTTAAAGTGTCTTTTTTTGTTAGAAGGTAAATGTTTCCTTTCGGGTACGGCTTGTTAAAAAAGTTTTTTCTTAAGATTATGCTTGCTAGACGTAATCTTAATTGTAAAAGAGTATAAAACCTTTTTTTTTCTCAATAAAAAAAAATCGTTTTTATTTTTTATTTTTGTTTAGTACGTCTTTACGCATAGAGCATAGCCGTAGAATTTACGGTCGGAACTTTAGTCAGGGAAAAAATAAAAAATATGGTTTTAATTTTTTTTTCTTTTGGCAGAAGTAACTTTCTGCCAAAAAGAGAAAAAAAAACATGTATTCCCTTATTGTTAAATATTACAACAGTGTCGGAATAGCAATTAAAACAAAAATTACTGACCTTTCTTCACTTAAGAGAATAATAAGTTTGTCTTACATGTTTTTTCATCTTTTTGTTTCCACCGGTAAGCCAGTTTTTTTAATTAGAGGGTTGTCTGCTGAATTTGTAGTCGATTTCTCCAAGTTTTTGTTTCTCTTTAAGGTTTTCCATAATCAATTTTGTCGAATGTTGTGGCATCCATTTCAAAAAGTTCTCCCGAATCTATTATTTAACCACACGGTCAGTCTATTTTAGTGGTGTAAGTTTGAAATTTGAAATCCCACGTTGCCGGTCGTTGTGGGGCTCTTTTTTGAAGGTTCTCAAGAAAAATCCTTAATGCTTTTGTTTCGCATGTAAATTCGAATACTTCGTAGCCAGTTTTGTGATGTCTTTTTAAAGCTTTACAGTTGTTGTGGGTTACCTCAACTCACAAGGGTTAAATTTTTACTTTCATCAAGATATCAGACATTTGGGACAGCCTCGTCTGGACAAAACAACATTTGATATTTCACATACCCACACATATGTACCTTCCACTCTATAATAAAGAGCACTGTGTACTTATATATATATATATATATATATATATATATATATATATATATATATATATATATATATATATATATATATTGTTATGGTGACGAATATTTGGACTCATCCATTTTCAATAAATACTGGAAGCATTATGCTTCTCATTTGTTGAGCCCAACCCCAGTCCAATCAGTCTTTCATTAACTTCGGTTGATTATACTGTCCTGGGGTGCACCCTCCCAGGCCTCGCCTCGCCTCGCCTCCCCTCTTTGGGGAGGAATAAGTTTATTGCTTGCTGGCTGAGGCGCCCTGACCAGAAAATGTCGACGGGGTTGCCCAGGTTATTTTTGATAGGTCAGAGTGCTCCTTCTTTAGGAGCGTTGGCTTGCCTCTCCCCAACATTACGACCTTGTGTCACATATTCCTGTGGTGGGAAGCAATTAAATACTGTTGAGGCAAACCTCAGTCTTTGGACTGGGGTAAACCTGTCGAGGATTCGTTCCTGACAGTCAGTACGTCAGAGACTGAGGGGTTGAGTCCTAAGAGGTCCACCCTCCCAGGCCTTGCCTCCCCTGGGGTGGAATAAGTTTATTGCTTACTGCCTGAGACGCTTGATTCTTCTCCCACTTTCTATATACATATATATATATATATATATATATATACACATATATATAATACATATACATATACATGATGGACTCTCCCGTCGATTTCGATGTATGAGTGCCCGCCTGGGGCTGCCCGCGCGTGAATTTGTAATTGCAAGGGTTGCGCAATCAACAACAACCGCTCTCCTGAGTCGGCATTGCTTGATTCCAATGGCAAGTAGTAGTACAAGACGACTGGAAACAATGCCGAGATAAGCAGAGAGCACATACAGCACCTAAATGGTCACCCATTTAGTACTGGCCAGGCTCGACGCCGCTTAACTTCGGTGATATACATATATATATATATATATATATATATATATATATATATATATATATATATAGATATTATATAAATACATTAAAATATTTAGGTGATAAAAATCGTACATATTTCTAGATAGAGCGTCTTGGACCGATGGTAAAACACTGTACACAATATCGAAGGTTCGATCCTTGTCTAAGTTAGCCATGCTGATGCATGCTGTGAGACAGAAACACGTGTCCATAGATTACTTTTATGTACATATAAAATAGATTAAAAAATATATATTAACGAAAAATACGTGCTATAAAGTTATGGGTGACTAATAAAGCAATTTTCTTCATCTTAATCACTTAAGAAGTGAGACAATCGAAGTAGTAGTGAGCAAAAAAAACAACGAACACTCCAATCATCAATAAAAATAATTACATAAAAATACATTAAAATATTTAGGTGATAAAAATCGTACATATTTCTAGACGCCATGTCTATAACTTAGACAAGGATCGAACCTTCGATATTGATGTCTTGGTCCGATGGTAAAACACTGGACTATAGACATAAATATCGAAGGTTCAATCCTTGTCTAATTTAGCCATGATGATGACGGCGGTGAGCCAGAAACAC
Organism: Sepiola atlantica; assembly: GCA_963556195.1. NCBI lineage: Eukaryota > Metazoa > Mollusca > Cephalopoda > Sepiida > Sepiolidae > Sepiola > Sepiola atlantica. Next base: position 90,532,225 of record OY744521.1, on the reverse strand, counting down.
GTGTCCATGGATTACCTTTATGCACGTA
>OY744521.1:90524697-90529697 GCA_963556195.1 Sepiola atlantica | reverse complement strand
TTATATATATATAAATTTATATGTATTATATATATCTATTTTATATATTATATATATATGTATTATATTATATATATAAGTATTATATATATTATATAAGTATATGTATTATATATTATATATATGATATATATGTATTATATATAATATATTTATATTATTTTTTGTGTATTATATATATTATATATATGTATTATATGTATTATATATATGTATTATATATATATGTATTATATATGTGTATTATATATATTATATATATATATATTATATATTATATATATTATATATACTAGCAAATATATGCTCCCTCCGGTCGCATATTTTTGCTAGGCTGCCGCGTCAGAAATTAACGCTGACATATTTCTAGGGTGGTTAGACGTTGATATTCTTTATTTATGACCAAGAATATTTGTAGATGTAAATAAATAAAAAAGAAATTCCGACCCCACCCCGATTTTTGTATTACCCTTCTCCATAAATAGAAATATTTTTAATAATTTTTAAATGAATATTTATTTTAATTAAACAATTTGATTCAATAAAATTGTTAAAATAAACAATTTAACAATTTGATTCAATAAAATTGTTAAAATAAACAATTTAAAAAACTGAATACAGCGAACAGTATTTTTCGAATCGGAAGAAAGGTGTACATAAAATAAAACAATAAAAAAATCTGTATTCTTTTACTGTAGGATCTGTGCTGACTTTGACCATGACTTAAACACTAACCCTAACCCCCACTTTGACCCTGACCCTAACCCTAACGATGGAGTCAAAGTTTGCACGGGTCCTATAGTGCAAAAGCACCAAAAAATCAAATATAATGAACATTGTTACTTATGTAAATGGTCTCGGAAAGAAAGTTTACCTAAATTAAATTTGTTAGAATGTGTGTGTGTGTTACAATGTGTGGGTTTTTTTAAGTAGTAATTTTTAAATCAATATTTATTTTAATTAAACAATTTGATTCAGTAAAATTGTTAAAATCAACAATTTAAAAAACTGAATACAGCGAACAGTATTTTTCGAATCGGAAGAAAGGTGTACATAAAATGAAACAATGAAAAAATCCGTACTCTTTTACTGTAGGATCTGTGCTGACTTTGACCATGACCCAAACACTAACCCTAACCCCCACTTTGACCCTGACCCTAACCCTGACGATGGAGTCAAAGTTAGCGCGGGTCATATAGTGTAAAAGCACCAAAAAATCAAATGCAGTGAACACGATTACTTATGTAAATGGTCTCGGAGAGAAAGTTTACCTAAAGTTTGCGTAAATACATGATGAAATCTGAATAAAACAATCCTGAGTGTATATTTGCGAATACTAATTTATTAGAAGTTGAAAAGCAATTGATTATGTAAATTGGGAAATGCGCATAGTGTTTGCGGCGGTTTTTTTAGTAGTATATTATGAAGCTGGCGGACTTAATAAATAGCCATGCTACTCTGATGGAGTTTTTTGGCTAAGATCAAAGTGTAGTATCTGTTCCGATGGATACTGCACCCCATAGACTGGTATTGTCTTGGCCTTCGGGGCTTGATTTACACCGGTCTATGGGTCTGTTCTATGCAGTTCTAGGAGGTCCACCCTCCCAGGCTTCGCCTCCCCTCTTTGGGGAGGAGTAAGTTTATTGCTTACTGCCTGAGGCGCCTCTACCGGGGAATGCCGACGGGGCTGCCCAGGCAATTTTTAATGGCCAGAGTGCTCACCTCTCGGGCGCTGGCTTTTCAAACCCCACTTTCCCGATCCGACCTTGGGTCACATCTTATTTGTGGGAGTAAGATAAAAACTGGCCTTGTGCCTAACTCCTGGAACGGAGAAAATCAATACTCTGATGGAGTTTCGGCTTCAGACAGACAGACAGACAGATACGTAAACTCCATTATTAATAGATGTATTATATATATTATATATATTATATATATTATATATATGTATTATATATATTATATATATTATATATATGTGTTATATATATTATATATATATATATTATATATGTATTATATATTATATATATATATACATATTATATATGTATTAGATATATTACATATAATATATCATATATATAAAATATATATTTATATACTGTGTTTCTCAGTTAAAAATGATGAATTTCATCACATTTTACAAATAAAAAAGTAGCTCTATGGAAAACTTAAAAGAATGTAAATTATTATATGTATTATTAAAAGCTTTAATTTTAAGATTAAGAACAGTCCTCCGTCCTTTATCAAAAAATGTATATTTGATAAAAATTGAAGGAATTATAAGGAATATTCCTGTTTTACTTAATTTAAAAATGTGAGTTTTATTTTATTAGTATTTGAATCAGTGCCTGTGATAAGGGCTGATCGTCCTGCCCCAAATCTATGACACATTACCTTCCACTAGAATTATTCGGTGCTTCTGCAGTTTCACAAGGACATGTTAGGCCTCTCTTTAAAAAATAGCTAAAGAAATGTATAAACTTTGTTATGTACTTACGCGGTGAAAAGAAGACTGTACACCCAAAATTACGCAAATTCATCCAGTAAAAAAAAAAAAATTAAAAAAACGATTTTATCTATATGTCGCCATTTTTCTTATATTTTTACTTTTTCTCTCCCTTGCCTACTTAGTAAGCTGAAATCTCTACCGATACATAAGATCGTTGTTTTTGTGTATATAATTTAATAAATACTGGATTAATTTGCGTATGTTTTTATTATTTTCAGCTAACACATAAGTACATAACAAAGTTTATACATTTCTTTAAATATTTTAATGTCATTTTGAAACTGCAGAAGCACCGATTATTCTTTGTAAACAAATGTGTTCATTTTTTTTATCACAAAAAAATGTCAGGGACTATTTAAATTTGAAAAAAAATGTCACCATCTATTCGATATGCTTTTGAGGAATGCAAGTTTTCAAATTTATGGCTTTTCAAAAGAGTGGGAGTTTGACAGAATTTAAGTTTTGGCCCAATTGATGTACATTTGCAGTAATATTTTTTGTTATATGCAATTATCATTAAAAGCGGCTCTATATTAAAATAAAAGAACATTTCTGGAAACATTTTATGTAAAGGGACAAAAACTAAAACTAATGAGCCTGCAGAGCATTACAGAAGTCATCTCTTTTGGGACCTTCTCATAGGTTGAGTGGTTTCCTTTTGGCTAAGATCAAAGTGTAGTATCTGTTCCGATAGATACTGCACGCCTGTCCTGTGCAGTTCTAGGAGGTCCACCCTCCCAGGCTTCGCCTCCCCTCTTTGGGGAGGAGTAAGTTTATTGCTTACTGTCTGAGGCGCCCCTACCGGGGAATGCCGACGGGGCTGCCCAGGCAATTTTTAAATGGCCAGAGTGCTCACCTCTCGAGCACTGGCTTTTAACCCCACTTGCTCGACCCGATCTTGGGTCACATCTTACTTGTAGGAGTAAGATAAACTGGCCTTGTGCCTAACTCCGCGAGGAGTAAATAAACATCACCAGCTCTGATTTCGGAAACAGTGTAATTAAAAAAAAAAACTTCACAGAAAATGACATTGAATTTCTTAATTTGATTGGATATAGTATAAACAATTGAACAGAAGTAAATAAAGTAAATATGATATTCTACCTGTACAAGGATCTAAAGCAATAACGATTGATATATAAAGGGACAAAGAATTATTATATCTCAGAGAGAGCTTATATTACTTAATTAACTCTTACTAGCAAAGTATCGAAAACAATTAAATTGAATTTGAAAACTCAATAATTAAAATCTAAGGGAGACAACTCGTAATGAATATGCTCTACTCAACCAGCAAAGCAAAGCGCATGCTGCAATATATATAATAATAATAAAAAAAAGAAGCATGGATTGTATCATAACTATAGATTAAAAACAACAAAAAAGATAAGTTGTAACATTATTAGAGATAAAAGCAGCTTATTTTCTTTCTTTGTATGGTTAGGATTTAGAAGTAAAACATCACCAACAACAACAAATCAGTTCAGTGCAATTTATCTTCTTTTTTTTTTTAAACTAGCAAGAAGACCCAGCGTTGCTTAGGATAAATTGAGGAATCATATATAAACACTTAGGCTTTTCTTTCCTGAGATGTCTGTTTTTCGCACCTAATATAGTCGGAAGAAGTGGAAATTTTGGAAAACTCTCTTAATTAGTGCTTTATACATATGCTTTAAATTTCAGGTACTTTTTCAGATTAGGACCCAAGCTAAATTTGACCCCAAGCCTGACCCTAACAACCGGATCAAAGCTAGCTCGGGTCCTAATTTGGAGAAGCACTAAATTTCATTAAAATCGGATATACGTATTTGAAGTTTTAAGGAGTCTGTCCCAGAGCTTCCTTAGCAGGGCACGTAGAGATTTGGGACCACCTCCATTATCTTCTCACAGAAAATTTTACATATGAATGCACTTTTAGATTTTATGTAGATTCTCTACCCTTTCTTTCTATAGGGAATACACACAAACATTTACATTATATATATATATATATATATATATATATATATATATATATATATATATATATATAAAGAGAGAGAGAGATAAGTGATATATAGATAAAAATAACAGAAATTTAAATATAAAAAATTTAATAAAAAGAGAAATAAAAAAAATATACACCCCCCCCCAAAAAAAACATATTATATAAAGAGTTATCTGTTTGTGTGTTTGTGTGTGTGTGTGTGTGTCCATCTAAAAGTCAAAAACTACACAAGACACACCGACAAAGCTGATATATTATTTTGCAGCATTGCCTCGGATAGACTATGGATACATATTTTTGTTATCATTCTTTTCAGCGTCAGCAGAAACAAAATAATTCAGGGAGTCGACATTTAAAGCGATTTTTTCCATCGACCTTTGGTGTGAAATTATACTTGTGATAGAGAAAGAAGAGGGGGAAAGAGGGAGAGGGGATAGACAGAGAGAAATAGTGTGTGTGTGTGTGTGAGTGAGTGAGTGAGTATTGATTTACTCCTCT
>OY744521.1:90514697-90519697 GCA_963556195.1 Sepiola atlantica | reverse complement strand
TAATGCCTGTACCAATTGAATTTTGTATAGAAACAGATGCAATTCACGCAAAATTCTTTGAAGTGACCTTCTGGACATCCTAATCTGAGTGGTTCGTCTTCCAGTTAAGGTGTCTGGATTTTCAGCAATGCTATCCTCAACGAGTGCTACATTTTCTGCTGTCCGTACTGAACGTGGTCTGCCAGATCGTGGAAGATCACTCACTGAACCCTGCTGCCGAAATCGGACCACAAGACGATCAATTGTGGTCTGACTGGGAGATTGTCTGACATTATAATGCCGACGATAGGCTTTTTGGGTTAAAATTATTAAACGATGGTTTCCGAAGTAAAGTTCAATAATTTTGGTTCGTTGTTCAGTGCTATATTTTTCCATGATAAATTATCAATGTTTATATCTGTAATATTCTGAAAAATGAGGAGAAAATTTGATTAAATGTGAAAGTTGTTACTGGTTCAAACTAATGCGTGACTTTTGCGCCACCCTGTATATACACACAGATACATATATATATATATATATATATATATATATATATATATATATATATATATATATATATATATATATATATATATATATATATGTATATATATATAAAGGTAGAAGGATGAATCGGAATTAGAAAAGCGAAAGGCAGATCTTTTTTTCAATTCAGTTGCTCAATGCAAGGTATATTCCGCAAAAAGGAATAAATTGCATTTTTGTGGAATATACCTTGCATTGAGCAACTGAATTGAAAAAAAGATCTGCCTTTCGCTTTTCTAATTTCTTTTTCATCCTTCTACCTTTCTATCTGCTCTTTCCTGTATATTGAGTTGTTCACTTTTCACAATAGGTTTTACCTTTCCTAAAAGTTCGCTTTTAGTTCTCCACTTTATATACATATATACATATATATGCTTATATATATATACATATATACATATACATATACTTATATATACATATACATATATATACTTATATATATACACATATATACATAAACATATATATACTTATATATACATATATATATACTTATACATATATATGTATATATATACACATATATACTTATATATGTAAAAGTAAAAAAAGATAATTTACAAGACGAATTAGAAAATGTAGGGCGATTATATCCAGCTTTACCTCGCTATGGTACTAGAGATAGAACACATGTAAATAGAAACAATAGAGAATCTGCCGTTTCATGTGAGGAATTTTTAAAAAAAACTAAAGAAATTATCATGACTAATATTTCAGAGTCTTTTAATTACATTAGAAAACTTCTTAATAAAACAAAGAAAAAGGTATTAAAAGACATAGCATCTAAAATATTATTAAACCCGGATATGATATATAGGAAAGAAGAAATTCCTCAATGGTATGAGTATATCATGGATATTATCGATACAAAATTATACAAGCCACCTGTTGAGGGTATAAAAAATAAACCTCGAAATGTTTGTGTAGTCCTGTATGAAAATAAAGGATTTGATGATATAAATCTGCCTAAAATATTTAATAATCTAGAAATCATTCAGTCACTGCCCAATGAACTTAAAAAAGAGGAACAGAAACCAATAGTAACATATAAACTAGGGCAAACTATAGGGAATAAGGTTTTTAACTATAAAGAAACTGTAGAGGATTTAAATATTACTGATAATGATGAAATGTATATACCATCATGTGAATGTGAATCCTCCCCTTTATGTAATACTGACATAGGGCATATAATTACTGGTAATCTAGCGATAGTTAAAAATTCTAAATTAAGAAAACTCTTAAGTAAAGGCGCAAACTATAGAGAACCGTACTGTTTAAATTATGCGAAATGTGTAAAGGAAATAAATAAAGCGTTAGATAATTTCACTGCATCCATGGCAAAAAAGTATAAACTATTACACTCTACATTTGACGCATGGAAAAATAATGTACTTAGATTCGTAAATAAAAAAGTAGAACGTTTAAAAGAATTTAAACACCCTAAAAAACGAATCCCCACCTTAGAAATCCACAAATAACTACGGAGCTTGAAATGCTTCAAAATAGGTTTGTAATAATATTTTTTACAGATAAAAGCTACATTATTTGTCGCCTTATCAATAGTTCCTATTGATAAGGCGACAAATAATGTAGCTTTTATCTGTAAAAAATATTATATACAACGCTTATTGCTAGAAGTAGGAATAATAGGTGAAGCTTCAGATACTTATAAATTAAGTAATAGTAAAGGCGATAATATTATTATAAACAATACTGTTATTTGTGAAAAATTAGGATTAAAATTAGAAAAAAAGTACAAAAAACTTCCATGTATGTATTGGATACCTAAAATGCATAAAACACCAGTTGGCGCCCCGTTTTATTGTTGCCTCAAAAATGTGCATCACTAAACCTTTAAGTAAAGCTGTATCTAAAGTCTTTAAATTAATTATAAATCAAATAAATAATTTCCATAAAAAAAGTAAATTCCATAGTAATATAAAAGTATTTTGGGTGATAAATAATTCAGCTCTAGTAAAAGAAAAATTGGATCGTATTAATTCTCGTAAACAGGCTAAATCAATCTCGACATATGATTTTAGTACATTATATACAAAAATACCACATAAAGAACTTATTAAAGATTTGGGTAATACTATAGATTTAGCTTTTGCAGGAGGGAAAGGTAAATACATAGACTTTGCAAAATCTAAAGCCTTTTGGTGTAAAACTAAAAATGGTAAGACGAGTGTGTCCAAAACTGTCTGACAATGCTTATAAGTCACCTTATAAAAGAGAGTTACTTTCAAATAGGAAATAAAGTACTACTCCAAACAATAGGTATTCCAATGGGTTTGGATCCGTCTCCATTTTGGGCAAATCTATATTTACATAGACTTGAATATATGTATATATCATCATTAATAAAAAACGATATATCTAGAGTGTATAGTTATCATGGATGTAGGCGATATATTGACGACCTTGTTTGCATTAATGATAGCGATGAGTTTGCAAATACTAAAAATTTAATATATGCTAAAGAGTTAAAATTAAATTGTGAACATAAGGGAACACAAGCTACTTTTCTTGATTTGGATATAAAAATTGAAGATAAAATATTTATCTATAAACTGTTTGATAAAAGAAATTCATTTCCTTTTCGTATCGTGCGGATGCCACATAAAAATAGTACCTGCCCTGTGTATATATTTTACGGGAGTATTATGTCCGAATTTCTGAGGATTGCTCATGTTACCTTAAAATTGGTAGATTTTATGCCCCCAATTTCTGACCTAATAATAAGAATGATTAAACAAGGTGGCGATCAAAATAAAATATTTAGACAATTAAATAAGGCAATTACTCGCCATCCTGATGCTTTTAAGTCTTATCAAATTAATCAAAGTAAATTGATAGAACAAATCCAAAGCTATCTAAATATAAATAAAAATAGCGTAGAATATGTATAATCGTATATATAACACATATACTAATTATATAAAAAATAGTTACGTTTAATAGAAAATAGAAAGGGATGAAGAAGGAAAGAAATGTTGAAAAAGTTAAAAAAGGAAAGAGAAAAAATCTTATAACGCCGATTGGAGACGCTGTGAGTTTTAAAAAAAAAGAAGAAAGAGAGAAAGGATGAACAGTTGGCTTATGAACGCCGGTTGGAGGCGCTGTGAGTTAAAAAAGAAAAAAAAAGAGAAAAATCGGCAGTTAAGCTTATGAATGCTCTGAGTTGACAAGGGGGGTTTAATATTTATTTGAAATTGATGTCAAGGAATTGAACAACAAATGAGGAGGAGGAGGGGAGAAAAAAGGACTAAAAGTATATATATGTATATATATATATATGATTAAAAAAAACAATTTTTTTAATGGATTCGTCTACACACTTTAAAATGCAGCAACATTTTTGTAAGTAACGGATAAATTTTATTAGACAGACGAACAACACAGGTAAGGAGGACTTTTTCTTTCTTTTTTTTTAATAACTAATATAAGTTAGCAAAACATTTATACGGAACAAAACTTAGGTTTAGTATACGGAACGTTGATGTTTTTGTCTTTTAAGGGAAGTGGGGTCTGATCAACTCTGCTGGGAAGCCATGAAATGAAATACTGTCTTGTTTTTAAATTCCCAAAACGGAATGGTGAGTGCATATGACAATGCACTGTTTCTTTGGCATGATGCCACTGGTGAATTGATGGGCATTCTGGCAATACATGTTGATGATTTCATATTCTGTGGAAATAATTTATTTAAGAAAAATGTGATCGCAGAATTGGAAAAGATTTTCAAAATTGGGAAGCATGAAAGTGGAACATTCAAATTTTTGGGATTGAATGTTAAGCAAACAAAAAATGGGATTATTTTGGATCAAAATCTATATGCTTCGGCCTTATCCCCAATAGACATAAAGAAAGGAAGATCATTAAGAAAAAATGATGAATTGAGTCAAGAGGAGAAGACAGAGTTAAAAAGATTGACAGGTCAAATGATGTGGGTATCCACCCAGACGCGACCAGATGTATCATTTGATGTGTGTAGAATGAGTAATATTGGAAAATATCCAAAGGTGAAGTTACTCTTCGAGGCAAACAAACCGCTAATAAGGTTACAATCAAGGACAGGATCCGTATCTTTTCCCCAACTTGGAAAACCTTCGGATCTGAATATTGTTTGTTATTCAGATGCCACCTATGCTAGTTTGGAGGATGGATCTTCACAGGGTGGTTTTATCATCTTTGTTTGTGGCAAGATGAACAGAATGGCTCCTATATGTTGGTCATCAAAAAAACTTGACCGGGTAACAAATAGCCCGTTAGCTTCAGAGACTTTTGCGCTTAGTTAAGCAGCTGATGCCGGAATGTTGATAGCCGCAATGCTTCAAAAGATATTCAGACTACCTAGGTTGCCTGAAGTTCTTTGCAAAACAGACAATGCGTCTCTGGTAGAGACTTTAAAGTCATCAAATCTTGTGAGTAACCGGCGTCTCAGAGTTGATGTAGCCAGGGTG
>OY744521.1:90444697-90512197 GCA_963556195.1 Sepiola atlantica | reverse complement strand
GTGCTCTACTTTTTAACGAGGAGCTTAAAATATAAATATTTGTTATTGTTTATTTATCTATGGACGTACACGTTTCGTCTCTTTTTCAATCAAGACTCATCAGCATAGAAGTATGACTATTCACTACCGGTCACACGATATATTTATATATATATATATATATATATATATATATATATATTTAAATATTTTCTTTGTCGTACAAAAATATATATATATATATATATATATTTCTGAAATTAGTAGATTCTTATGTTTTAGTAGATACGAATAACACTTGAGTATTATAGATTTTGGAAGTTTGTATGTATGATGGCTGAGAGGTAAGATTGTTGACTACTCTTCTGTTTTGAATCACACTAAAATACTTACCGTTATCTAGCCACTCTGATTAGCTGTGCCACGGCGAAACAGCTGTCTGGGGATAACTACATTTGCTTTTCGCTTGTGTGTTGAGCTTTTTGTATGGAGAATAACGGTTTCCATTTAGCATAATGCATTACTCTTCATAATTTAAGTTATTTCAGGAACCGATAATGTAAACAAATATAAAACCCCACCTATAAACTCTCTTACATTCATTGTGTACAAGATGGCTTAGGGGTAAGATTTTTGACTACTTCACTAGCGATCGGGTTTCGAATCTCAACTTGAAACATTTACTATGTCTAGTCACACTGAGGAGGCATGATATGGTAAAAAACCTATTTCAACCTACCCTATTTCAAAAATGGACAATTGAATGCATGAAAATGTACAAACTATCTAACAAAATTATCCATTTTATGGACAAAGCAATGGAAATTTGGAGACTGGAACTGACAAAAAATTTTTATTTGCCATGACAATCAGTGGTTGGAGAGGTTCCTTGTAGTTATTGAAGGAAAGGAGCTTTGTGTTTTGCGGCATTAAAAGTTACAAGTTATTCACTTTATCATCATTATCATCATCATCATCATCATCATTATCATATCATTATATTCGATTTAACATCCATTTTACATGCTGGCTTTGGCTGGCTTTAAGAAATTGACTTCCAAACTAACCTATCTTTGCCAGGTCTTTATTTATCCCCCTTTTTCTCAAGTCCATTTTACCACTTTCTCCCATGTTTTCTTTTCCTCTGTGAACTGAACATGCTACCTTAACAGTTCCACATCTACTAACCCAAGAACTCTCAACCATTATTTCAATGTGGCCATACTATCGATGTCTACTCTTCTTCACATATCTCCTCATACTGTCCAGATTTAATCTTCCTCTGAGGTCATCAGAACTAAGCCTATCTTTAAGACTCACACATCCATCGCATCATTATCATATCATTTCTCTCCATGAAAACGCATGTCCTAAACCCTCGCTGGCCATGGAAAAAGCAATGGAAACGTGGAGACTGGAACTGACAATTGGAGGACAACATCAGACAAGATAAAAATACGGAGTGGCATATTACAAGGAGACTCTCTATCTCCACTACTTTTTATCATAGACATGATGCCACTCAACAACATACTCAAGGGATGCAATTCCGAATACAACTTTACAAACACAAAGTAAAAAATAAACCACCTCATGTATATGGATGATATTAAACTATTTGCAAACAACAAAAAAAGGAACTAGAAACACAAATAAACACAAAAAGAAACATTAGCCAGAACATACAAATGGAATTTGGAATGGAAAAGTAAGCACTACTTGAGATGGAAAAGAAAAACTTGAAACAGCAGAAGGTATAGAACTGCCCAAACAAGAGGTGATTAGGGCGCTTGGTGAACATGATAACTATACCTATCTGGGAGTTCTGGAAGCAAACACCATGAAATAAACAGAAGAAAGAGATGATTAGAAAAGAATGCATGAAAAGTACAAGAACAAGAAACTCCTTGAAAGTTAATTATATAATAGAAACCTCATAAAAGAAAGAAATACTTGGGTAGTACCCCTAGTAAGAGATTCTGAACCTTTCATAAACTGGACAAAAGAAAAACTCAGATACCTGGATCAAAGTACTAGGAAACTAAGCACTATGCACAATGAACTGCACCTGAAGGATAATAATGGCCGACTTTATGAAAAAAGGAAGAACTGAGAAGAAGAATGTTAAATATTGAAAGTTGCATGAACCATGCTCCTTGAATAACTTGAAGGTCATGGGATGTGATTTGGAGAATTGTGACGGAGATGTGGAAGCAGTGGCTAGCAAGAAGGATCATAGCAAGCATTTTAACTGTCGGAATAACGAAATTTGTTGAAAAACTGCAAAAAAAGTGCGATAAGATTTAGGCAAGGCAATGCAGACCTTAGTGAGAGTGATAGACTTCAGTGACTATGAAGAAAGCGCTGAACGAGGATCTTCGCTATTCCTCATACAAGTGTCACAGGGGCCAACTACTCACCATCAAGACCCAAGAGAACCGTCTTATAAAAGCCAAGAAACTCTTCAACAAGGTCAAACATCCAGTCGAGCTGGAGATGCTCTGGTTTTTGTCGAACCAGTTGCATAACTAGCTTGTAGTTGTCACAAAGTCCTGCACATCATGAATATCAAGTTCCTTTAAACTGTGATAGTCTTCAGGTGTGTTTCATTTGAAGGCCGCGTCATGCTGCCCAACATCTTTAAAACGGGACTCAGACACTGTTCAGATGGCTATATTGAGTTGCTGTCCACTGTTGTCAAGGGCTGGGCAGAAAGGGTGGCTGTGGGGAAGCCATACATGTGGCAGCAGCACTCAGCTCTATCTTTCACCTCCAGGAAAACCCAATAGCTATCCGTGAACTTCCACAACTTTACCAGTCCCAACATTTGCCCCACATCCCCCTTCAAACTCGCCTGATTGCAACCCCGTGGACTATTATGTTTAGGGGTGCAGTTGAGAAAGACACCAACCGTACCGTCTGCAACACCAAAGATGAGCTGATTACCAGAATAAAATTGGTGTTCAGGCGTTCTTCGAAGGACGCCATGAAGGCTGCATGCTCCAGGTTCAGGTCCTGTTTAAAGGATGTGGTGGAGGCTCAGGGCAGCTTCTGCACATAAGCTGTATTCAGCAAAAGTTCATCTAAGAAATGAACTTTGAATTTTCAGAAGACATCATTTATTGGCCAAGATATGACGTTTTTTTCTTTCTTTACAAAAAGTGCCAAATTCGTCTCAAGTATCATGTATTAATGTATAGATTAAAGAATAGAAATGAATTGCTTCAAACGAAGCAATATATAAAGATGACAAAATTATTTTAAACCATGTATTATTGTATAGATTAAAGAATAGAAATGAATTGCTTCAAACAAAGCAATATATAAAGATGACAAAATCATTTTAAACTATATAATATTGTATTGATTAAAGAATAGAAATGAATTGCTTCAAACAAAGCAATATATAAAGATGACAAAATCATTTTAAACTATGTAATATTGTATTGATTAAAGAATAGAAATGAATTGCTTCAAACAAAGCAATATATAAAGATGACAAAATTATTTTAAACTATGTAATATTGTATTGATTGTCGAAAAACCAAGTGAAATAACTTACTTGTCTCGGGACTTCTAGCGATCAGGGAGGCATCAGTGGTTTGTTTATTTGACTGAAAGCGAGGTCACTACTGGCCTCGTTTTTATTGCCTTTTGGCCGGAAGTGAAGGGGAGGCATTTCCTGTTACTAGTCTATTAAAGAGCCTCTCCTTCCCTCTCTCGAGGTTACCAAATCCCAGACAGACTTTGGGAGCGGAATTAAGCAGTGTTTCGCAACAGCTGCTGCTGTACCTACTCCGATCTCTCCTACTCCTACTCCTCAAGAGTGGAAAGAATTTTCCACATTTTGCGAAACAACTGCAAGCTATCGGCCGTGTTACCCATCTGTTCTCCTGTTACGATAAAATGGCGGACCGCTAAGAGGAATTACTCGCTCAGATGTCTCTCCTGAAGGAAAAAATTCGAGGAAGGATGAGGATGTCTCATAGAGACGATATTACCGCTTATGTGTTCTCGGTATGGAAGGGCCAAATACAGGAATACATGACGGAAATCGAGATATGGATCACCAAGCTGCAACTCTACCTCTTCCAAGAGTAAGGCTGAGAAAATAGTGGAGGAGATTGGTTCTGTCCTAACTCCAGTGGATTGTGACACCTTCCCAGACCAAACACTGTCTCCATGTGCTTCTGCTTCTACATCAGGCAGTCGGGTGTCCTCCTTTATAGTGAAACCTCCGCATGGATAGGGGGACGGTTTTTGACAGCAAGTCATGTCATCAGGACGAGTGGACGACAGCTCCTAAAGGAGAAACTCTGAAGGAATTCCACAGTTACCATATTCCTTCTCTGACTTTTTCTTCTGTCAAGCACACGGCTGCCCCTGAGGATGGTTCTTTCTCTTTGAAACCTTTCACCTGTTCCTGCTATGTGACTTATTTTCCTGCGAAGCAAGACGGCACTCGACCAACATTATTCTTCAAATCTGACTTCTGTAGAATGGTCTCCATATTCTGTCATCATGTATGGCAGCAAGAACATTAATTTGAAGACGATAACCAGACCTTTTTACATTTTCTGGGCTGAAACGCAACCGTTACCTTTTTAAGGGGCAATGAATCCCGGTCGCATGCATGCGGGGGGGGGGGGATGTTTTGGAGTGCAAGTCATGTCGTCGGGCGAGCGGACGAAAGCACTAAAGGAGAATCTTTGAGGGAATTCCCCTGTTACTATATTCCTTCTTTTTCTTCTGTCAAGCACGCAACTGCCCCCTGGGGATTGTTCTTTCGCTTTGAGACCTTCTACCTGTTCCTGCTAGTGGAACTTTTTTTCCTATGATGTTAAACGGACACTGGAGTGGGTCACTACACTGACGACTTTAAAACTTCGACTAAAACTCGGTCAATTTTCTATTTTGAGATTTTGTATACGATTTACAATTCCTACCGATAGACGGACGATTTGTTTTTACGAAAATGATGGTTCTAACTTGTTAACCTAAACCTAAACGTTATCCATGGTTGTTGGAAATATCATACAATTTACTAAACGTGCGACCGAGCCTGTTGGCTGTTTGAAATTTTTGTACACTCTACCCAGTGATAGTAAAAAAAATGTTTCTCAGTAAGATTAAATATAATGTAATGCTTCAGAACGTTTTAGGCACAAACTAGTTATCTGGAAGAACGAGAAGAGAATCTTCTACCGAGTCTTCGCTCAATTATTTCATTTCTTTTTCTTTTGTTTTTTTTCTCTTCTTGTTTTCGGGAGTGTGTCGAAAAACCAAGTGAAATAACTTACTTGTCTCGGGACTTCTAGCGATCGGGGAGGCATCAGTGGTTTGTTTACTTGACTGAAAGCGAGGTCACTACTGGCCTCGTTTTTATTGCCTTTTGGCCGGAAGTGAAGGGGAGGCATTTCCTGTTACTAGTCTATTAAAGAGCCTCTCCTTCCCTCTCTCGAGGTTATCAAATCCCAGACAGACTTTGGGAGCGGAATTAAGCAGTGTTTCGCAACAGCTGCTGCTGTACCTACTCCGATCTCTCCTACTCCTCCTACTCCTCAAGAGTGGAAAGAATTTTCCACATGATTAAAAATAGAAATGAATTGCTTTAAACAAAGCAATATATAAAGATGACAAAATTATTTTAAACTATGTAATATTGTATTGATTAAAGAATAAAAATGAATTGCTTTAAACAAAGCAATATATAAAGATGACAAAATCATTTTAAACTATGTAATATTGTATTGATTAAAGAATAGAAATAAATTGCTTTAAACAAAGCAATATATAAAGATGACAAAATTATTTTAAACTATGTAATATTGTATTGATTAAAGAATAAAAATGAATTGCTTTAAACAAAGCAATATATAAAGATGACAAAATCATTTTAAACTATGTAATATTGTATTGATTAAAGAATAGAAATAAATTGCTTTAAACAAAGCAATATATAAAGATGACAAAATTATTTTAAACTATGTAATATTGTATTGATTAAAGAATAGAAATAAATTGCTTAAAACAAAACAACATAAAAAGACTAATTTTCTAATCAAAAAAGTAATTTTTCACAGGAATTGTATAAATTGAGCAGCCATAATAGAATCTCAATGACATTAGACTTATATTACTTAAACTGTTAGACTAAAAAATGCCATTCAAGGAGAACATTCAAGAGTTAGTTGAAGAGGCAAAGATATTTCTGGTGTGGAAGATAGCATAAAAGTCATTAGAAGCACTTAGATATAAATACTATAGAGTAAAAGTGGTTTTGAGATAAGTACAAACAAAAAAAAAAAATAATTTAATTCAACATTTTTAGATTTGTTTTTTTCAATTGTAATTTTATAAGTCGAAGTGTTTAAATGGTTTGGCTATTTTTAAAAGAAAACTATTTAAATGCAATTGAATTCTGTCATGTTACCTGCAAAAGACATTAAAAAGGGAAATGTTATGAATTAAAATTGCAATTCTTTTTTGCTGTTACAACCAAAGGAAGAGTTTATTAGTTTATTGGAGGACAGGGAGGAGCTGGTGTTAGCGTGATTGCAGGAGTTAGGAAGTAGATTTAGTAAATTCAGGGAACTTCTGCATTTACTAATCAGCAGAGTGTTACCGCTGTCGACCAAGGGAAGAGTCTATCAGGCATGTGTACAAAGTGTGATGATGTATGGAAGTGAAACCTGGCCAGTGAAAGTTGGGGATATGCGTTGCATGGAGAGAAATAATATGAGAATGATACGATGGATGGATAATGTGAGTCTTAAAGACAGGCTTAGATCTGATGACCTCAGAGGAAGATTAAATCTGGACAGTATAGGGAGATGTGTGCAGAACAGGAGGCTTCGTTTGTATGGTCACATTGAAAGAATTGATGAGAGTTCTTGCGTTCGGTAGCTGCAGTGCTTTGATTCACAATTTCTCAAAATTTGTTGAGAGTAGTGATGGGACGATTCCAATATTTTTCTTGATTCTGATACAATTACCAATTCTGTTCTCAATTTCTGATTCCGATTTCTTTAAAATCTCTAAATATTTAGCGATAGAGTTGTTTTTTTTTTGTTTTTTTTATTGTTATTTTTATTTTCGAATTATTTTTACGTTTGCGAAAATATATGCACATATTACATGGGTCTTTAACAAGAGAAACCAGAAAGATTGAGAAACATTTCTGTCCTTCTTAATGCAGTAAGAAAAAAAAAAACTTTGTAAAAGTCACGAAGTTACAAAAAGAGAGGAATTAATTGTACACAATACAAAGTATAATGTTTAGGCAGGAATATCGACAGGAAAATATTTGCTATAAAAATGACAACGGGAATGGCTGATAGAAAAAAAGAATATGTACGATACGATAAAAAGAAGGCGGAAGATGCGGGTGTTACCTCATGGACAGAGCGTGCCCTACTAAGGGACAGACATGGAAACATTGCCAAAATTATGAAATTTTCTTTTAAAATGTGCCATGTAAATAAGAAAGTCCATTGTATTAACACGTCATAACTGCTGCGGAGAAGTTATCAATAAAACATTCACAGCTACAACAATAAGAAAAAACTTTCTTTTCTCTCTCTCTCTCTCTCTCTCTCTCTCTCTCTCTCTCTCTCTCTCTCTCTCTCTCTCTCTACCAAAAACCAAATGGAACTTCCACAAATAAAATTTCCACAAATAAAATTTCTTTCCTAGAACATTCCATCTGTGGAAAAAATACTACAAGGCTGCTTCCCAGCCGACTACAATATGGTCGTCTTCAAGTCTAATGTAAACAGATACTTGTTGAACCGTCCTCTTGAATAATAAATTCCTCTTAAGTAATCTTCTGTCTGCTCCACCCATTGTTTCCAATCCTCTTGTGATGGCGATCATCGTCCAACTGACAATCTATTTAACCATTATCCTTGAGTGGCCTCCGGGTCTTAATAAGCAATATTTATTTATCTACCTCCCACAAGGTAAGATGTGACACAAGGTCGGGAAAGTGGGATTAGATAAGCCAGCGCTCGAGAGGTGAGCACTCTGGCCATTTAAAAATTGCCTGGGCAGATGACCCATCAGTAAGAAAGGAAAAAAAAAGCTCTGCCGATGATGGTCGATGGTGAACTTGATAATAGAAAGGTTAACAGTCTCTGTGAACTTTGAAATGTCAACATCCTACCGATATCACATTACAAAAAAATCGAAAGACTACTGGAGATAAAGCTGTTGAAAATACAGGTGACGCTATCCACTGGCGAAAGAGTAACAATTATGGGAAAGTCAGACATTATCATAAAAAGAAAAGGATTGCTAACACAAAGAAACATGCAATCTATAATAAGGAAAGACGCGTGTGATACACTGAACCTTATTAAGTGGGTAAATATTATCCAAAACTTTAACAAAAAACACATAACTCTCAGCAAAGACAAATGTATATGCCGGACCAGAGAATCCGTTTTGGGTCCAAGAATAAACAAAGAGATTGAGAGGATTGTTCAAAATTGTAATTTGCCCTTTACTTATAGAAATGTACAACCAAAACAACCCCTCATTCGCCATCAAATACCAACATAAGAATGACAAAAATTTGTAGTAGATCCATGTAGACATGGTAATAAACATTACATTATAATAGTGGATAGCCACTTAAATTACCCGGATCTCTACCAGATACTGGCTCAGATGAATGAAACTGTGATCAAAGTGGTGCAACATAGCTTCGGTTGATTTGGAATAGCTGAGGGAATATTCTCAAATAATTGCCCATGTTTTTCGTCAGCAGAATGCAATTCGCAGCTGTATGAGACTTCAAAGAACTACATCGTCACTGCTATACTTACAGTTAAATTTACTACAGGGTTGTAAAGTCGGAGTTGGAGAGAGTCTAAAGTTTTGGAAGAAGTCGGAAATCCAAGTTGTAAGAATGCTAAAAGTCGGAGTCAGAGTCGGATTTGTTAATGTCTGAAGAATCAACAGGCAGTCTGAATCTTAGAAGACTTAAAAATAAATTGTCAGAGTCGGATATTTTGGAATCATAGGAGTCGGAGTCAGAGTCAGAATTTTTTTGGAATCCTAAGAGTCGAAGCTGGAGTCAAACCTTATACCTTCCAACTCGGCAACCCTGATGGACTCGTTGGTTAAAATCTAAAGATCTATCATTAATCCACCGCACTACCTCGGGTGAATATAGATTATTGTGTTCAGAAATGCTGATGGGGATAAAATTAAGATAATTTCCCAGAGCTAACACAAACAACGGTATGACATACAGGGTACAAGAGAATTGGAACTTAAAACCAGGAGATTCAACCGAATACGAGACCTGATTAAAACAAAAAGGTAGAGTAAGACTGGCATGGTAACAGCTTTTACCGGGCTCATTTACGGTGTTGACAAGCTCTAGTCGACTACTTCATTGAAATCATAGATACTTTCTAAAAGTATGCAAGCATAACATACTCAAAGAAACAGCATGAATCTCTTCACTACAACAGAGAGAAAGAGAAAAAGAGCAGAGCCCACTATCAAATAGTGAAACTGAACAAGAATCAGCCCTTCCCAAACAAAATTCAGACATGTAACAAGACCCAGAAGGACAACTGCGATGATCTACTAGGAAAGTACAGTGTAACAATAGAGACAAAAGCTAACCAGCTTCCAAGCATATGAGATGCTTAACGTGTCGGACGGCCGTTTTCCAGAAAGAAAAGAATCCTGTGTTCAGAATTGCAGATTTTTATAGTCGGAACTAATTTGCATGCGTGAGCAACTAATTTGAACACAGTTAATTCCCACAATGGGATCAATGGCGACTTAGCAGAAGGACAGCTAGACAGTGTCAAATCTCTTGTCGAAGGGAACAGAGACGATAAACGTGAATAGTGAGTGAGTGAGTGAGTGAGTGAGTGAATGAGTGAGTGAGTGAGTGAGTGAGTGAGTGAGTGAGTGAGTGAGTGAGTGAATGAGTGAGTGAGTGAGTGAGTAAGTGAGTGAGTGAATGAGTGAGTGAGTGAATGAGTGAGTGAGTGAGTGAGTGAGTGAATGAGTGAGTGGAGATAAAAGTTGTGAAAACTGTTCTGTTCAGGAAATTAATTTTATCCGCCATAGGGTAGGTATTCTTCTAGTAATATATAGGCATAACTTGATAACTTAGTGATGCACTTAGAGATCCGGGAATACTTCCATTATCTTTCCCGGTTAATTTTACATAAGAATACACTTTTAGATTTTATGTAGATTCTCTAACATTTTTTGTACAGGGCATACACACACATTGAGTTTTATATATATATATATATATAGATAAACATTAAACAAAGATAAAAAGAATGACTGACATTTCACGAGACTTGTAAATGGTTCTATTCTTTGTGTAAAAAAAAAATAATAGAAAATTATTTTTTAAATGTTTAAATATAATTATATATATATATAGATACTTTAATCGCTATATACAAATATATTTATATTTAAATAATCGTAGTATTTATTTATTTCATACACACCATTTCTCTAGTGTTGTTTATCTATTTAGTTTATTATTTAAAATATCCAAAAGTCCTTTATTTTTATCACGTCATTGAGTATTCTTATCTTTAGAAGTGATCTGCTGGTCTTCAATAACTTAAATCTGAAATTAATGATTAATGACAGCTGTCACGACGAGATTGTGCAAGTCATAAAATAATACTAGAATAAAATACATGCAAAACATATTCGGCATCATCTATCTATCTATCTATCTATATATATATATATATATATATATATAATATTTGTTATTGTTTATTATCTATGTACGTATACGTTCCGTCCTTTTTTTTTTTAATAATCAGAACACATCGGCATAGAGATATGACTATTCACTACCGGTCATGCGATCCGAAACCCCGGATTACGAGTATTTTGCAACTCAAATCCGATGCCTTAACCACTCGGCCAATTCTGAACAGCGAATAAACTGTGATACTTTTAACACTTTATTGGCGGCTTTAAATATATATATATATATATATATATATATATATATATATATAAAGCAAAGAAGCTGTTTGTATGTGTGTATGTGTCGCAGCATCACAGTTACCCGGTTGATCTAAGAGTCAAACTAAACTGCAGATTTTGAATCAGCATCTTAGATCCACTTAGATTAGTGATGTTAGAAGTTCTTGAACTTTTTTTTGAAACTCATTATTCAGGAGAATGTAAAAATAAGGTTAGAAGCAAATATTCCGCCATTTTTAGCATTCCCTTTCCAGCCGACCAAACAACATACTTATAATAATCTGAACCTTTTCACTACTAGTAAGAAAAATAAATAAATAAATAAACATATAAAAATAAGTCAAGATTGTTTTTTTAGTCAAATCATCGTACGTATTTGATATCCTTTTTTATATCCTTAAAAATGGAGTTTTTCTTTATGTTTATTCATTTTAGACAATCGAACTATTTTAGATCTATGTGGTGTTTGTATCCCTACGCTGAATTCATAAACAGTTTAAGTAGTTTACAAAGACAAGATAGTTTTGATCGGTGGCCGTGTAGATAAGCGTTTGCCTTCAGTTCCAATATGTTATACCATTCTTCAGGGTTCGAATCTCACACTAGAAAATTGTTTTTTTTTTCTTTTCTTATAGCGTTCCAGTTATTTCCTAACCGATATCGATCATCATAATAATGCACTTGTTTATTTTTTTAAATTATTTTATTACGATTGAAAGTATAGAAAAAACAAAAACAAACAAAAATATTTTTTTCATTTGAACTGATGTACGGAAGTGAAAGGTTTGAGATACCCCGCATTGATGGGTACTTTGGCTAGTTATAAATAATAATAATATCTCATATAAATAAGTTTCTTATGCTAGTTAAATACCCATTCTATAAGAAATTAGCTGGTAAAATTTCTGTTAGTTGATTCAGGTGTGTAAAGACCAAGATTGGCGGTTCAGTACTATCCTATGGACGTTGGTATACGAGGATATGCCGAAAAGGAACCTGTCAACCTGTTTCGGAAACGATTTTGTTATTCAAACATCAAGATGATTACCACTGGTTAAAGATTTACAAAAGGCAGTGGTAAAGGCTTCTCATTAGATTTGACTAAAAAGAGAAGATTCTTGTTGGCTCAAAAATCAGAAGTAGACGCCAGCATCATATGAGCACCTCCTGTTGGAGGAGCCCTGTCACTTCAGATGGCAGTCAAGGAACAGGGGCCGAAACTGCGAAATGGTTGCTCCTGAAGATGCTTGATGCTGGATCCAGTGTGAAGCATCTTCAGGAGGAACTATTTCACAGTTTCCAGTGTCGGAGATGCTTGATGCTCAACACTTAATAAGTAAATGTATCATTTCCTATGCATGTAACAGCAATAATTTAGTAACGTTTAATAAGTAAATGTATCATTTCCTATGCATGTAACAGCAATAATTTAGTAACGTTTAATAAGTAAATGTATCATTTCCTATGCATGTAACAGCAATAATTTAGTAACGTTTAATAAGTAAATGTATCATTTCCTATGCATGTAACAGCAATAATTTAGTAACGTTTAATAAGTAAATGTATCATTTCCTATGCATGTAACAGGAATAATTTAGTAACGTTTAATAAGTAAATGTATCATTTCCTATGCATGTAACAGCAATAATTTAGTAACGTTTAATAAGTAAATGTATCATTTCCTATGCATGTAACAGCAATAATTTAGTAACGTTTAATAAGTAAATGTATCATTTCCTATGCATGTAACAGCAATAATTTAGTAACGTTTAATAAGTAAATGTATCATTTCCTATGCATGTAACAGCAATAATTTAGTAACGTTTAATAAGTAAATGTATCATTTCCTATGCATGTAACAGCAATAATTTAGTAACGTTTAATAAGTAAATGTATCATTTCCTATGCATGTAACAGCAATAATTTAGTAACGTTTAATAAGTAAATGTATCATTTCCTATGCATGTAACAGCAATAATTTAGTAACGTTTAATAAGTAAATGTATCATTTCCTATGCATGTAACAGCAATAATTTAGTAACGTTTAATAAGTAAATGTATCATTTCCTATGCATGTAACAGCAATAATTTAGTAACGTTTAATAAGTAAATGTATCATTTCCTATGCATGTAACAGGAATAATTTAGTAACGTTTAATAAGTAAATGTATCATTTCCTATGCATGTAACAGCAATAATTTAGTAACGTTTAATAAGTAAATGTATCATTTCCTATGCATGTAACAGGAATAATTTAGTAACGTTTAATAAGTAAATGTATCATTTCCTATGCATGTAACAGCAATAATTTAGTAACGTTTAATAAGTAAATGTATCATTTCCTATGCATGTAACAGCAATAATTTAGTAACGTTTAATAAGTAAATGTATCATTTCCTATGCATGTAACAGCAATAATTTAGTAACGTTTAATAAGTAAATGTATCATTTCCTATGCATGTAACAGCAATAATTTAGTAACGTTTAATAAGTAAATGTATCATTTCCTATGCATGTAACAGCAATAATTTAGTAACGTTTAATAAGTAAATGTATCATTTCCTATGCATGTAACAGCAATAATTTAGTAACGTTTAATAAGTAAATGTATCATTTCCTATGCATGTAACAGCAATAATTTAGTAACGTTTAATAAGTAAATGTATCATTTCCTATGCATGTAACAGCAATAATTTAGTAACGTTTAATAAGTAAATGTATCATTTCCTATGCATGTAACAGCAATAATTTAGTAACGTTTAATAAGTAAATGTATCATTTCCTATGCATGTAACAGCAATAATTTAGTAACGTTTAATAAGTAAATGTATCATTTCCTATGCATGTAACAGCAATAATTTAGTAACGTTTAATAAGTAAATGTATCATTTCCTATGCATGTAACAGCAATAATTTAGTAACGTTTAATAATAATAACAGAATTTCATTCAGTAATTTTTTTACTTATTTGAATAATTTAATAGGATTTAATATTTTATTACTTAAATTCCATAAAGTTTGTTTTTATATATTTTCAATGAATAATCTACAGTAATAAAGAATAAGGCTACAATCTGGATATAAACTAATCGTTGCCAATTGCCCAAAATAGGAGACATGTAGTCGCTCTGCCTAACTCTCTTGTACTAGCTCTGATTAATGTTATAAAATCCATTTAACCTTACATAAAAAATTCTCCTCCATTTTCTTTTTTCACCTATATCTGACCAAATTCCTCCGTACATTTAGTTTTCCACCAACCTCTAATAAGGATCACTCGTTTGGATAAAGAGAAGAAGAAAAAAAAAACCCAAATCACTCTAAATTTAAGTTATCAGAACAAAGAGAGGACCTACCGCTCTCCCCAGCTCTACTAAAATGACCAGGGGATTTAACATACGTCTGTCTCACACTATTTTATTGCTAATAACCACATCCCTCTGCACCGACTGTAATCAAAAACATTATGTATCCTTCTGTGGTTTGTTGTACACCTAGAGATCATTAATCAATGTCGTTGCTATCCGGGAACTCGTGGTGGGTGAGGAGCAACAAATAAAAACAACCCAATTTTGAAGAACTCATTTCTTTGTTTCCAAGCTAATTAATTTTTTAGTTACATTTTTTTTCTGCTAATTCTTTTATAATTCTTTATTTTATTCCTTAACTCTATTTTCAACTCATGTGACAAAACGTTGATTCAGGGAAATCTCCATGTTACATATCTTTGTTCAATAAATTATGATATGAAAAATATTCATGGGTTTTCATTTGAGTCACCCTTATAGTAAAAAGTAAAGTTGTCGATCATAGCCGAGGGCAACCCTAAGGCTTCCTTTTCATAAGCTACGACACCAAGTAGGTGTAGGAGAGGGTACCGCTCCTTTCCCCAGATTGCTCCACTTACCCTTGATCTTCACTTTATAATGCTGAGTGTTTAGCAAGAGGATATCAAGTATACTTTTAAAAAATGTTGGTATGACTCGATCGAGGATTAGTGAACACTCTTACTGTTATGCCAAGTGGACTGGTCATATGTCTGAAGATAAACAAGTGCTAATAAAAATCATTTTCAGGATTGATCTAATATATGTATCTTCATATTTTCTTGCAGTCAAGTATTGTTGAATATAAGAGACAACTCATGTCTAGATATCCTTTGGTAGATCCTTTCAATAGTCCGAATTAGGATCTTAGTTTTGGAGGGGAATTGGCTGATGAATTTGCCATAATTTGGATTTGTCTCCCAAGTACTTTTGGACCCATCTTGGTCCATCTTCGGGGGAATGAGGTTAATCAGGTATAGACCATGTGTTAGTATTTATTCCTAATTCGGACTATTGAAAGGATCTACGAAAGAATATCTAGACATGAGTAGTCTCTTATATTCAACAATACTTGCCTGCAAAAGAGAAGATGCTGCCTAGATATTCATATATATATATATATATATATATATATATATATATATATATATATATATATATATATATATTTTCTAACTGTAATTACTCGGCATGGCTCAGGAGTCTTTTTACTTTCATTTTTTTTCTAATTATTCCATTTGTTATTTCACCAAATATGATTTTGAAAACTAATTTGAATTATTACGTACTCATTTGGTTTTTGCACTATTAATTGAACCAACTTGTTATAAAACTATAACCAAATATGTTAATGCAATGTTGTTTTACTCTCTATTCATAAAATTATTGGATGTAAATAAACTTTCAATCTTTTAATATATGAGGATTTGCCAAGAATTTTAAAGCCAGATAGTTTAAATGCTTCGAAATTCTTAACAAATTTCGAAGGATCACAAAGTAATTAATTCCTTTTTCTACTATTAACAAAAAATTAAAATAGCTGCCTTGTTTGCTAAGAAACGGAAATGGATTCGTCTGGATTTCATTTTGTAAGTAAATATGTATTTAAATAGGATTTTAAAAATGTTGTTTTATTTCATGCGTTTACATTCTTTATCTCAATAAATATTCAATTAATATTAAATAATAAAAATAATAATTAAATTTATAATTATCAAACCTAAACGGTATTTGTCCATAAGGTTGAAAAGATTGCTTTTAATTTATGAAGACATTTCAAAAATACTTAGTTGTATCTCCAATGGACTCGAATCCACAACCCCTGGCTTAGGAGGCACCTGCGGAATCCATTGATCCACAGTGGCTGCATAATATAAACTGGTAAAACTTAGACGCAATAATTGTTCTTTTTTGGTAACGTATACAGACAATGAATGTCTGCATTATTTAGAAGGCATTGTTTCACACTGAATTGAAATATGGTTTCCAAAACAAATTGAGAAAAAAATATTTTTTATTCAAAGCATAGTCGGATAGAAACCAGCTGTTTATGTGGTAACAGCATTTTTAATCTCTGCTCGCTTTTAGATTTGATTGTGCATTAACAGAACCATAAAAAGGCTGTATTACTTTATGCATTAAATATTTTGTTTGTAAGACTCTATTAATCAAAATATCAATCAAAAATCATAAATATATATAATTCCCAATCTGTATGTGCGTGTGGGGAATCTATTCAGAAACTCAGCGAATACTTTTTAAAATGAATTAAAAGGATAGAAAACACTTCAAACAAAAAGATTAGGAAAATGAATTAAAATAAGAGATTTGGCAACTTAGAAATAACATTAATTTTAATTTAGCTTTTGAGCAAACTGAGCATTGCGTGTAGTAAAGGAAAAATAATTGTTATTAGAGAAAGATTTCCTGTTTATGTGATTGCATACATCAGCTTAATCGCTTAACGGATGTTTATATAAGTAACTAGAAGAATACCCGTCCCAAGACGGGTAAAATAAATTCTCTGAACAGAACAGTCTTGTGCCACTTTTATGTTCCCTTACGAAGATTAAAATCAAGACATAATACTACTAAACGTAAACTGCCAGAATCCTTATTCTAATTTTGATCAAAATCCATTGCATGTTTTTATTCTAGAAAATGTCTAAAAGAGGTCTTAAGAAGAAATTGAAATTCAGGGAATTTTACTTAATTGGTGTTTAAGGATTGTGGATCAAATTCAATGCAAATATGAAATATTTTAATTTTTAAATTGGAACTTGTGCTCATATTATGCTCCCTAATTCACTCATTCACTCATTCATTCACTCACTCATTCACTTACTCACTCACTCACTCATTCACTACCTCACTCACTAACTCACTCACTTACTCACTCATTCACTACCTCACTCACTCACTCACTCACTCACTCACTCATTCACTTACTCACTCACTCTCATTCACTACCTCACTCATCCATTCACTCACTCATTCACTTACTCACTCACTTACTCACTCACTCAATTACTCTCTCACTCACTCACTCATTCACTCACTGACTCATTCACTTACTCATTCACTCACTCACTCACTCACTCACTCACTCACTATTCACGTTTATCGTCTCTGTTCCCTTCGACAAGAGATTTGACGCTGTTTGGCTGTCCTTCTGCTAAGTCGCCATTGATCACAATTGTGGGAATTAACTGTGTCCAAATTAGTTGCTCACGCATGCAAAGTATCTGAATTTTTGTGAAGGCCTTCCACACCCTATTTGTCGCCGTTGCATAAAACTACATCAAACTAAATATAGCCTATATTACCCATCCTTACGCCTAGAAGCTGTGTTCCAAAATTCATAATGATTGGTTAATTAGTTTAGGAGTGAATCCTATACATAGAAATATATAAACATATACACGTACTAAACTTTATTTATCGAGAGCTTTCGAACAAAGTTTGATGTTTGAAAAAAAATGTTCATTGCCAAATTCAGAACATGATTATCGAAAAACTAGGGGTTTTCTTCACTATTATATCTTCAGTGTGCAACAGACACTTTATATCAAGCGTAACTGAAATCCCTCCTCTAGAATATAGAATGTTATGTAAAACTAAAGAATATTTTATATCCTAGCTTTACGTTTTTAGTAACCAAATGTTCGGGTATATCTTTCCCGAACACGAGGCTGTCATTTTGTGTGTTGTTTTATCATGGATAACAGATGGGTGTCAGAAGAAAGAGAAAAGGATAATAGTGAACAAACAGTTGGATTTACATACATACGAAAAAGAGGGGCACGAAACATGTAAGGTGGTACTTAATATCACACCACAGACATAATTACTAAAGAGAGAATATATTAAAGTCCCAATACAATAAGGAAGACACATGTGTTGTGTTGCCAGGGTTTTAGATAGAGAAAATATGCACGAGAAATAGCTACGGAAATATTACTTATTTGTTGTGGTGATCTGGGAGTCTATACGACTTCTACCACGAAAGACGCCTGACAGACGCAGTATCAGGGTTAGTAAAAGCTATACAAATATGGTAGTTAGTAAAACCACGTATGAAGGCCTTGAAAGAACAGAACAGAACAAATAAAATCTTACATGTATGAAATGAGTTTTCTTCTGGACAGGATAGCGCATACTCTATAACTCTGGGCTGTATAAGTCCGAAGGAGATAACTCAAATATCAGTCTAGGCAGATAACCCAAATAATTCCACCGTCACAGTTGTTTCAACTGCCTTTATGTAGAAATTAGGGATTTCAGTTACAAATAAATTAATCTAAAAAGGAGAGATTATTTTATGTAGTAGTTGAGAATAAGATTTGTCTTAAAAAGGACAGTTTGTATTTTGTGTAGTAGCCATGCAAACGCCTGTTTATCTGATGATTAATTGTGACGCTGCTGCTTCTTGTTTTATCACTGGGCAAGTGTCACAAACGCCAAGTACTCCTGCTGCTGAATAGATAGTTGCCCGGACCCCAAGTCAGGTCTAGGTCATAGAATGTGTCTTTTATATAGTACTAGCTATACCTACCTGATGTTGACCGGGATGCAGTGAATTCATTTTAATCTTTATTTGTTTGCCAATTTTTTAAACATAAGGTAGACAACTCCTATTATATTCTTCAATTTAAAATGAGTTAATCCCCTTTGCTGATTTAAAAAAAATTTTTAAGTGATTATTGAAACATGTTTCACATTAGCAGTAGTCTGGGCCGGACTAAATTAATTGTTAAATAAATTATAGCTAAGTACGTTATTATATTGCTAATAACACGGTACAACAATAACAAATGAAAATTGTCTGGTCAGTAGCAAATCGTGATTGGTCAGCTTAAATGCTATTTCGATCTGACTTTGAAAATCCGACAAGATAACTGTAATGACTAACGAGAACAGACGTAACTTGGGAAAGCTTTATTCAGCACACAATGTCGGTACAGTATTAGTGCTACTATTTATAGTGGTTAGTAGAAACAGGAGAGTTCTCCAAAAGGGAGATAAGTCAGAGTAAGGAAAGTTACTCGTAATTATTCATTACAATAACTTTGTATGTTAGATTCGGACTGTTGCTACTGCTGGTTATCCCTTCATGCTTTTGATTATTAGAGATGATGGGAGGATGCGTAGCGCGAGACAGAATTATGTCTATTTCTATCACATGTGCCAAGTATGCTGAAGTGATCACTTCCGGTTAATTTATCGAAGTATGTCAGATGTGTCAAAAGTATTAAATGTGCATGATTGGCTTAATAGATACAATCGCTACCTATGGAATAGGCGATGTAGAGTTCAAATCCTATTGGATGTATTGCAGTCATTCATGCACTAATACTGTTAGCAAAAGTATGAACCAACAATTCCTCCTAGCAGGAAGCTATGTTTAATTAATCGTATACAATATAACTATCCATTTAGCATAATGGTTAGAGTGTTTGTGAATAGGCGAGATGGCCGAGGTTCAATCCTTGGTCGAGTCATACCAAAGACTCAAAAACTTAGTACTTGATACATCATCATCATCATCATATTCAATTTAACATCCTTTGTTCATGCTGGCATGTGTTGGACGACTAACTAACCTATCTATCCAGGTATTTATTTATGCCTCTTTCTCTCAAGTTAATTTTTACTACTTTCTCCCATGTTTGAACTGGACCTGCTACCTTAACCGGTTCACTGGGAGAAGGGAAAACTGGAGGTGAGCAGCAACTGGCAGAGGTTGGGGATGGACATTACACATTACGGTGGTTATCATTTCCTAACTATCACAGATTGTGGCCCTTCGCGGTTTTCTGTGTGGAGGCAGTTGGCATGACAGGACTCGGCAAGCGTGATTGGTCAACTGAGAGTTGTCTTTTTTGAGTGTGGCCCACTGCGGGAACTACTCACAGATAATGACACATCCTTTCGCAGCAGGGAATTCAGGATTTTTGCAGATGAATGGGGCGTGAACCTGAGATTCCGTTGTGCATATGCCCCGACCGGGAACGGAATTGCAGAGCGGTGCCACCGTACTGTAAAACGGATTGTGGCTAGAATGCGCTGCTCCATACAAGAGGCTGTCTACTGGCTAATTTTTACTACTTTCTCCCATGTTTGAACTGGACCTGCTACCTTAACTGTTCTACATCTACTGACCCCAAAACTCTCATCAATTCTTACAAAGTAGCCATACTATTAAAGTCTCCTGTTCTGCACACATCTTTCTATACTGTCCAGATTTAATCTTCCTCTGAGGTCATCAGATCTAAGCATGTCTTTACGACTCACATTACACATCCATCGTATCATTCGCATATCATTTCTCTCTATGCAACACATATCCTCAACCCACACTGGCCACGTTTCACTTCGATACATCATCACATTGCATACACATGCCTGATAGACTCTTCTCTTGGTTGACAGCGATAATACTCTGCTGGTTAGTAAAGGCAGAAGTTCCCTGAACTTGCTCAATCCACTCCTAATTCTTGCAATCACACTAGTACCTGCTCCACCCTGTGCTCCAATGATATCACAAAGGCAACAAAACTTCTTGACAACCTCAATAGCTTTGCCATCCAAATATACTTTGTCCACATCTAAGTTCTCATCCATCTCGATTGTCTTACATTTCTTGCACACAAATTGGTTATCCTCTCTCAACCTACCAGTAATTCCGCTCCATTCCTTGTGTACCCAATGCTTACAGGTACCACGAAAGATTGAATTGCACTTGACTCCCTTTCCACAAATTGAGCAGGAGAACTTTCCTCTTTTGGGGAGTCTTCCAACACTTCAATCACTGATCATCACTTTGGTCTTGGTAACATTCACTCTCAGCCAATGAAAAGGGAGACTTCGGGTCACCATCGACTATGGTCCAAAAACAAAACAATGAATCATTTACAATATATGTTGTGTTTTAGCATTAAATGACCCCAAAGTGTTGATTTGCCATAAAAGTGTGAAGCCGAACAAACCATACAACAATCATTTGTGATTTTATAATATTGGCACATATTATAATTCATAGGTATTGTATTTCAACATTAAATAAGCCAAAGTGTTAATATGCCATAAAATGGAGAAACAAAACCAAGCTTTGCACTGACACTTTCCGAACATTTTTCATATCCTTACCTTCTAATTTGAATCATACATGAAAGAGTATACACGTCTACAATGACAGATTTCTCCTTTTGGCAGACTTGAATTGTTATCTTTGGCTGAAGTAAAGTATTATAAATTTGACCATCTTATAAGAGAGTAAGTAAAAAATGTAAGTGTTTTTTTGTAGTGAACATAGTTAATAAATTTGGCGTTTGTCTTTTAGCCTTAATAGATGGTTTCTTAAAGATGGAATTGTTTCTAGGTCTGATTGAAGAATTGCAAAATATCTAGTGAGAGCATGGCTAAGTTTGTCCATATTTTGGCCGGAGGGGGGGGTCATCTCACAAGTAGTACACATGTATGCGTACTAATGGGAATTTCTGCAGTTTAGTTTTTAGTAGTACTCTCTTACCCCACTTGACCTCATCTAGTACCGGGTACCAACATGGTTTTACACTAAATGTATTCTCTGATCCGCTTTCCACAGCCCTTCCAACTAGTACCTAGTACCATCATGGTCTTGGACTGTTTTCTATATGTCCACCTCATCCTGTATGTGCTAATGGTACAAAAGTTTGTAAAATCACCTAGCCATATTGCTAGGCAGTAAGAATGACTAGTATAAAAACTGGAAAACGATAAGATTGCTTCAAAACATCAATCATATCTATCCTTGAACTGTTTTCTCTTTTGTCCTATTTTTCATTCTTAATGAGTTCTTTCGGATAAAATGATGAAAGACAAAGAAATAACAATAACAAAGAAAAATAGCAAAATTGAACTGAGACAAAAACAATCTGAAAGATTTATTTTACGCATACATAAAATACAATTGTAAATAAGTACAATTACATTTCTTATCAAAACTTTATTAAGCTTTGTGAAAATTTAGAGAACGAAAATAATTTGGCCAAACTAAAAACTATTGCTGTGGAAATATTCACTTGTCTGCTAATTAATCTCAATTATTGATTAACAGACAAGTGAATACTGCCATCGTAATAATTTTGTAAAGTTGCTGCTCTGGTGCCCCCACGACGCAAATTCACTAGACCAACCCGACAATCTGCCAAATCCCATCCATTCACTGTGGAGGTCCCCAGATGCCGAAGAGCTTTCTACTCCAAAAGCTTCTTTCCTCGTGCTGCTGGACTCTGGAACTTCCTCCCTGCTCCTTGTTTTCCTGACGGTACTTACATGCAGAAGTTTAAAACTAATGTAAACAGACATCTCGCTGCACAGCTCCCAATTTTAAAAAAAAAACACTAAAAAAAAAACTCTCACCCTTTTTCTCAGTAGCCCCTTACGTTAACAGTGGCGGTCAGCCTTGTTTGGGGTGAACTATGTTAAAAAAAAGTGGAAATAAAAAAGGTTAAGGCTTCACCACTTTTCTTAATATTAATATTAATATTTCTTACATATTTTTTTTCATGCAAAAATCTAAAAAAATGTTAAAATGATTTGAGAAATACACATATCTTGACAAATATAAAATTCTAACAATAACTTCCTTAATAGTTATAAAGTTCATTTCACAAAAAATTATAACCTATTTCTGCTATTACAACTTCGCTTAAAATACAAAATTACTCAACAAAACAATAATAAATACACTTGAGGAAGAAATGTCACCATAATCACTGTTACTTGAAGGTCATTGTTTTAATTAAGTTCACTTCATAATTAGGATATGGAGCTGGTGCTGCTTCATTTTTGTGACTGATGTTATAATAAGCTTCAAGTTTATAGCTCCATGAATACGAATTACATATAGGGCTCACAATTATTTTATTATTCGTTTTAATTGCCTTGGTATGAATACCTTTATATGGATAAAAGTATCGGCATTGACTTTGGGGTGAATAATATTTCTTACTACCTTTGTGTGATGATTGTTTTAGAGATATTATGCACAAAGTCCACATATCGGTTCTCTTGCAACATTTATTTCCCCACAAACATTGGTTGTATAGTAAGGCAATTGATGCCTACCACCTCAACAGGGGATCCTATAAAAGTTATATCCCAAAATAAAGAGTCCTCAAATTCTTTTACTTGAAGAATTTGGACATTGATCGTTACATATAGTTGCTCTAATTTCTCTTGTGACAGGAATTGTATTTTATTTTCGCTGCTATTTATTTTACAAATGTTTCCCACTCTGGGTGCCTCATTGTGATTAATAATGATCGGATCACCCACAAAGACAATATTGTCTAAATAACTATCTTGGCTCATATATGTTGTTAGACTCTGAATCTGTTTGTAGTCGATCACAAGATAAAGGATTTAAAGCTGTCAACTTCTTATGTGCAGTTGCTTTGTAAATCATTTTCCCATCAATCTCAACCATACAATCATATGGTGAGGCTCTTGGGGTCATTAGTTCAGCTAGTGAATCCACCTCATCTAGAACATGCAAATCAGTTACATAAGTGGTGATCTTTGTTGCAGCTGTTGTTTCTTCTTCTTTTTGTGACCAATTATTTTTTGCTAAGCTTACATCAACCAGCCTTTGATTGAACTCTTTAGAGTCACTTCTTACTTTTCCAATGCATTGATTTCAAAATCAGCATAAATCTCGACTATAGCTCTCTGAAATTCTAGTAGTCCAATTTTCCAGTCCTTTACCAAATTCACCAGTCCAATCTTTGATGTTTGAATAGTCAAGTGCAAGACATCTGAATGTTCGTCCTTTCTTAACCCATTCAGGATGTCAGATTAGTAGTGTTATGATGTAATAGTGATCTACCCTATTCCGGGAGTAGAGTGACTCTTCCAGAGACTATAAATAGTTGCAATGAAGTGTCATAGCAATCATGGTGGCAGTCATTACCACAGTATCGGCCACAGACTATCTGTAACATACTATTCTGTACTTCTGTAAATGCACTCTTGTAAATATACCACCTTGTTGTCTTAATTATTATCGGCCCTTCAAGGTCACAACAATTAGAATATTGTCACATTTGCAAATGACATTAGAACAATAGATCAGACCAAGTGCATCAAAGGTTTATACATTAAGCGACAATTATGATAAAATAGCTCAACTGTATATGCTCTATTAAGGACAAGATATACACAAGAATCAGGAAACTTTATTTGAAGCTTGGCTATACAAAACACTGAATCGATAAATGTAGATTGTATATAATGATATGATTGATATGAAAGAATATTTGAATTTGGAAGTTTGTAATTATTTGAATTTGTTTAGAATGAGACAATTTTACATATGAATACAAACAAAGTAGTCCTTCATATATAATAGCATTACAGCTCTATTTTATCCATCAAACTTAAGAAATATTACTATATGTTGTGGACTGATCCGGACTCACCCATAGTGACAGGATGGATTCGTCAGGTCACTATGAAGTTGACACCTTTACCCTTTTTACTTACTGTTATTCTTACGATATAACACTATATAATAAAACCATTTTTCAAATTTTCTCAAGTTTAGCAATTTTATTGACTTAAGTGATGTAGCACTAAAGGTAAATGGTAAATCCATAATTTTAAGTCAGAATTGTGTTAACCATAAAAACTGAAAAATAGTCTTGAAACAAGCCCTTAAAAAGTGAAAATCTTAAATAAAACACAAATTACTTGCGCTTGTTTTCCCTAAAATTTGAAATATTGTTTATTTACACAATAACAAGTCTGTATAACATAAAATTAGGATCTTATTTACAGTTTTTACTGTAAATCAATTGACTGAATTGGGATTCTACCTTAATTTTCTTTTATTATTTTGATTATATAAACAAGAAAATGTACTAAAAGAAAATATTTGAAATTTTTTAACTCACGTTTTCCATCATTATCATCTGGCAGGTGTGAATCAATTTGTTGAGACGTGCATTGTACATTATGATGAGGTAAATAATTGCTTGTTTTTTCAAATTTAGAATAAGATTGGTACATAGATTCGATTTGGTTAGGTTTTATTTTAATTATTCTTTATTTTTAAATTTTCATTCAAAAGCAAAATTTAAAAAGTTAAAAAACAAACAAACTTAATGTTTATTTATGGGAGTTACAATAACAAAAACATTGAAATATAATCATTTTAGCAACCAAAAAATAATATACCGTGTTTTTTTTATATTCGTAAAATTGCATAGTTTATCAAATGATATGACCAGTAAAAAAAAATTTGAAAATTTTTTTTTATATATATTTTGCATGAATATTATGCAGCATATTAAAAAAAAAAAATTCAATTTAATTTTCAAGTTTCGTACCTTATTTTCAATATGTTTGCATCTTCAAAAGATATCAATTTATAAATATTGGAGGGATCCTTATACTTCAGGTATTGATGTAATAATGGGGTTTTATGTGTACCCAAATATTTTCCGTTATTTAAAAATAGCCTCTAAAGTAAATTTTTAATCGACTACTTTGTCAAAATTACCCAAATTTCCTTAATACCTTTTCTAATCAAGACATCCAGTTATTTCAGAATTTAATGAAGATAGATGGGCATGCCCACCCATTTAACTGTGGAATGCAAATAGATGCAATGAAGTTCAAAATAATAATGAATTGCTTGTTAGAATAATTTTATTTATTACATTTATTGTTTAAAAGTAAGAACTACAAGAGTTAAATTAGAAAAATACTACTGGGTACTCGATTGATTACCTCATTTTAGGAATGACGCTCCTCTTTAGAGGTACCAGGTACTTTTTACAATATTACATTTTTTCTTTAAGGAAATTACCCGATTTCCTTTTGGCCAAGATCAAAGTGTAGTATCTGTTCCGATCGTCTTAACCTTCTGGACTTGATTTACGCCGGTCTATGGGACGGTCCTGTGCAGTTCTAGGAGGTCCACCCTCCCAGGCTTTGCCTCCCCTCTTTGGGGAGGAGTAAGTTTATTGCTTACTGCCTGAAGCGCCCTTACCGGGGAATGCCGACGGGGCTGCCCAGGCAATTTTTAATGGCCAGAGTGCTCACCTTCTTGGGCGCTGGCTTTTCAAACTCCACTTTCCCGACCCGACCTTGGGTCACATCTTATCTTGTGGGAGTAAGATAAAACTGGCCTTGTGCCTAACCTCCCGGGGAGGTAAATAACCCCCCCCCCTTTTCGGCATACATGTCGGTTAACTGAACGTTGACCCCCCCCCCTCCCTTAGTTGGCCACGAGTGAAAACAATGGCAATGCAGTCATTTGTAATTTTATTCTTATCTTTAACGAGTTGGTGTCTGTCTATGGATGCTGTCTTGTTAATAACTGATTTAATGACTTTTATAGTTGAATTGTTGTGTTAATTTATTAATAATAGATAATCTTGGGTGTCTGAGCAAACGTGTTTGATGTTTGATAGATTTATTTTAGTTTAAGAGAATAATTGCTATAGTAGTTTATGAATTTATGGTTCTATGTAGGCTTACTGTAGATGGAGGTAGATAATATGTTATTCTGTGATGGCCACCATGCATGAAGTATTGTTGCCACATCTGGTCTGGTGCACCACCCACCAGTCTTTCCCTCTAAGACAAGGTTCAAAAAGAATATCTAATCTAATAGGTCTCTCACTATCCACCAAGCTCCAGCTCCTGTTCCATCGCCTCACTGTTGCATCCTTGTGCTTGCTTTACAAGTACTTCAATGGAATGTGCTCCGATAAACTTGCTGCTCTGGTGCCCCCTCGACGTAAATACACTCGACCAACCCGACAATCAGCTAAATCCCATCTATTCACTGTGGAGGTCCCCAGATGCCAGAGAGCCTTCTACTTCAATAGCTTCTTTCTTCGGACTGCCTGCCTTTAGAACTCCCTCCCTGCTCCCTGTTTCCCCGACATGCAGAAATTTAAAATTAATGTGAACATGCATCTCGCTGCACAGCTCTCAATTAGAATGACTCCCAAAACTTTCACCCTAATTCTCAGTAGCCCTTACATCTACAGTGGCAACTTGCCTTGTTTGGGGGGAACTAAGTTAAAAAAAAAATAAAAATTTTAAACATAAGATAAAATGTAGTATATTACATAACTCTTGTATTTGGTTACTTGGGAAATGTTTGCATGTAAGAAATTCTTCTCCACCAGTTCACACGTTGAGATTTGACTAATCCCCTTTGGGTCAACAGAAAGTCAAACACCTCAAACGATCACAAGTATACATCACTAAAGTTGCATCTTGTTGTATTTATAAGATGTTTCATAAGAAATGATAGGAAAGTGCAAAATAAAAAGCAAAAATAAATAAATAATAATAAAGTTATAAAGGAAACAAAATGCCAATAATCGGTGATGATATGTGATATTAACATAAATGTCATGCTCTTTCTGATATTAGGATGAAAGAAGAAGAGGAACTAGAAAATGTCATAAAAGTAAAAGATATGCATGATAGTATTCAAAAGAAAACCAGTGATATTGATCTCATAAGCCCGAGAACAAGGATGGGTTCAAACGTGTCTAGGAGCCCAAGAAGGAATGGTTTGGGAAGCGGCGTTCTGAAGGCATCCTGAGTTCTATATTGTGTCCACTCATTTAAAATGTTGCCGGAAAAAATGATATAAGAGCGACTTTTAACAGTCACATTAATTAAAAGATATTATTACGTGTGTACATTAATCTAACCCAAAACGTAAATACTGTCAAATTTCTACTTTTGAAAAGTTGTACTCCTTAAGACATAGATATATATATATATATTCTCCACTCTATAATAAAGACCAATGTGTAGTTATTTGTATATAAATAAATATATTTACTTCCATCCCATCGCGCAAAAGTTAGCATGTAAAACATGTAGCTTTTTCTAGCACCGGATGAAACCCTTTCAAGTAGTGAGACGAAGCGAGAAAGCAAACAGCAAGTCAGACAACAACCTCAGATTTACCCCGCCACCTGAAATGAATTTGGAAAGAAATCCTTCATTCTATAAGGATGTTTTTTTTCTTTGAGTCATCAGAAATGATAATAATAATTTATATATGAAAAATAAAATTACTGACGTTCTGCTATAGTTTTGTATTAATACTAGCAGAGCTACCCGGCGTTGCCCAGGTTAGAATGTGGGATAGCATCATATGCAACATCATGGTAGGGAGAGTTTACTTTAACAGCAGCCTTGATCCTGTCAGCTAGATATCTTACTCACCGAACTATCCAGATATATGTTAATACTTAAAAGTATAGATTAATTTCATTGTGTTACATGTTTGAAAATTGTCATTAGCTTCTTTAAGGGGCAGCCAGCGACACAAAAATACAAATTGTGCATGTGAATACCATTATATCGAAAATACACTTCCTAGTATGTTTTCGTTTTTAGGGACATGCACAGACAGAGAGGTGCTCTCTTTGATATATATATATATATATATATATATATATATATATATATATATATATATATATATATATATATATATTTCATTTGAATCAAAGGGAAAACAGTTTTCAGTGCAGGGGTTGTGCCCCCGGGGGCCCGCTTAATATCAAAATTTACTGAAATTTTGAGAATATACATCATCTTTGGTCATTTACCTATTATTATTATTATTATTATTATTATTATTATTATTATTATTATTTACTCACTAGGAGTTCTCACAAAGGTCATCAGTGATTGCTCACCGACAACCGGTGGTATTCCTTGGAGTCTGAGTGACAACAAGTCTCCCCAGATTTCCAGTATTCTCCACCTCTTCCTGATAGCCACCACAAACAAACTTGCAGTATCACAACAGCCGTTTACCATTGATTTTTTGCTGGTAAGGACCATTGGTCTTCTCTGGGATTTGGGTGGCAATAAGCCTCCCCAAGGTCCCAGCCGTCTCTGCACTTCCAGTGGAGGTCTGGTTTGTGCTGTCCCTCCTAGGTTTTCTCATCCTCCTTGACCCTATGCAAATCTTTTGTGTGGTGTCAGCCTAGGCTGGTACCATTTTTTTTCTTTTTATATTTTTTTGGGGGGAGGGGAAGCTGATGGTGTTTCTTGCTATTTCTGTTCATTGGTTCATTTTTGTGTCGTGTCAGTTGAGGCCGGTGTAATTTATTGGGGGGGGGAGCTTATAAAGTGATGTTTCTTGCATTTTCTGTTTCTTTGTTTGTGATGTGTTCTTTCTGTGGTTTTGTTTTCTTCCTGTAGTAGATTCCGTGTGACCCTTCGTAGCTTATGCGGGTCGGTTTCCGCATTCAATGATTTTTCTTAAGATTGTAGTGGTTTTGATCATTGCCGTCCTTTGTATAGGTCCAATGATCCCTTTGATTCCAATTTCTCCCAGTGTTTTTTCCAGGTTTTTTTTAATTGTTCCTAGTGCTCCTACGATTATTGGTATTATACTGACTTTCTTTGTGCTCCATATTCCTTTCAGTTCTCTGGCTAGTTCCGTATATTTGCTTTGTTTTTCTGTTTCTTTGATTTTCACTCTGTTGTCTACTGGAATGGCAAAGTCTACGATTTTGCAAGATTTTTCCTTCTTGTCGATTATTATAACATCCGGTCTCCTTGCTTGTATGAGTTTGTCTGTTTGTATATCCATATCCCAGATGATTTTGTGTTTTTCGTTTTCCAGTACTGTTTCTGGTTTATGTTTGTACCATTTGTCTGCGTATTCGAAATTCAATTGTTTGCACAGTTCCCGATGTACTGTTTTCCCACACAGTCATGTCTGTTCTTGTATTTTTTGGGGCTAGTTTGCTACATTCACTTATTATATGATTTACTGTTTCGTCTGCATTTCCTGTTTTCCTGGGTGTTATCTATTTTTGCTTTAATGTAGTTTGTCCTAATTGCATTGTTCTGTGCAGCCATCAGTAAAGATTCCGTTTCTCTGTTCAAGTGTCCTTTTCTTAGCCATGCCCAGCTATTTTCGTTGGGTTCTTCTCTTGTCAGTCTTCTGAAGCGTCCATGTAGTTGTTTTTCTTCCCACTTTTCTTTTCTTGTCGTTTTGTTTCTGGTTTCGGTGCTTCCCGAGTTGTTCGTTGGAACGGTGTCTCTTGCTGCAGTCATAAGGATTTCCATGTGTTGAGTTATGTATTTCTCCAGCTCGTTTTTATAGTCTTCCACACAATCTTCTATACTTACCAGTCCTCTTCCCTCTTTGTTTCTTTTCATGTAGAGTCTGTCCGTATCGTCTTTTGGATGCAGTGCATTGTGCATGGTCATTAATTTTCTAGTCCTCTTGTCCAGGTGCCTGAGTTCTTCTTTGGTCCAGCCTATGCATGGTGCAGAGTATCTTATTAGTGCTACTGCCCAGGTGTTTATTCCTGTTACTAGATTCCTGCTATATAATTTCATTTCTAGGAGTTTTCTTGTTCTTCGTAAATATTCTTTTCCAATCTTCTCTTTTATTTCTGTAGATTTGATGGTGTCTGCTTCCAGAACTCCAAGATATTTGTAGCTATCCTGTTCGCCTAGTGTAATAAAAACTGGACGCCGAATATAACTTAAGGATAAGCTTTATTTAACCATTTGTTGCTTACGACAAATAGTGTTTAACATTCACTCTTAATATACACGAATGTAGAACATTCCATTATTACTCCAAGGGGGAGACAGGCATCAATTATCTTTGTTACTACATTCTCCCCCATCTATCTTCTTATTCGTAGGGAACAAAATCATCCCATCGACCTGGCCTCCTACGGGTTCTTTGAGGGCGTCTTGGTTGTTCGTGCCCGACATCCATTTCTAATCTAGGCTCCTCGGGACCTGACGACGTTTCGGGACTGTCTTGTGTGGCTGGTTTAGGGCTAAAATATCTTGCTCCAAATCGCTCTCGTTTTCTACGGCGCTTCGGTCGCTTGGTGTCTGAAGATTGAGTATCTGTCTCAGATATTGGGTGAAACCGCTTTCGTGGTACCCATCTGTCGTCCGAACTAGAGTCAGAGACGACTCTGTTAGTATATTCAGATTCGTTTTGTTGGGACTCTGAACTTGACGTATCTGGCACACGATCACCTAAGAGGGTCGGACTTGTTCCACGAACCGGAGCTCTATATCCATCTGAAGCAGTTCTATGTTCATATACATTTCCTGCTGGGGCTAGATCCCTTAAGGAGACAGTAGATTGCCTTCCTTCTGAATTTCTGACCAGTGCATACCGAGGGTTCGCTTCGATTAATTGTACCTCGCTTACCAATGGGTCATGTTTACTATGACGAACATGACGTTTTAATAAAACTGTGCCAGGTTGTGCAAGCCACGAGGGAAGTGATGTGCCTGCTGAGCTTCGTCGTGGGAACGAGAAGAATCTCTCATGTGGGGTAGCGTTTGTCGCTGTACATAATAGAGTCCTAATAGCGTATAAGGCCATGGGGATGAGACTTTCCCAATCGGAGATCGGACTATTGCGATTTGCTGCCGCCAACTGTACTGTCTTCCATATTATACCATTGTATCTTTCGCACTGTCCGTTTCCTTGAGGATTGTGAGGAGTTGTTCTACTTACAGCTACTCTTCGTTCATGCAGAAACTGCTTGAGTTCGTCCGACATAAAAGCAGACCCACGATCTGAATGTATATATGCAGGCACTCCAAAAACGGCAAAAATGGAGCAGAGGCCTTGAATTACTGTTGCAGCCGTTACGTCTGGGCAGGGGATGACAAACGGAAATCTTGAGTACTCGTCTATTATTGTGAGCATGTATTTATTTTTAGTTTTAGAGGGTAAAGGGCCCTTAAAATCCAGGTTAAGTCTTTCAAAAGGCTGTGTGGCCTTAATGAGTGTTGCTGGAGGAGGTTTGTAGAACCTGGGCTTATTTTCTGCGCATATCCGACAAGAGTTCGTAATTCTTTTTACGTCTTCAACAGAATATGGCAAGTTTCTGCTCCTGACTACGTGAATCATTCTTGTGATACCTGGGTGACACAATTCCCTGTGTATATACTGAAGATCATCTGAGCCAGTTACCAGGCCACACACCCTTGAAAGCGCGTCGACCGCGGCATTCTCCTTACCAGGGCGGTAAGTGACGTCAAAGGAGTAGCAAGAAAGCTCCATTCTCCATCTCGCTATTTTC
Source organism: Sepiola atlantica (assembly GCA_963556195.1). Classification (NCBI taxonomy): domain Eukaryota; kingdom Metazoa; phylum Mollusca; class Cephalopoda; order Sepiida; family Sepiolidae; genus Sepiola; species Sepiola atlantica. The sequence continues at coordinate 90,479,787 of OY744521.1, read as the reverse complement.
TCGTTTTTTATTTTACTCGTTGTTTTTGGGTTAAACATAAACGAGACCGACTTTTGGTCAGTGATTAATTCAAAATGTCGGCCGATTAAGTAATGCCTCCATTTTCGTAATGCCTCAACTATGGCGTACGCTTCTTTTTCTATTGCAGAGTGTCGTCGCTCGGATTTCGAAAGTGTTCTTGAAAAAAAAGCTACAGGACGACCGGATTGTCTCAGTGAGGCAGCTATCGCACAGTCGGAGGCATCCGTCTCAACTAATAGAGGGATAAAAGGATCCACAGCAGAAATGGCAGACTGAGCAATGTTCCTTTTCATGTTTTGAAATGCTCTGATGGCGGAACAGGACAACGGAAAAGTAGATACTTGTGTCAATGGGTGTATTTTTTCTGAAAAAGACGCAACCCATTGGGAGTAGTGAGCAAACATACCGAGGGCTCGTCGTAAAGAGGGCATGTTTCCAGGGATTGGTAATTCCATTAGCGGTTTCAGTCGCTCGGGATCCGGCGTCATGGTGCCATTTTTGACAATGTATCCCAATAATTTGATGCTTTTCAAGTTGTAGGAACATTTTTCACTGTTCAAAGTCAGATTATATTTCTTGACGGCAGCCATGAATCGTTTAAGGTTGTGGTCATGTTCAGCTTGGTTATGTCCGCATACTGTGACATTGTCTATATATGCAACAGTACCCTTCAATTTTTCATTGGAGATTATTTCATCTATTACCCTCTGGAAGCTAGCCACACCATTTGTTATCCCAAAAGGAATTCGGCAGAACTGATATAGGCGACCGCAGGCCTCGAATGCCGTGTAGGGCTTATCCTCTGGCTTGATAGGTACCTGATGGTAGGCACTTCTGAGATCTAAAGTACTGAAAGTGTGATATTTTGCAATATTAGAAATCATTTCGTCAATACGAGGCAGTGGATAGGCATCGAGTAATGTGTATCTGTTGATGGTCTGGGAATAGTCAATGACCATCCTTTTCTTGTGATTTTCAGTGGCTGTTACGAGGACCTGTGCTCGCCATGGAGATTCACTTGGCTCTATAATTCCTTCCTTAAGTAGTTTTGTTACTTCTGCTGCTATGAACTGTTTGTCCGTTTCTGAATAGCGTCTTGATTTTATTGCTATTGGTTTGCAGTCAGGAGTTAAGTTTGTAAAAAGTGACGGGTGCCGCACTTTGACAGCTGCTAGTCCACATACGCTTAGGACTGGCTTGGGGCCACCAAAAGGAATTTCAACGCATGAATGTTGTTTTAGAAAATTGTGACCCAAAATCACTTCGCAGCAGAGGTTTTTCATTACTGATAATTTGATCCCTTGATAGGAGTTTCCTTTTAGTTTCAGGTTAACCATGCAATATCCAATTACATGGGACGATAAAGATGAATTTGCCATTGATATTTGGTTGGAACAAGGAAATATTTCCCATTTATTTGCTTTTACAATACTGGCATTAATAAAACTTTCGGAACTGCCTGTATCAATAAGCGCATGAATAGTCAATCCATTGATTTTTACCCTCACGATTGTTTTTGAGAGGCAGCCGGGGAATGCAGCTGATATTGTAATTGGTGCTACAGTAGCAAGAGTAGCCGAACGTTTTTTTTGAGAAGCTGACCGGCAAACTTTCGAAAAATGTCCCTGCTTATCACACTTGTGGCATCTAACATCTCGAGCCGGGCAGGACGAACGAGCATGTATACGAAGGCCACAAAAGTAGCATGTGGATCCAGCTGAGGCGGCAGTGATAAGTTGTTCGTGATCGTTAGAAAGGGGGGTGGCAGCATCTTGGATAATGGAAGAATTTTGAACATGCAGAGGAGGGGCTACGATAGCAGATCCCAAAATATCGGGTTGTAAATAGAAGACAGACTGCTTCTGTGCCATGTCCAACGTTAGAGCTTGTTCATAAGCTGTTGGTAAGTCTAGGTTTTTATTCTCTAGTAGTCTTTGTCTTATTTGGTTGGACTGTATTCCATTAATAAATGCGTCCCTGATAAAAACATCTCTCGCTTGGTTCGCAGTTAAGGCTGTAAATTCACACTCGCGACTTAACGTCTTTAGAATCTGAAGGTATTGTTCAAGGCTTTCTTCTGGTTGTTGACGCCGGGTAGCAAGTAAATGTCTAGCAAAAATAGTATTTTTTTTCTTGACAAACATGGCTTCTAAAATGTCCACCGCAGTTTCATAATTTTCACATTCAGATAAATTTCTATAAATAGCAGTAGAGACATGATGTAAAAGAAGGGTATATTTCTCAGTACCTGTTAAAGCCGCGTTTGAAGATAACTGTAGAGCTGTAAGGAATCCTTCGAACATTTTTCTCCAATGCCGCCATTTGTCAGTAGATTCCGAGTCGGCCGTATCAAGGTCTAGACGATCGGGTTTCAAGTAACGTTCCATAACGAATGGTTAAATAAATTGTAATAAAAACTGGACGCCGAATATAACTTAAGGATAAGCTTTATTTAACCATTTGTTGCTTACGACAAATAGTGTTTAACATTCACTCTTAATATACACGAATGTAGAACATTCCATTATTACTCCAAGGGGGAGACAGGCATCAATTATCTTTGTTACTACACCTAGCGCTCTCATTATTATTATTATTATTATTATTATTATTATTATTATTATTATTATTATTTTATTTATTTATTTTTTTTGTTATGCCTCTTTGGGCATCTCTCCTTTAACTATCTTTTCCATTCAACTGTTAAAAAAAAAATTAAACTCTTAGTACAGTATCGATACTCAGATCAAATTCTGTTAAATATTTCATTCGACAACTCCCAAAAGTGACCCCTCAATTTCTCCCTCCTACCACTTTCTCTGAATTCATCCAACCTCATCTTAAACTGATCCACGCTATTGCTGTTCTTAATCCGATCTGGCAACTTATTCCAAAAACGTATTACTCTGTGAGCAAAAAAAACTTAACTGGTTAACAGATCTAGTTTTTTAAAACTGCCTTGACAATAACCTTCCAGTCCTAGAAGAAATACTAAAAAATGCCCATCATAGTTAGAAATGCCATTAATTATCTTGAAAGTCTCAATCATATCACCTTCTCTCCAGCAAAGTAGTCAATCCCAATTTGTCCAATCTCTCCCTGTAACTGCACTCCTTTACTTTACTTATTAGTTTTGTTACCCTTCTTTGTACGCCTTCCAGTTTCAATATTACATTCCAATTTCCATGTCTAGTCACTAGAGCCCAGGTCTGGGTGCAGTATTCTATATGAGGTCTTATTAGAACTTTATATATCCTTAACACAACATTTGTCTCCCTCGAAATAATATTCCTAACCATCCACCCGATAACTCTATTTGCCCTCGATACAATGGTCAAAATATGATTATTTACCCTAAATGTATTATCAAACCCAACTCCCAAATTGCACTCTTTGATTTCTCTGTTGTTTAGTACATATTCAACTCCAACATTCCTGGATCCTACATGTAGTACTTTACATTTGTCTAGGTTAAATCCCAATTTCCAAATGTCCTCCCAATATGATAATTTATTTAGATCCATCTGTGTTATTTCCTTTGCTAAAGGTCTCACAAGTAGTTTAACATAATCAGCAAACAGTTCTTTTTCTGAATTTATATTAGGTAAGTCATTTATGAATATCAAAAACAACAAAGGACCCAATACTAAACCCTGCGAAACACTGGAAGGGTATGTACTGTGATTCAGAATAATTGTTACCAACCTTTACCTTCATAGTTCTATCTTTCAAAAACTCCCTCACAATATTTACCATTTTGTCAGTAATACCAACATTTTTCTATTTTCACTACTAAACGATAATGAGATACCGTATCAAATGCCTTGCTAAAATTCAAATATATGGTATCCGCACTATCCTCCTCCATCAAATATTCATTTATAATGTCAATACTTTCCAAAATATTAGATAATATTGATTTACCATAGACAAAGCCATGTTGGTTACAATTTATATCATCCTTTATAAAATTTAATATGTGGTTTCTAATTATTTTTTCAAATACCTTACACAAAATACATGTTAGAGAAACTGGCTTGTAATTACTTTTTAAATGTATCAAACCTTTTTTATGTAACGATATTACTATCGCTGTTTTCCAAATATATGGAATTTCTTCATATTCCATACATTTCCTAAACAAATTGGTTATTGCATTGATAAAGTCTTCATTTGATGATAAGAATTTCAATATTTTAGAATGAATTTCATCAGGTCCCATACTTTTACTAACATCCAACTTGGATAGTAATAGTGTTATGTCTTTAGGTTCTATTTTTAGTTCATCCATAATTTTTGTTGTACCCTGCCAATAACAACTCTTCTGTAGTGGACCAAATTCTTCAAAAGAATGAACAGATTGAAAAAAACTTGCTAGTACACCAGCTGTTTTTACTGGCGCGTCTGTTAAATCCCCTGTCTCATCATCTCTTACTGTACTCACGCTTTTTTGAATTTTAGTTTTTGCTTTAACATATTAGAACAATGGCTTACAGTTGTATTTAATATTTCTAACAATCTTATTTTCGTGTTTCAACTTTTCTTTTACTTCTAGTGTTTCATATTCATTTTGTTTACTTACAGCATTTTGATAATATTCCATACTTGGTATAATTCCAAATTTTCTCCAAGCTTTATCTTTTTATTTCCTTTTACAAGATAGACGATTACTGTCCCAAGGAAATTTTTTTAATGGATCCCTTTGTTTGGAGAATTTTATAATAACTTCTGGAATATTTTCTATTATAGATTTTATCTTTCCATTTAATTCCTCCCACATTTTATTAACATCAGATGTTTGCGAGCTATAATTCCAATCGATATTTTCTCCTTTTTCTGACACAAAATCTTCTGTAATGTTAGACCAGTTCCTCTGTTTTCTGTTTATATAATCAAACTCTGCCTTCATTTTAACTGATTTCAATACATGCATGATCAGATTTACCTAACGGTGCTTTCAAACTTACATCTACTATTATGCATTCATTATTTGAAAAATCTGATCCAATGTACTTTTTTCTAATCTATTTCCCACTAGTGTATATCTAGTATCTTCTTCTATACACCAATGCAAACCGTTTGTTGTAAATAACTCCAATTATTCGTTCTGCATTCTAAAGTGTTGACTAATTGAATTCATAGGAGACAACTAAACCCTTTGTCCAATTTACATTTGGCAAATTGAAATCCCCGACCATTATAATATCTTCAGATTCTTCTGACGTAAATGGTATCTCACTCATTTGTTTTTTTAATCTATAATCTTCCTCTATGGACAAATTCGGAGATCTGTATATACATATTTTGTTATTAGTATCGATTATTCTTAACGCCAAAGATTAAGTTTTATCAAACCAATCCAAATTTCATTTGAATTTAAGGGAAAACAATTTTAAGTGGGGCGTTGTGCCCTCCCGTGGATCTCCAGCGTTGAAGTGATATATTTCTTATATAGCCTATGACCTTCACTGAGAGGTCAGTAGTCCACATGCCAATTTTTAAGCAATTCTGTCCAGTGGTTTTGGGAACATAAGACACTAAGATCAGGCAGACACATACACATAGTTACTATTTTATATATAGAGAAGAGAAGAGATTTTAGTAATACATCTAGATAAATAGTGAATGCGAACATTGGTGAAGCATAATATTTTTTGTCATTTTTAACAGAAGGTGTATGCTAGTTTATTGAGTAGATGATAGAAAATGTCATCAAAATTGGATAATTTTTGGTGATTCAAAAATGTATACATTGGTTTGTTTACTAGCGTATCATAGATTTGTGACAGACGTATGAGTCACTCGTGTTGGCTCAGAATATTCAGGAGTTATTTCCCATGAACAATATTCAAGTTATTGCCCCTGAATTATTACTTGCCAACCTGAGAGTGCACTCTTCTATTCGGAAGTTCAAAAACAAACTCGCTCCATGCCTGTGCAAGATTCAAAACGAGGCTTTTTTCTTTCTGTCCTTGGACATAAAGCTAGTCGGACATATTAAGCTAGGGCTATATCTTAGCATGGTTTTTACGACATTGGTGTGTTTCGCATCAGTAATCCTATTTTTGGGTTGCAGCTATCATTCCCCGATATATATTCACCCATGGCCTTTCTTTACATGTCTAAGCTATTGTTTCCAAATAGATATTCAACCATTCTCTTTTTACCCTGGTCGCAGCTGTTGTTCCTAGATATGTATTTAATTTACATCACCCTATGCATCTCTCTATAAATTGTTTGCCTTGGCAATTTATGTCTATTTCGGTTGTGTCTGGGACATTTACATAGTTTTTCACTTTTTTATGTATCATATTTCTTATGTTTCTCTTACATTTGTCTTTGAAGAACAGTCTCTGTGAGAAATAAATGTATATATATATATGTAAATTCAACCGTTTCTCATCATTGTCTTTTCCCCCTTTTTATTCTGACCTCATACCTACTCTATAAAGCAGAAACTCACAATATGACAGTCGTGTGTTGGAGAAGAGACTCCAACACGTGCGTCGCTACATAAACATAAAAATAGAATATCCTGTATTCGGAGCTTGGTTTAAGCACTGGCCTTAGTGTCAATCACATGGTCTGTGTCACTGCTGTAACAAAAGGATTCTCCCTCCAAACAAAACCACAACTCCAGTTTAAAACAAGTAACAATGTTTTATTTTTTTGAGGTTATAATGATATTTCTCCACCGAACGACAGACCTGCAATCAGAACTCTGAGCCTAACTGAATCGAAACATAAGTCTAACCGAACACAACAGTCCATAAGCTTCGGGCTCAAAGGGCCATATGTCTTCTCTGAGGACCACAGAAAAACAACTGCCTTTGCTTATTCTGCTAGAATATATATAGATATTAAGATATTGGTGACATTTGTGGTAGACCACCCAGCATCTACTTGAAAATCATGGGCCAGTTTATCTATGGACATAAAAAGAAATTCTGCCCAGTGAGTCTTGTATCTGGAGGGCATTAATTTTTCCAAGACTCAAGTGGCTCATAATCACAGCATGGAACCTCGTATCCAAGAAGGTATTACCATTTTAAAGATTAGCCCATTGCAGGCCTGTCGTCCGCATTCATCATGACTATGCACCCCACTAAACATGCAGCATTACACATGTTTACATCCTTATTAGAAACATTTGGATACTTAAATAAGAGATAGATACTATCATCATCATTATTTCAAATACTAATAAAACTCAGAATTTACCATTATGTGTATTCAACAAGATGTGCTTTAGAAAACTTAAGAATGTCTAATCCCTTTCTGCCAAAATAATGCACAAACTGGCATAAACGATTCAGACGTTTCTAAGTGGCCGTGTGCATGTCTGGGCATTAAATGAAGCTTTAGATTTCATTTTGCTGTGCAATATCGTAATATGGGACAAAAGGGAGAAAGTAGCAACCCTAGTTGAAGTCAGTGTTCCTAATGATGCAGGATTGAACAGAGCAGAAAGGGAAAAGATTACGAAATACCAAGGTCTTATGTACGACAGGAAAAGAAACTGGAATCTTAGGAAAATCTCCATCATACCAGTAATTATAGGAGCAACAGGACTAATGAAGAAGAATTTCAAGAGCTATGTGGCGAGTATACCCGGTGAACCGAGTGCAAAAGAAATACAAACAACTGCACTTAAAGGGACGGTTAGAATCTTAAAACGTTCTCTAGGCTGGAGTGTCTGAAATAGCCGGTGAATGTCTGGCATCCGGTAGGATGCCCCATCTCCAGCAAAAACAGAATGATAAGAAAAATAAAAAAAATAGGAAGAAAACATACAACTAACCGAATCCTGATACTTATAAAGTTTTTTCTCTAGCAAGTACCAAAGCAGATGAAGATGATGTTAAAACAATCAATGATTGTGAAGTTGTCCATATTCATGGTCGAAAAACTGATACAGTAAGAAAAACATTACAAATAATATTTACCCAAAATAGTGTCACAAAAAGCATTTGTATCTAATAATCACAACAAATTTTGCAAGGAAAATCTGTTCTTAAGAAAAACAGGCTACATCTATATCTATATTTCTATCTATCTATAAATGAATATAATTATCTGTTATAAATAAATATTTATTATCCACAGACATATATATGTTTCATGTCCACTAACAATCATCAGTGGGGCTTATATAACTATACCGCCGCTCGAACAATTTGAACCCTGGACCCGAATAAATCTTTTTACCACTTAGCAATATATATAATTATTTGGTACTACTCCAGATGAAGTGCCTAATTTCCGTGACTGCTCGGCGGCAACGATCGGGCAGGTCGCGGAAGCGCCCGACAGCTGCCGAGACGAAAACGAGGCTGAAGCAGAGCTCACCGATCAGGTTGCTGCCAATCATCTGTGCTCAGCACAACAAAACAAGCGGTAGGAAAACCTTTCGAACCGACTGCAAACGTATCCGTAAACCCTGACCCTCGACGAGAAAATATATGAAAAAAAATATACAAAAAAAACTGGTCTAAATATCCTAAGAAAAAGTAACATACTTCTTTGTTTTATGTAAAAAAAAAGAACAAAAAAAAAGTTGCCTAAATATCGTAAAAGAAATAGCATTTACTTCTTTGATTTATGTAAAAAAAAGACCCCAAAAAATTAAAATGGTTCATTTGGTCCACGAAAACAATTTTTAAAAAAAGTTTATTTATAGTTCTTCAGCTATGGTTTGTTCATTTTTTTTTTTTTCATTTTTTTTAAATATATGTATTTTTTTTTCTTTTGTATTCTTCGTCTTATATTGTCGTCTGCCACTCTTCCATTTTACGACTTTCAGTTTTGCTTCAGCCTCGTTTTCGTCTTGGCAGCTCTCGGGCGCTTCCGCGATCTGCCCGATCGTTGCCACCGAGCAGTCACAGAAATTAGGCACTTCATCTGGAGTAGTACCAATTATTTATAATAAATATTTTTTTTTAATATCCACATGCATGTATGTTTCATCCTATCCAAGACTCAGCAGTGTGGCTATATATATAACTGTACCACCGCATGATTCGAACCCTGAACTAAAGTCAACTTTGACTTCCATCCGACACCTTCATCCACACAGCAGCTGAGAGTGCTATACGACAGAGAAAGAAAATATTATTATTCATCTAACGACGATAGTAAGTCTCCAGAGAGTCCTACCTAAGGTAAGTCAACTAATTATATATATATATATATATATATATATATATATATATATATATATATATATATATAGAGAGAGAGAGAGAGAGAGAGAGAGAGAGAGAGAGAGAAATAATTTTTTTTTAAACTTTTGGATTTACCGTTAGTTGGTGTCTTGCTGAAGCGTCCCTTTTGACGAAAGTACCGGTCTCATAATTATATTTTTGTTGGGTGGGATTTATTAAATGTTTTATTTTATTTATTTTTTAATTATTTATAGTTTTGCATTTTTTTAAATGTTTTATTTTATTATTTATTTATTTATAATTTTTTTAAAAGTTGTATTTTAAAGGTTGTATTTTAAAAAGTTGTATTTTAAAAAAGCGTCTATAGTCCGTAAGAAATCTTCAGTGTCTCGATATTAATATATGGGTCTTAATCGTAATTAACTTTTATTTAAAATAATTTAATTATTGATGATGGTTATTGCCTGTTTTACTGCTTCAATAGTGTTTATTTTTAGGGGTAACTGTGTGGCGTAGTTTATTGATTAGGTTCTGGGTGGGATTTATTAAGTTTTTTTATTTTATTTATTTTTTATTTATTTATTTATTTATAGTTTTTATCTTTTTAAGTGTTTAATTTTATTTTATTAGGTGTTTTATTTCATTTAATTTTTATTTGTTTATTTATGTATAGTTCTTATTTTTTTGAGTGTTTTATTTTATTTTATTAAGTGTTTTATTTCGTTTAATTTTTTATTTGTTTATTTATTTATAGCTTTTATCTTTTTAAGTGGATTAATTGCTATGTGGTGGCTGGATGTTATATTTAAGAACCTTGTACCCAACATATTTTTAAATTTTTATATTCAAATATAAATTTTATAACATAAAGCAATTATAATAGCTCAATAGTGCAAGGCTAGAGCTATGTTGTATACATTACTTTTTATTTAAGTTTATACCATATCCAATGTTATGAAGGACAGATTCAAATCGTTTCACAAAACTTGTTTTTTATTCAGCATACAATTGTTTCAGCTTATATATTTCTTGGTGTAAGCTGAAACAATTGTATGCTGAATGAAAAACAAGTTTTGTGAAACGATGTGAATCTGTCCTTCATAATATCAGATATGGTATAAAATTAAATAAAAAATATTGTATATATGTAAAGATGGCTGTGGGTGTCTGTCTGTCCATGTATCAGTTGTTAATAGTTGATCTCTGAGCAAAGCAAATAGAATCAGCAGGTTCTTCCAGATGTTATAGCATGGTTTTAAATGATTACAAAACGTTTTTTTCCTATGATAATATATAATCAAGGGATGAGTTATTATATTCAACGGCATATCAACCTTTACGGTCATTTAATTGTGGGAACCAATTGTTTTACGTTTGTAAACGAATTGCTAGCTGTACTAAAAATCCCATAAACCAGCAGAATGAGGGGATTCATACCTTTCCAAAGTTTTATTAGTTACGAGACCACCCGTGACTCATTGGATCAGTATTTATTATATATATTATTAAATATCTCTCTTTTCGCGTCTCTCTCTTCCTTTCGTTGATGGATCAGTTAATGTTAAGCTTCTTTCTGATATCTGCATTTCTATGTCTATCTCGCAGAGTTACTCCAAGGATAGTTCTTAAACATTTCATTCTAAATACACTGAGATTACATTCATGCCCTGTCAGTATCGTCCATATCTTAGTTGCATATACAACATTATTTGGCTTATTAAATAATTAATAAATTAATTCACAATCCAATAAAAGTAAACGTTGGTGCTTATTTATATTCAGATACATGCGAAATATGGCAGTTCAAAATAAAATAACAGAATAACTTATAGATATACTAACTTATCAGAGAAAAATATTAATGTCCACCAAAAATTACGGAAAATTATTGAGTAGAATTTTAATAAAAAATTATATTAATTTACTATTCGTAGTCTACGGACTCCGAATGACATGTGCGTCAAACCAGCGTGTCGTAGAAGATTATCTCTGTTCTTCTAATATAAAGACGCCATGCGGTATTGTTGATCAGCGTTCGTTGACTCTGAATAGTAAATTAATTTTATTTTTTATATGCTTTCTATACATATCTGGAGTCTGGTAGCCGGGAAACATGTCCAGATCATGCTATTCTCTGTTTTTTAACAACATTGTTGATGGATCTGTTAATGTTAAGCTTCTTTCTGATATCTGCATTTCTTCGTATATCTTGTTACTCCAAGAATAGTTCTTAAACATCTCATTTCAAAGACATTAAGCTTCCTTTCATGCTCTGCCATTATAAACCATGTTTCACTTGCATATACAGCAACAAGAACTATCAATGCATTGTAAAGTCTTCAGAGGTGTTGATATGTCCTTCCTGACTCACACTTGTTCTTTTAGTCGTCCGAATGCAGAAATTGCCATTCCTATTCTTCTATTAATATCACCACTGAGCCAACACACACAAAATTTTCATTTTTTTTACGTTTTCTTGTCTGCTGGGATATTAAGATATGATAAGAAATCAAAAGCGTGGCAATATGTTTTTTGTGGTGTATGTAGGGTTGATTGATTAGAGTAATGAATAATTTTGTGCTTGAAAAAATGGACAGTCATGTTATGACAAGTCATGTCAAAATTTGGCTCATCATCTTCTGCTGACAGTTGGAAACACATACAGGACTAAATTGTTTAATTAGTGGTTACAATTGACCAATTGGAATAGGAAACACAAAAGATCTTTCAGAAAAATATATTTCAGATGCAACACGTTTTTTTACGGCGCGCTTGATTACAGAGCCTTGCCGGATTAACCGTTTTGCCAGATCATTTAATATCACTGTAATAATAATTCATCAGCATCCCCTGACCTATTAATTATATACCTACAATGAAACACCACTGTCAAGTGTTTTCAGCACTTCAACTTTTTCTTTGGTGGAAATAGACTAATGTTTCCATTTAACACCACTGTTGTCACTTGAATTTGCTTATTAAGTCATAACTAGGGTTAAATTAAAGCAAAATAAAATGTAATTTCAAAATAATGGACGACTACCAGCAGCAGGTGCGGTGTAAGCTAACAAGTTAATAGTGAGCTACATACAGACCCATTTATTGGCTGCCCAATAAACTAGTCTGGTGTTAGCAGCTTTATAAAGTTCCCTCTCATGATTTTGTCAGAATTAAAAGAGGTGCCGAGCCGTCAGTTGTTGGAAAATCGGTGATGCACCAGTATCATCATCATCATAATCAGTTTAACGTCCGTTTTACATGGTGGCATGTGTTGGATGGTTTTAAAAAATTGACTTCTAAAATAACCTATCTCTAGCCAGGTCTTTATTTATCCCTCTTTCTCCTAAGTTAATTCTTATCACTTCCTCCGTTGTTTTCCTTGGCCTTCCCTTGTAAACTGAACCTGCTACCTCAACTGTTCTACATCTACTAACTGAAGAACTCTCATCCATTCTTTCAATGTGGCCATACCATCGAAATTTCCTTTTCTGCACATATATCCCTGTACTGTCCAGATTTAATCTTCCTTTGAGGTCATTAAATCTAAGTCTGTCTGTAAGACCTACATTACACATCCATCGTATCATTCTCATATCATTTCTCTCCATGCAAAGCATGTCCTCAACCCTAACTGGCCAGGTTTCATTTCCATACATAATCACACTACGTACACATGCCTGATAGACTCTTCCTTTTATTGACAGTGGTAATGCTCTGCTGGTTAGTAATGGCAGAAGTTCCCTGAATTTACTCCCTTCACACCTATCTCTTACAATCTCACTAGCACCTGCTCCACCCTGTGCGCTAATAGTATCACCAAAGTAACAAAACTTCTGAACATCCTTCATAGACCCGACATCAAAATATACTTTCTCCACATTTGAGTTCTTATCCATCTTCATTGTCTTACACTTATTTTACACAAAACTGGTTATCCTCTCTCGATCTACCAATTTAAGATTTGGACACAATAAGAAAAGTTCAAAAAAGTAACTAGGTCAAAGGTTGAGGGAAGCAGCTTATAGGTCAAAGGTTGAGGGAGGCAGCTTATAGGTCAACTCTTGGGTTTTTGCAGATACGGCAGACATTTCAAGTTTACATCTTTCGTAGATAAAGCGATGATTAATTAACTGACACTGCAGCAGATTGATGGTAACAGTTTCTAATTAGAAACATCCGCATGGTATCTGTTGCATCCTTTCTATATTTCTGTATGGATTTTGTTTTTTTATGTGTTAGTTGCGCACATATTCTGCTATATTCCACTTAAAAAGGCATTATTTCTAGTGTTTTTTGTGAAGATTTGGCGGAGAGCATTGCTACGTAGGAAGTGTGGGTTAATAAAGTTTTTTCACCTATTCTTTTTAACTAGTTTGAAGGGAGGTGTAAACTATTTCTACTTTTTATCTGGTTATTTTTAATTATTTTCATTTTTGTTCCCATATATCTGCTACTATTTTCAGTCAATATGTCCACATAAGAGATAACAATCAATAATCAATAATGTGAACCATTAAACCTCCCCCATTTTGTTTCTTAAGTACAACATTTCATCGGCCACCAATACCATCCGATATGAGAGACTATTCCGCTAGTCTTATAGTGGACACTTATTATTCACCTGATTAAACATTTCTCTCCCTGCCATATTACGCCGCTATGTCCGTAGTTGTAAGCCTAACCCACTAGTGGATGAAGTAGATTTAATAGAGGTTAATCCTCAATGTGTTCATGCATGATGGACGAGAGACAACTGTCTCTGTTCATAACTTAGCTCTGATTGGAGAATCCAGGTAAAAGCTGTGGATCCTCTTACTGAAGAACTCTTTTTTTATTATTATTATTATTATTATTATTATTATTATTATTATTATTATTATTATGATTATTATGATTATTATGATTATTATAATTATTATTATTATTATGATTATTATGATTATTATGATTATTATGATTATTATTATTATTATGATTATTATGATTATTATGATTATTATGATTATTATTATTATTATTATTATTATGATTATTATGATTATTATGATTATTATTATGATTATGATGATTATGATTATTATTATTATTATTATTATTATTATTATTATTATTATGATTATTATTATTATTATTATTATTATGATTATTATCATCATTATCATCATCATCATCATCATCATCATCATCATTATCATCATCATCATCATCATCATCGGTTTAACGTCCGTTTTATATGCTGACACGTGTTGGACGGCTCTTAGAAATTGACATTCAAACTTACTTATCTTTGGGCAGGTCTTTATTTATCCCTCCTTTTCTCAAGTTCATCCTTATCACTTTCTCCCATCTTTTCATTGGCCTCCCCCTGCAAACCATGCTATCTCAACTGTTCTACATCAACTAACCCAAGAACTCTCATTTATTCTTTCAAGGTGACCATACCAACGAAGTTTCCTGTTTTGCACACATCTCCCAAGGTTTCACTTCCATACATCATTACACTGTGTATACATGCCTGATAGACTCTTCCTTCGGTCGGCAGAGGTAATGCTCTGCTGGTTAGTAATGGCAGAAGTTAAATGAACTTACTCCATCCACTCCTACCTCTTGCAATCAAACTAATACCTGCTCCACTCAGTGTTCCAATGGTATCACCAAGATAACAAAACTCCTAAACAACCTCAATAGCCTCGCCATCCAAATATATGTTCTTCACATCTAAGTTCTCGCCATTGTCTTACACTTCTTGCACACAAACTGGTTATCATCTCTCAACTTACCTGTAATTTCATTGTACTTCTTGTGTAACCAATGCTTACAAGTACCACAAAAAACATGAGTTTCACCCGATTTCATTTCCACAAATTGAGCATGGGAGCTTTCCTCTTTCTGGGGCTACTTCTACTCCAGATCCTATTATCTTACTATGAAAATTAAGAGAGGAGAATGAACTGTTAACGTCAAATCTCCACCTTTACCCCAATTTATTTTGTTTCTGATAGGCGATTGCACCAATTAAATATATTTCTTTCATCTTTTTTGTATATTCTGTCAAGGCAAATAAAGCCTTTAATACGGTCCCTAGCCTCCTGTGTTTTCACTTCTCTGGTGAGAAAATCGCTACATAATGTCTACAGAATTTAGCTATTCTTTCTTAGATTTAAACCTGACTAGCCCATTCATGACCCGTTGGGTCAATATTTGTTATATTATTAAATATATAATTTCTTAACTTTGACATTGGTTGATAAAGCGACAGCAGATTTGAATCTGTCACAATTTATTGACGTCCCATAAAGAATTAACGTAATAAAAAAAAATATCCTGATTACAATAAAATAACCATTACCAAACACATTTAAGTCAGTTGTTTTAGTCTAAATGCCGGGTTGGGTCCTGTGTAAACTTTACATCAAAAGATTTTTACTTCAGATATTGTAAATACACTATCTGAGATTCATAAAAAGTTTTTAAAAATGTGGGTTGATGGTCAATTTCCGCCATTTTGATTTCAAGATGGCCACTATTTGATCTGGAGTGATTCGCTTATTTTAGTGTCAATAACTTCTCTCTGTATTTATCCATTTCAGTAAACTTGGTATCATTTAATAGGGCTATAATTATTTTATCAAACAAATATATATTATATATAAAATAGAACCAGTCTAAAAGCAGGTTTCTTTGATGTTAATAGATTTTTTAATAAAAGGGAGAAAATTAATTCTATGCACATAAATTCTTGTCCTATAAATTATAAATGTATACACTCGTTAATGTAAAATAGTTGTTGTATAAAAAGTGTTTTCATTTCAATGAGAAAATATCTCTTCATCTAAAATAATGTATGGTGGATGTGACGAGCAAGAACCGAATCAAATTATTAAATTATTTCCACAACTTGATTCAAGTTCTTGCTCATCACGCTGACCATATAATGACAATAAAGAATTAAATAGCATTAAACAAACAATAGTAAACAAATTTGTCAATTTTATCAAAAGAAAATAAAACGATTTGGTTGGATGAATAGAAATTGTGTTTCTATGGAATACAATGTTATTGCAAGACTATATAAGACTTTAAATATAACCTCATTTTCCATTCTATAATAAAGAAAAATGTGTATTTATTTGTGTATATATATATATATATATATATATATATATATATATATATATATATATATATATATATATATATATATGTCTTGGAAGTTTTTCAACCATTAAAATTATATGGAAAAAACAAAACAAAAAAAACACTTTAGTCCCAAGTCCTTTGGTGGAAAATTACTTTGCTTGTAAGTCAATTTACTTTTTACTATCATTATATTAGTTTGCTTCCAAAAATTTACGCTAGTCTTAACATTATTTAAGGGATCATCAGTTGTTTACCATGAAAAACTGTTTCGGGAATTTAAAAACAAAACAGTATTTTATCTCATATATATATATGTTTTTCTTACTTTTCCAAATCGTCGCAATTTCCATCAGGACGGATTTCTTTGTGGTATGTTTCTGGAGCCTTCGCTCTACTACTGCAAACGGAATTCTTTTTCCTATAGGATCTGCTTTATCCTTACCTCTAAAAATCAGATTTCTCTACAACTCTGGCCGCCGAAACTCATCCCATACACAGGATCTGGTTTTACCATACACTGGAATCTTCAAATCTGATCTTACCAACTCTTTATGCATCTTTAACGCTGAAGTGTTGCCTACATCCTCTACATTCTCTTATATTTTTATAGCTTTTCAAATGTTGGCATTATAGTAAATTTTATTTTACGAACTTATTTGTTCGAATCTCCTCTGACGATAAGATTACATCTTTGAAAAGCCATGGTTTAAGGAAGGAATAATAAAAAAAATTTTTTTATATAAATCCCTTGTTTTGAACAATTGATGATTTAATAGATATTATATTCTATAAACTTTTTCTTCGCATCACTAACTTTATATATATATATATATATATATATATATATATATATATATATATATATATATATATATATATATAATTATTTCTACAATCAGCCAACAACGCAGCCCACACAAGCCATTAAAGCCACAGACCGGAAATCCTAGACTCGAGTTTTGCCCTACTTTTGGGCTCATCAGTAGAACATATCCGAACTCAGGATTCAAAACCCTTGCATGCGAGGTGAGTACTCTGCCACCTGAGCCATCACACCACATACAAGAAAGTCTATTGACTAACACATATTAAGCAAACTGCGGCGAAGGCAGGCTGTGGAATGTACCTACTCTTCTCAACAAGGGGTGTAGTTATCCAAGAAGTGTAAAATCCTACTTGTGAAACATCAGCCCGAGTTCTTAGTAGTAGGAAGTCTTGAATATGTATAAATATTTTACAGATTGAGAAGAATTTCTGTTTTGGAATTAAACTTTGTTTACTGAAGGAATCAGTTGTTTTAACTGTAATTCGTGACGAGATGAACGTGCATACGTGCATGTTTTTGAAAGGACAACGGGTTTCTTTTCTGTAAAGAGATTTCATGCGAACGCTAACACAAAGCAGAAACGCTGCACAAAGTTGCAAATTCCAGTTTATCCCAACGGTTTCATTTTCATCCATTTTTTTTATCATTTTATGACAAAGAGCAGAGGACTGCTCGAAATTATATAATTACCCTTATAATTTTGCATGCTTTTACGTTTTCGATAAGACTATTTTTTAATTTGCCAAATGTTAAGAAATTCATTATTCTAACCAAGAAACGGATTTTATATATATATTAAGACAAACGTTATTGAACAACACAGAATGATTCTGCTTAATAAGTCTTTTTTTCGATTTTTCGGATGGTTCATCGAGTATTTTTGTCAAATTGTCGTACGTATGATCCATGGGTTTTATGTGCCATTCTTCGTGAATACTTTCGATTGATTCATTCAATACGAGGTATTAGTCTAGCTTGTTCATATCTGCTGAGTTCATTGAATGGTGTGGCAATGTATGTCTTTTTAAATGTATGCATGGGTAATGAAATGATGTATGAAGGACATGATCACATGCAAAGCGCGTGACTAATTAAAAATTAAAAAAATTAAAAAGGTTAAAAGTATTTCTTTTTGTCAGCTTAGGATTTGTTGAAGTCAATTACTAAACTAGGCACTTTAAAATATTGTGGCTAGATTCATAATTGATATTGTTGACTGTAAGGTGTCTAGTCTTTAGATACAGTGCTTCAAGAAATTTTAGCCTCTTTACATTGGAGTCGTGATGTATAATTTTTGTGTTGTTGACTAAGAGGTGTCTTAATTGTGAATGAGATCAGTTATGTTCATTCAAGTGTTGACAGATTAAACTCGAGTCAGAGAGATGTAATGTGAGCCTTCGGGAAAGTGTAGTAGTGGTGTAGCCAATGTAAACGGTAGTTTTAATATCGTTAGAGATACATCTCCCATGGGCATTGGAACTGATATATTACGTTGGTTCGGTTTACTAACAGTTTGGCCTGAGAGGTGTTATTGTTAATTATGTAGTTAGAGGTTTTGAAATTTTTATAATAAATAATAAATCTGATTTTATTATTACGATTGACGACAGATATATATCTGTGTACTATGTTTTTAAGAACTTTTCCGTCTAATTTAAAGTTAAGATGCATCTGATTATGGTAAAATATGTTGATGTAGTCAGAATTGTTTATGACCTCAACTTAAATTCACAAATCAAGAAAAAAACCTCTTTTAACTTACCTACGATGCAAACATTGGCAGTATTTGTTTGGTGCAAATGCTGAACTAGTAAAAATATAAATAAGGCAGAGGATCGAAATATCGTCACAAAGTCAACACAATGTGCGAGCCGCCATTTTCCAGGGAGGCAGACATAAACAGAGGCTGAAGAGAGTTCGGTAAAGAAGACCGATTATAGGTTCCCTTCGTTTCTGATCTTCTGTAATACATATATATATATATATATATATATATATATATATATATATATATATATATATATATATATATATATATATGTTATTGTTTATTTATCTATGGATGTATACGTTTCGTCTTTTTTCAATCAAGAACAGCTTATAAACAATGATAATTTTTAACACTTTTAGAGGCGGCGAAACGTACAGGCATTCAACTTCTATAAGTGAAGGAATGATGCATATAAAGCAAGTGACGTCACGCTGTGTTATTACTACCATTTACAGTGCTCTACTTTTTAACGAGGAGCTTCAAATATAAATATTTGTTATTGTTTATTTATCTATGGACGTATACGTTTCGTCTCTTTTCAATCAAGATTCATCAGCATAGAAGTATATATATATATATATATATATATATATATATATATATATATATATATATATACTAGCGGAACCCGTCGCCCGGCGTTGCACGGGAGAAAGTACTACCTATTGCATGACGTCGAATAAAAAAAGAAACGGTCTATTGTTCTTCCCCCCTCTACCGTGTTGGCGAATGTTTTAAATTAAAAAAAAAATTTTTTAATGGTAGAGTAGAATGGGATCGAACGCTAAAACTGGCGATCATAAAACCTGCCTTCTTAACGACTTCGCCACGGTTCTGAGTTAAAAATACATGTGAAAATAGGCCAATTAACCTAAGCTTGTTTATTGGCATGCGTGTTATGTTAAGATTTAGCTTCTGCCGACCAAATGTAAAGTTCAACAATGACACGGTTTAGGTCATTTGTAGTTGATGAAATAAATGGATTTGGGCAAGTTTTCTATAATATGCGTGTTAAAGGTGTATGATTTTGAAAATGTAAATGTATCGGGGTCTACGAGTATCTTGGCGTTTATTGAATTAAATAGGAAGTCGATTCGATCAAGAAATTGTAGCCGCCATGTTGAATGATTAAATGTTGCAGGAACTATGTTCGTTAATTTCATTCGCTTAATTCCGGAATGAATATAAATATAGAAGTTATAGGTAGAAATAGAAATAATGTAATCTGATATTCGCGGAAAATCATCGGAGTGAACGGGAGCGGTCATTAAGTCTTTGCGTATTGCTTTATATTATGTAGTAAATTAATACCAAGCAAATAATAAATAAGAATGGGTGTTTTGTGAAAATTAAACTGTGTGTATTTGTCGATGAGTGTAGTGACAATACAGAATTGTTAGGGAGAAAAGTTTTTGCTACCACCTATATGGAGTTGGTTTGATGGAGAGTCGTAGATGGTGGCCCAAATGTAATATTTAGTGTTAGCTGGAAAGAAATAATAGCAAATGTACTAAAAAACGCTCGAGTGAATAAGTGTAATATAATGGTGAGTTTAGTAGCCTGTGATGCATGTGGTTATTTTCCTATTCTTCAAGAAGGTACAGGGGAAAAATCGTCTTAACTTTATATATTAGATAATATATATATATATATATATATATATATATATATATATATATATATATATATATATATATATATATATATATGTGAGAAGGTAACCTTTTTATGTATTCTAAAAGTAGAAATGATTAAAACAAGAAATGCCTAAAAAGCACAGCAAATAAATAACAAAAAATGTTAAAATACATTGTAGATAGACAAATAAAACTTGTAAATTCTTGACAAAATGAACATAAAAAATATTAATCTTATTCTATTTTAATCAAATGCATTGTAACAAAGTATGAAATTAAAAAGCTGTAACTTGAATTCATGAGATATGTCTCTTTGTTACTATTGGGCCGCCGATTATCAAGGCCAAGAGACACTAAAGGATAAGGTTTAATGAGACAGAAATGATTGCCGCGTAGATGATGATGAACACTATAGGAGTACTAACATTGATCAATGGTATGAACCGCGTTTAATTACTTTTGGGGCGGTCAGTGATGTTGATCTGTGTAACTTCGTCTTTCCAACTGGAAACCCGTAACCGTTCTGTGCATGTAGCCATCTTGTCTTCCACTAACTAAGGGAGGTCACTCTCAATGCTTTACCCTATATAAAGGAGATGGCTCAAAGGGAGACAACTCAGAAATAACTTAAACAAGTGACAGTAATTTGTTGACATTGGATTTGAAGTTGTAATCAGCAGGGAAGCATTCCTGCGGTTATGTGTTTTCATTATGGTTGCTGTGAATGCTTTACGAGATACTAAAGATTGGAACACAGTCAAGCACCTTCCATTGAATAACTATAGAGTAGAGAGAGACTAGTAACGTCTCTTCTGTGAAGAGAAGAGAAGAAATCACCCCCTACTAGATTTAGACCACTTCATAAACACCAGCACTTTATTATTTATTAAAAAAAGTTAAATATTTATTCTGAATTTCTCAAAAACTATGAAATTGAAAAAAACGCTCAAAATAAAATGGAAGCTGAATATAAAAATTTGATGATTTAATTAACAAAATCAACTGGTTGAATGACAGGTTGTTTATGTAACGAATAGTTGGTGGGCAGTGAGTTACTCATTAATATAGATTTCAGTTTTTGCATTTTGGGTGTTGCTGTGTCCTCAGTGAAGAAGTCAGTCAACACATGAAAAATTATTCAGCAGTCACGTATTCAGGTCGAGGTATGAACACAATGAAATCCTTCTCGTTGACTGTGCAAAGTGTAAAAAAATAAATAAAAGGAATGATGAAAGTTGTAGATCTATGCAGAACATATTTGAATGATTCGCACTACTGGATATTATTCTCACAACTTTTCAGCCGCTGTAACCCCTGACCATCTTCAGATGTCTTTTGTCAAACTTGGAAATTTTTATGCCGAACAGTACAGAATTTCAAACTGAACCTTTTATTTAATTCATGGGGGTAGATTGCTCTCATTCTGTCAGCCATGACCGGGTAGAAGTCTTAAGTATTTTTTAATTATATTCTTAGTCTCGCCTGTACTGAGGATTTAACCTTCAACTTTCAGAAGACTGTGATTTAGAACTGATTATTACTTATCACTTTATTTGTTGTGCCACGGGTCCAGTTTGAAATTCCGTACAGATTCCCAAGTTCCAAATAAAGATTCCTGAATTCGACACAGTGCATCTGAAGAAGATCGGAAGTTACATTGGCTAAAACGTTGTGAGAATAACATCCAAGATGAGAACAGTAGTCCGAATAATTTAAATAATACAAATTATCAATCCCAATCTCAAAAATTCCAAAACATAGAGCAGGGTGGCTTTAGACCTATTAAAAAATCAACTTTTGGCAAGTCATGATAAAAATGAGATAAAAACTGACACGAAATCTTAGATTCATCATTTGTGAAAACATAATAAAAAATTGCCAATTTCAAGAAAACTGCCATTTTGTTTTCAATATTTGTAAGCATACACAATGCTGCATGTTTAGTGGGAAAATATTTATCTAAGAGAACAGACGACACAAGAAATGGGCTGGTGTCTTTGAAATAGTAATGTCTTCTTGGTTCCATGCTGTGATTGGGAGCCACTTGAGACTTTGCAAAGGTAATGTTCATACCATGTGTTGGGCCTCACAGTCAGTCAGTTTTTAAGTCCATAGATTAACCACTGATAAATCCTGAGTGGTTTTGCGGTGTGGTCCAAGTGATATGTATATATATTCCAGCAGGAGGGGCAAAGGCGGGGGTCAGTTGGGGGTTCTATGGGTCTCAGAAATAGATGGGTGTTTAGACCTTAAGCTGATGAACTGTTTATGTTCGTTTGGAAGATATGTTTGTCTTGCTTTTCAGGCCTGTTGTTCAGTAGAAGAAAACAAGTGTTATTGTAACAACTCAAAATAAAACATTGTCACTTGTTTTAAACTGGAGTTGTGATTTTTTTTGTAGAAGAATCCTTTTGTTGCAGCAGTGGCCGAGACCACGTGATTGACACTGCAACCGGTGTTAAAACCAAGCACCGAATTCGGATGAAAACACCGAGCAAACGATCAGGGTCTGTCTGTACATCGAATGCACACAAATACAAGTTCATGTATTTGATTGTAAAAATTGTGCTATTTTGATAATAAACTCAGTTTAATAAAAAAGTCAATAAAGGCTTGTTCTTGTCTTCCTCCTCCTTATTACTTGTATTCGTAAGGTGTCTTGAATCGGCTCCAAATGTGTTCACCATATACCACATCAGGGCGGTGTATTCGCGTCAATCAGCAGCTGAGTCCGTGGTATACGTCAGCTACTCTTGGTTTCAGTGACGAATACCAAAAACGCAGGGACAATCCGCCAGCTCCATGTCTGCCTTGACCATTACAATCCACTTCTTCCAGCGAGTGCATTTGGATCCACTAGCTTATGGATGAATTCCTCTTGAGGCTGTTGAAGAATGTGTCCAAACCAGCAAAACCTTCTTAGTACATGGTTACTAACCTCAATAGTGTACATGTTTCAACTTTACTTTATTAACTGAATAAAACCATATCGACGTTAATACCATCTCCAGTTTTTATTACACTGAGAAAAGTGTAATATTTTATTAAATAAGAAATATTAAACTCCATAACCATTTCCTCGGTTCCTAGGGGCTTTTCTACTAAGAATATTGATAAATAACTATTTAATTTTATTTTCAAATTCACATTTATAAATTTATACTTTGGTCTGGTAATTATTTTAAGTAACACTGCAATAATATCAAAGTACTGTAAAATTTCAATTCTTAAATTAATTTCCTCAAATGATAGTAACAGTTAGTTACATTGTGCCAACTATCATGACTTTTCCAAATTTGAGGTTTCAAAATCAACTTACAATAGTAGAAATATAACTTTGAATTTTAAGACTGTAGAAAAAAAATAGACCAACAAGCTTCACTGATCTAAAATTTGCATAACAAGTCCCTACTTACTTGCCTACCTACGAAGGTAGAGTTAGACACAAGGTCAATTTTTAACATGGGGAAAATCCAGCTCCACAAAAACAGCAATCTGGATTGGGACAAAAACTAAAATTACCTCAGTCTAGAAGGATTTCTCTTTCATTGACCAAGGACAAAAAAAGATGAAGTTTAGCATCAGACCAGATACTACACTTTTCTCCAGGTAGTCGTGATTAATTTGAATGGCAGTGGATCTGTTGATCCAACTGACTAGTGAAGGAAATAATCATTATATAAAACTGACAAATCTACTGTGAGTCAGGCTGCTCATGTCCAGTGGGCGTTGTAGAGTGGAGAGCCAAAGACAGTGCAATAAAAGTGTCAGGGAAACTTTTGTAAGTGCGTAGAAATCATGATGGTACTAATATATGAGTCTGATGTTAAGTTCGAGGTTGATTAAATCGTTTTTGTAATAAAAAAAATTAACTTACTGAAAAGGTGATATTTGCCATCAGATATAATTTACGACCAAAAATTCTCAACCAATCATTTTAGATTTTATCAAGGCTGTAATTGGCCTAGAAATATTTTAATTCATTATTTGGGAAAGAGAAAAAAATAGGAATGAAAATTCCTATTATTGTATTTTGTATCCAACATGAATGAGATAAGTAGAATAGCAATTACTGTGTTATAAAGCTTAGTATTTTTCTAATATATGTACTAATGAGTCACGACTTACCAAAGCCAATGGCCACTCGAGAATAAAGGTTAATGAGATTGTCAGTGGGCGATGACCAATACTTTGAAAG
The DNA here is from genome assembly GCA_963556195.1 of Sepiola atlantica. Lineage (NCBI taxonomy): Eukaryota > Metazoa > Mollusca > Cephalopoda > Sepiida > Sepiolidae > Sepiola > Sepiola atlantica. The sequence goes on along the minus strand of OY744521.1, from coordinate 90,455,030 downwards.
GATTGGAAATAATGGGTGGAATAGGCGGATTTTGATTACTTAAGAGAACGGATCAACAAGTATTTGTTAACATTAGACTTGAAAACGATCATGTTGTAGTCAGCTAGGAAGCACACTCGCAGGGTTGTGTTCCACAGGTGGGAAGTTCTTGGAAAAAGACTCTGTTTATAGAAGTTTTGTTTGGTTTTAGACACACAGAGGAAGAAAGGAAAGTTCTTGGTAGTGGTTGTAGCTAGACGAGCTTTTGCTGTGATGTTTTACAGAGGGAACCAAATATTGTAGCTCAGCTGAACATCTACCATAAAAATAAAAATAGAGATCATCCTCTACTAGATTGCGACGTCGATTTTGTATTTTGTCAAGACAAGGAAAAGTGCTATCAGCTCAACCATTCCATCTCATTAACCCTTATTCTTGAGTGACTTTTTGGCCTTGATAAGTGGTGACCAATTAGTATTAAAAAAAAAAAAAGAACATTCGTAAGTCGTGAGACTGCATACTTCTGCCTGACAACATAAGGTTAGGCCAGTCATATCTGGGCTTGACTTCTCTCTATTGTATGAAGTATTCTCAAAGTTATGCCATGGAAACATTGATAAACCAAAAACGTTTTAGCTGAACTTTTGCATGGTGGTTACTGTTTTCAAAGAGCATTAGATCGATACATCAAATTTAGACAAATCTGGAGTTGAAATTCCGTCAAAATTTTAATCTAGACCCAACATTTCATGGTCAAGTTTATATATAATGCAGGACTTCATTGGCTATGATACAATATGGACAAAGTAGCGAGTTCTACGATGAACAGAACCGAACCGATGTTATCGCCAAAAGTGTGACCTCTTCCGTGACTCTGACATTGACTTTTGACGTAGATATCCCAAAATTAAATGAGTTTTAAATTAGACCAAGTTTGGTTATGATTGGTCAAACGATACGAATATTAGGCTATACATAAACAAACATAGTGACAAATTCGACCGAATACATAATCTACTTGGAGGCAGTGATAAATGAATAAAAAAAAAACTTTTATAACTTTCTATGAGCAAATTTGGAAAAATAATTTTCTTTAGAAAGAAAAATCAACAAAATTAAAGGAAGACTTTTTCAACTTGTGCTTTTGTAATAGCAAATTGTAAGTAATAGTTTTCTCATGAGATTCAACAGAATTCCCTTCTTTGTTCAATGTAAAAAACATCTGGAGGACAAATTCTTCTTCTTCTTCTTCTTCTTCAAACCTAGTAATGAAATACAGGATTCCTTTCTTCCTCAATTTTGGCTCAGCATCAAAACACAGGATTTATTTACTTTTTGTCCCTTTCTTCAAACTTATAATTGAAAATGCAGGAATAGCTTCTGTTCACTTGATGTGCTCATAATGGCCATGTTCTTTTCCTGCAGGAACCAAATAATGAGCCTAACTCATGAGCCCTTGATCAGGCATCATCTTTTTTTAAATATATGCAATCCGACATAAGGCTGTAAAAAGAGGAATATAAGCAAGAAGGCTGATCGTACTGTGTTGGTCCAACTCTTAATTATGACTTGTTTGGCCCATTCACACCTACAAGCAATTGTTTATGATAATCACAGTTTTGTAGTTATGGTTGGCCTCAAATAACGGATAAATTTTCTCCATCTCTCTTGGACATTAATAATAATAATGGCCTATACTAATAATAACATATAATAACTAGATGAATACCCGTCACAGGACAGATAAAATAAATTCCCCAAACAGAACAGTTTTACACCACTTTTATGTCCACTTACGAAGATAAAAATCAACATACAATGCCACTAAACCTTATGTCTAGAATCTTTATTCTAATTCTGATCAAAATCTATTACATGGTTTTGATTCTAGAAAATGTCTAAATTTTACGGCTTATGCTTAAGAAGAAATTGAAATTCAGGGAATCTTGCTTAATTGGGGTCTAATGATTATGGACTAAATTCAATGCCAATCTGATATATTTTAATTTTTAAACGAGAAGTTATGCCCATATCATGCACCCTAAAAATCCTTTAAAATACTTCAAAGAAATTGAAATTTTGGGAATATTTATGAAATTATGTTTAATATCTATTGTTAAAATTTCACAAAATCAGAGCTATCTGAATTTTCACCTCCTCTTTGCTCCCTTTGCATAAAACTAAATTAAACTAAATATAACCCAAATTGATCACCCCCTTACGCCGAGCAGCTGTTTTCCAAAATTCATAATGATCAGTGAATTAGTTTTGGAATGAATCCTGTACATAAAAATATATAAATATATACACATACATACATACATATATACATACATACATACATACATCATCACCACCACCACAATACTACTACTACTACTACTACTACTACTACTACTAATAATAATAATAATAATAATAATTATTATTATTATTTTTTTTTAATCTTTTTTTATTTATTTATTTTTTTTTTTAACTGGTGCCGGCCTAGGCTGATACCAGACAGAGAAATCGAAAAGAGGTGAAGAATACTGGAAATCTGGGGAGACTTGTTGTCACTCAGACTCCAGGAAATACCACTGGTTGTTGTCGGTGAGCAATCACTGACGATGATCTGTGTGAGAACTCCTAGTGAGTACTAATAATAATAATAATAATAATAATAATAATAATAATAATAATAATAATAATAATAATAATAATAATATGATGATGATGATGATGATGATGATGATGAATCCATGAGAACTGAAACTTCCAGGTAAAAAAATTCGATAATCTGATCTTCCACTAATATATATATAGAACAAACAAACAAAGAACATTACATGAGCACAAGGGAACTGAAACTGCCCAAAATCCAATAATATGACCTATCCTCCAAAACACACACACATACATATTTGGTGGACACTAGCCTCGGCTGGTACCACACAAAATCGTCATGAAGGTCAAGGAGGATGGAAAGACTGGTGAAGGAGAGCCTTAACCAGACCTCCACTGAAAGGGTGTGGGGGTACTTGAACCTTGGGCTGGGTTATTGCCCCTCAAATTCCAGAGAAGATCAATGGTTGTTGTCAACGAGAAATATACGGATGTTGCGATAACGCACAATCATTTGCAACGGTTATTGAAAGAGGAAGAGAGTGCTGGAAATCTGTGGAGACTTGTTATCACTCAGATTCCAGGAAGCACCACTGATAATAACTTATGTGAGAACTTTTTGTGAGTAAATAATAATAATAATAATAATAATAATAATAATAATAATAATAATAAAAAAGAAGAAAGTGTAGTCTGAATGAATTTTCTTTATTCCGCTGTCACTGTTTACAAAATCAACAATGTCTGTTATGACATATCAAGAAGTGGTCAAGTATCTTTTCAAGTATAAAGAAACTCGGACACAATAGAGAACATTGCCATTCGTTTTATAGACAATTAATGGCCATTTGAATAGACTATTCTTAGGGGAGGTTCCCAGTATCGCAATCGCTCGTCTCTTACAATCCACACAACACCTTGCATTCCAGTTACGTACAATGGTATCTCCCTTTCTACTTTTGGTCCCAGGCTGTTTCTTTTCTCGTTGTGTCAGGTGTTTGTGCTTCTCTTGGCAGAGAAGACATACAAGATGGACGTGTCGGCGCATGCTCAGAGAATTAGCTTTCATAAGACTCTTTTTCAGGGTCTTTCCTTTTCTATTTTTACTTCTTTTTTTTTGTTGTAAATATGACTATACAAGACGTTTGGTCAATAGAAGTGACATGGACGTAAGACGACGACGACAACGGGGTGAAATGGACAGGATTGGGGAGGGGGGGGGGAAGAAACTAAAGCAGATAAAGATGATCGATATAGAAAAAAAAGTGATGAGGGGAGGGGAAGTTAGGGGTGGCAAGTGTTGCAAGGTGTTATCGATCGAAAAACACACAAGCTGAAGATAAATGTAACCGTATGAAAAGAGCGGGGCAAAGTAGACAGGAAATGCGGGTCAATCGAGCAGGTTTGAGTTCTCCAGATTTTTGAGGAGAGATGAAGCTTATTATCTTGCTAGCCAGCCGTCATTTACTGTGACCACTAACCATGCAGTTCAGCACTTGAACCTTTTTCTTTCTGCCACTCAGTCATCAATAGCGAATATTTGGGGGGTGGGGAACAAGTGCATTGGGATGGAGTGCAAAGTATGGGGAAAAAAAGTAAATCGGGCACATATATCTATATCAATAAATGCAATTTAGGTGTGTGGGTCTGCATAGTTTTCTCGGTTATAGACTTGGGCTGCCTAGAAGTTTACTCTCACAAATGAGATATTCACAGCAAGAACTCGTCTTCTTATCACAACGGAGAAAAAAAAACAACACTTTCCTTTCTTCCTCCAAGTGCCTAGCATCAAATGGAATTTCCATGGACAGAGTTTCTTTGCAAGGGTTTCCCGTCCGTGGAACACATTATTGTAGGGCTGCTCCCCAGCAGATTACAACATAGTCGTCTTCAGCTCAATGTCAGCAAATACTTGTCATTAAACTTAGATTGTTCCTCATCTTTCGGCTGACAATCTTTCCATCGCATTAACCTTTATTCTCGAGTTGCTCTTGGCCTTGATAAATGATGACCCAACAGTAAAAAAAAAATAGCACATATTTGGAATCAAGGTATTCCTTGAAGTGTTTTTTTAGGCTACTTTGTGCCACGAAACTGCGACACAAATTCAAACTACCTTTATAACATCACTAGTTTATATGACCATCAAAATATATACTAATAATCTCACCCTCTCCCACTGTATTTTGTTTATCCCCCAACCCCGGTCTTATTTTATACGTATCTATCATTCTCTATTCCGCTCCCCCCCTCCCCCCCCCCCTCTCTCTCTCTCTCTCTCTCTCTCTCTCTCATTGTTTATTAGCAGTCAAAGGTAATACAGAAAAGAAAGAATAAACAATATTGGAATAGTCCATTATAAACAAAAGGGAATATCACCACAACCCGTAGCTGGAGAGAGAGAGAGAGAGAGAGAGAGAGAGAGAGAGACAGACAGACAGACAGACAGACAGACAGAGACAGAGAGACAGACAGAGAGAAAGAGCAAAAATAGACTATATTTGGATTTTATCTTTTTATTTAAAAAAAAATTTAACTGGCTTTGCAAACTCACTTTTTTCTGATTCGAACAACTAACCCGAGCTCAATGGGTGACTCAATAGGTCACATTTTTCTCTAGTAATTTATATCTGATGTTGAATTTTGGCTGCTTAGTACAATTATCGGTTCACCATGCTTCTCGTTGAAATTAATAAGAGCAAAGGCCACACGTGATAATAAGCTCAATAAAACAAGTTGCCATCATGTTTTCTTTTTACTTTTTTTCTTTTTTTTTGTATTAATGAGTCACCACTTATCGAGACTAAAATCCACTCGAGGATAAGGGTTAATGAAATGGATAAATTGACAGTTGAATGAGGAAGAATATTATGAGAGGATTCAATATAATAAATGGAATGAATGAAATTTGATGACTTATGGGGACGATTTATGATAAGTGTTTATAAACATTTGATTTGACGATGACCATGTTGTAGCCCTTATGGAAGAAATCTTGTGGAAACGTGTTCCTGGAAAGAAACTATGTCATGGAAATTTTGTTTGATGTTAGGCGCAGGAAGGAAGAAAGGAAAGTTCTTTGAAGCAGTGATAGAAGACAAGTTCTTGCTGTGAAAGTTTTACACGGAGGAACCAGTTGAGCACCTCCCATGGAAATAACGATAGAGTAGAGAAAGACTAGCAACGTCTCTTCTGTGAAAAAAGAGCTGTAGAGTAGAGAAGAGATCAATCTGTTATAATTTGCCTTAATAGTTACAACTTGCCCGATACATGTTACATTTGGTTTCACAAATGGGCTAAGGTATAACAAATAGTCACTCCCCCTAAAAAAGGACAATATCTAAAAAATTATGCCTGAAGTTTGGTTTTACACACGGTTGCAGAGTTGAGATCTATATGGTCCGACTTCGACTCCTAGGATTCCAAAAAATATGACTCCGACTCCTAGAATTGTGAAATATCTGACTCCAACTCCTGATTTTAAAGTCTTCCAATATTCAAACTGTCTGTTGATTCTTTTTAGATTAAAAAATCCGATTCCGGCTCTTAGCATTCTTACGAGTCTAACTTCGACTCCGACTCCTTCTCAAACCGCAATCTTGGTTTTACAATGTTATGAATCTGCAAAAATCTTGACTCATACAATTTAGGGAATCTTCTTTAGATCACATGTTACAGGGTGAATGCGAGATTTTTGGATTCAACATGATAGCGGAAACAGATGTGAACACGTGACAACAATTATATAACATACAGCACATCGAAAGCAAATGTTCGTACTGCCATGGCCAACGTACAACCCACATCTGTTAATGAAGAAAAAGGAGAAGAAGAAGAAGAAGAAGAAGAAGAAGAAGAAGAATCGAAAACGGTAAAGAGTGCTGGAAATCTGGGGAGACTTGTTGTTCAAGGAACACTACTTTTTATTGCCAGTGAGCAATCACTGATAATGCTTTGTGTGAAAACTCTGAGTGAGTAAATAATAATAATAATAAGAAGAAGAAGATTAATAATAATAATGAAAAGATGAATAATAATAATAAAAAGATGAATAATAATAATAATCAGTTCCCCGCCCCCCCAAAAAAAATTTTTTTAAATAAAATAAATAAAAAAATAAAATAAAAAAAATAAAAAAAAATTAAAAAAAAAAAATTAAAAAGAAAGAAAAAAAAAAATGGTACCAGCCTAGGCTGACACCACACAAAATATTTGCATAGGGTCAAGGAGGATGAGAAGACCGAGGAGGGACAGCACAAACTAGACCTCCACTGGAAGTGCAGAGACTGCTGGGACCTTGGGGAGGCTTATTGCCACCCAAATCCCAAAGAAGACCAATGGTCCTTACCAGCGAGAAATCAATGGTAAACGGCTGTTGTGATACTGCAAGTTTATTTGCGGTGGCTATCGAAAAGAGGTGGAGAATACTGGAAATCTGGGGAGACGTGTTATCACTCAGACTCCAGGAAATACCACCGGTTGTTGGTGAGCAATCACTGATGACCGGTGTGAGAACTCTTAGTGAGTAAATAATAATAATAATAATAACTTAAACATATTGACCAGAAGACTAGGAAACTAATGACTATGCACAGTGTACTACACCCGAAGGATGATACTGACCGATTTTATGTGAAAAGAAGAGAAGAGGGCAGAGGACTAGTAAGTATAGAAGACTGTGTAGATGATATAAAAAGAATTGGAAAAATACATAGCCCAGAACAAAGAGAGGATGATCACTGCAGCAAGAGACACCGTCAACAGAAACAAGACAGCAAAACGAGAAACAAAAAAACGAGCAAAGAAAAGTGGGAAGAGAAGCAGCTACATGGACGATTCATAAGAATGATAAGAGAAGAGAATCACAAAAACACCTGGACATCGCTATGAAAAACACACCTAAACAGAGAAACAAACTCATTACTAACAGCCGCACAAAACAATGTGATTAGAACTAACTATATCAAAGCTAAAATAGACAAAACTCAAGAAAACAGTAAACGTAGACTCTGTGGACAAAGAGACAAAACAGCAAATAACATAATAAGTGAATGCAGCAAACTTTCCCCCCAAAATACAAGAAGATACATGACTGGGAACTATGCAAACAACTGCATTTTTAAAACTCCGACAAATGGTTCAGACGCCAAACCAGAGGCAGTATTAAAAAACGAAAAACACAAAATCGTCTGGGACATGGAGGTACAAACAGATAAATTCATTCAAGCAAGGACACCAGATGTTATAATAGTCAACAAAAAAGAAACATTCTGCTAAATCATAGATTTTGCATTCCAGCAGCCCTCAGGCTGAAGATCAAGGAAACAGAAAAACTAAGCAAATACACAGAACTTGTCAGAGAACTGAAAGGGTATGGAACATAAATAAAGTCAATATGATACCAATAATCGTAGGAGCACTAGGAACAGTCCCGAAAAATCTGGGGAAAAGACCAAGAGAAATTGGAATCTAAGGGAAGACTGAGACTATAAAACGGACGGCAATGGTGAAAACAGCTGAAATCCTAAGGAAACTCCTCGAATGTGGAAACCAACCCACATAAACTGTGAAAACTAACCAATCACAAGAAAGTTGCAATAGAAATAAAACGAAAACATAAGAACATCACCACACGAACCGAAGCGAACTGAAACTGCATAAAATTTCATAAATTTCCCCCCTCCTCCAAAAAGTGATGGCACCAGCCTTGGCTGATATCACACAAGATAGTTGTGAAGTGTCAAGGACTAAAATACCGAGAATGGAGAGCACTAACCAGACCTCCACTGGCAGTGCCGAGAGTATTGGAACCTTGGGGGAGGGCTTATTGCAACCTAAATCTTAGAAAAGACCAATGGTCGTTGCCAGTGAAAAATCAATGGTAGGCGGCTGTTGCGATAACGCAAATTCATGTGCAAGGGTGTCAATAGAGGTGGAGAGTACTAGAAATCTGGGGAAAATTGTCATTCAGACTCCAGGGAACACTACCGGTTATTATCAGTGAGCAATCACTGATGATGACCTGTGTGATAACTTCTACTGAGTACTACTACTACTACTACTACCACCACTACTACTACTACCACCACTACTACTACTACTACTACTAATAAGAAGAAGAAGAAGAAGAAGAAGAAGAAGAAGAAGAAGAAGAAGAAGAAGAAGAAGAAGAAGAAGAAGAAGAAGAAGAAGAAGAAGAAGAAGAAGAAGAAGACGCAAAAGGAATAAACATTGGCAAAATGCAGAAACAGTCAATTATCTTGCAATTATTTGTTTGGAAAACAAATGCTCAATATGTTGACAATTGATTCAGACTAAATGAAAATAGTCGTCACTCAAAAAAATAAACTAAAAAACAAAGATATAGAGCCTGTACTATACAACACCCTCGGGATTTGCAAAGAGTTGTTTGACAACAATAGCCTTTGAGGCATAAAGTTACTAATTACCAATTATAAGTTTCTTGCAAGATATCAATCAACTAGGCAAATGCTCAGTAAAACGAAAGAGAAAGAAGGGAAGCAGTTTTACGTTCCTTTTCAACCAATTGATAGGCTTATCTTGTGAACAACTTTATTTCATGAATAAAATAGGAAAAGGTGTCCAATAAATGTAAAATAGGGCACAAAGCAACAACAAATAAAGCGTTGCTCTTTGTAATAGAATTGAGTTTTGTAGACAGTCAATAATGCAAACAAATACGAAAACATTATAATTTCCATCACTTTTGTGGTGAGCTTGATAGTGTATTGTAAGATATCTGACTACTATCCAAACGATCAAGTTTCGAATTTCATCTTGAAATACTTGTCATGTCTAGTTAAACTGAAGAGCCGTGATATGGTGAAACAACTGTCTGTGGATGAATATATTGTATATATATATATATATATATATATATATATATATATACAGGGTGTTTCAAAAGTCTTGGGAACATTACAAATGCGTATATCTCATGAACTATTCCAGGTAGAAAAATGAAACTGGTGCCATTTTAAAGCTTGCTTAATCAAGTTTTTGGTCATACTAATGATTTTCGTGTTATCTTTCCAGGTGCAGTAATGGCGTTCTCTAAACAAGACAGGGCATTTTGCGTCCTCCAATTTGCAAAGACTGAATCGTGGACATGTGTTCAGTGTGCATTTCGCAGGAAATTTAAAAAAGAAGCCCCTGAAAGGAAATCCATTGTCAGATGGCATGCTAAATTTGTGAAAGATGGGTGTTTGTGCCCAAGTAAGCGAACAGGTCGCCCTTCAACTTCAGAAGATGCAGTTGAGCAAGTTCGGACAGCCTTTCAGCGGAGCCCCCGTAAATCAGTGTGATGAGCCAGCAGGGAACTTCAGCTTGCTCCAGCAACTGTCTGGCGTGTCTAAAGGAAACGACTGCAAATGGTACCTTACAAGCTCAAGTTGGTCCAAAAGTTGAAGGACACTGATAAGCCACTTCGCCGTGACTTTTGCATTGCAATGCAAGAGAAGTTGGAAGATAACGGCTTTGATGACCGGCTTGTTTTTAGCGATGAGGCGACCTTCCATCTGAATGGCAAAGTTAACAAGCATAACACTCGCATATGGGGTACTGAGAATCCTCATGAACTTCTTGAGCACGAGCGAGATTCACCAAAAGTGAACGTGTTTTGTGCAATTTCCAAGAAAGGTGTCTATGGACCGTTCTTCTTTGAAGAGGCAACTATCACTGGTGAATCCTATCTCAACATGCTGGAAGACTGGTTAATGACTCAGTTGGA
>OY744521.1:90399697-90437197 GCA_963556195.1 Sepiola atlantica | reverse complement strand
TGAGTAAAAACAATAACACAAACACACCACTAAAGACGGAACGAGATATTTCAGTCAATTCATACGATCACAATCATTTGGTGTAAAAATGTTTGTCTGGAATGTTTATTTCATGTTTTAAACTGCCGCGGATTTTGCGCCCGCCGATCTTCGGGAATTAGCTTCCTGCACTGAAGATTGCGTAAGCATGAAACATCGATGCCTGTAGGTAATAAATAATTAATATTTATTTATAAATATTATTATATAGCCCCCTTTACTAAGGCTGGGCACTCTGGGTGAATTTAATAACAAGCAGTACTGCTAGTTTCATTGCGAGATCCAACACGGTTTGTTGTTGTTGTTGATCACTCTTCGCTGCTTGCTGTAAATACCCGCCGACTTGGCCTTTACAAAGTTAAATTCCTCCTAACTTCTAAGCTAATTTGTGGTGTCTCTTGAATGCCAATCAGTGGCGATTTGTGATCGGTGTTCGCGCCTGCCGACCGTCGGAAATTAGCTTCCTACACTGAAGATTTCGTAAGCATGAAACATCGATCTCTGTAGGTAATAAATAATTAATATTTATTTATAAAATATTATATATATATATATATATATATATATATATATATATATATATATATATATATAAGAAGTAGAGCTACCAACATTTTTTTAATTTGTTTATTGTTTAACATTTTACATTACAAAAAAGTTTGGTGTTTAAATTTCTACGACACGTGTTTAGAGTATGTTTGACTCTCTTCAGAAATTGTTTTCAAAAAAAGAATATTGTAGTTTTGAAAAACATATTGTAGTTTTGAAAAAAAAATGTGAGTTCAATCTTATTATTAAAAGTTTTGTGTCTCTGTGCACATGCACCACGTGGGTTCCTTTCCTCTTCCTCTCTGGGTCATCATCAGTACATCTCGGGGCATGTATATATTAGAGCATGGTGTTCACGTTTTTTACCGGTCAAATTCGTAAACACAGATACCCTCGGCTACTTTCAAAAACTTTTTAAAAATTACCTAAAGGGAAAAGAAATCTTTGGACAGTCTTTGGAGTGTATTTACTTTCTTCTGAAACTGCCCCCCCCCCCCCACCCACCCACCCGCACATAGTTAAAAACAACAAACGAACCCGTTAAGGGACCTAATTTAATTTTTTTAAAACCTCATTGCAATTAGCCTGTTCATTTCCACGGAAAGGAAACAAACTTTTGTGTGTAGATTACTTGCCATAAGTTTATTTTCATACTACTATATATATATATCTCCGTCAAATGTATTTTAATAAACACCAAATTCCTGTCTACATATGCGAGCAAAAAAAAATAAAACATTGGAACTTAAAACTAAAGACACATAAAACAGGTCTGAACTCCGATATGGGAATTTTGAATATGTATAATTATTTAACAGATTGAGAAAAAATTTTGTTTGGGAATGAAACTTTGTTGGCTAAAGGAATGATTTGCTCTTAATGGTAATTCACAATGAGATGAACACGCATACGTTCATTTAAAAAAAGACAACAATTTTCTTTTGCTAGAGAGACTTCGCGTGGACTGACTTGCACGTTAAGACAAAAAAAAATGAACGCTGCATAAAGTTGAAAATGTCCATTTTTTAGAACGGTTTCATTTTCATTCATTTTTTATCAAAGAATACATTTTTTTAATAAAGAGCGGAGGACTGCTCGAAATATTTAAATTTAAATTATAATAGCACCTATAATTTTACATGCTTTCATGTTTTCCATAAGGCTATCTTTCATTTGTCAAATGTGAAGAAACTCATTATTTTTAGCCACGAAACACATTTTACAGATAGTGAATCCTACATACATACAAATATATAAACAGACACACATACATAACTTTATATCTATCTTTATAAAGTAAGTTATGTCTATATATTTGTATATACAGGATTCACCCCTAAACTAATTAACAGATAATTATAAATTTTGGAACACAGCAGCTGCTAAGCATAAGGAGTCTAAATGTTGGTTATATTTAGTTCAATTTAGTTTTATGCAAACGGGGGTAAAGAAATGGGGTGGAATCCCTTTGTGAAAATTTAGATATTTTCGATTTTTGTGAAATTTTAACAGTAGGTCTAAGACATCAATTAATAAACATTCTCCAAATTTCAGTTTCTTTGGAGTATTTTAAAGAGGTTTTAAGGGGCATAATATGGGCACAACCTCCCATTTGAAAATTCAAATTTGGAATGAATCTGATCCGTAGTCATTAGACACCAATTAAGCAAGATGTCGGAAATAATAGATGGATGATAAAACTTGTTTAGATGTAAAAGTGACATCGTTGTCAATAGCAACAAATGCTAAATGCGAAGATGAAATTACATCGGGTTGATGGTTGCACACGAAAACTGGATCTGTATTTAACATGAGAAACGAAAGAATTACAGTTCATAGTTAAAGGGAAACAATTCTGTCAAAATTGTAAAATTAACTAGATAATAGAGAATTAGTTAAAATCAATTTTAAGGTTAGTTATCAATAGTGAAAACGAATTATAAATCTGAGTTGATGAAATAAATATTTGTGATAAAATTAAACTAAGTATGATAAAAAAAAAATTAGTTAAGAAATTAGTTAAAAAATTAATTAAATCCACTGTGAAAAAAGGTTTGGTGATCCTTGCTTTAGCATATTTAGACACTTTACTAAATCTAATGTTCACTTTCTGAACCCTTTCAACTGAAAAGTGTGTGCTACACGATTAACTTGTGTCAACTACTTGTGAAAGTAGATTGATATAAACAAACTCTTATCAGATAGAATCTGATAGCATTCACAGAAAGCGATTCATCACGAATTATTGACAGTTGCTTTTCAGGTGCTTATAAGCCGTAAAGGCTTTACACTGATAAATCTTTCTTATTGCCAAAACCACTTTATTAAAGCTTTAAGTGACTTTAAATCGTTTGATGATTAATAACCACCAAAACAGAAAACCAGACTCACCCCACCCAGATCCATACATAATCACTTTAACTATCTCATTGGGTGGTGGTGGTGGTGGTGGTGGTGATGAATTGGATACGATATGGTCTGACGACCTTGTATGCAGGGTTGCGCGTCAAAATCTGAGTAGGAGTTAGAGGTTTTGGAAGGAGTCGGAGTCGGACTCATAAGAATGTTAAGAGTTGGTCTGATTTTTCAATACGACTTCAATTTTTCTTCTTTTTCTTCTTCTTCTTCATCATCATCATCACCACCACCACCACCACCACCACCACCATCATCATCATCATCATCATCATCATCATCATCGGTTGAACGTCCACATTACATGATGGCATGCATTGAAATAAATTGACTTCCAAACTAACTTATCTCTGACCAAGTCTTTATTTATCTCTTAAGTTCATTCTTATCACTTCCTCCCATGTTTTCTTTAGCCTTTCCCTGTGAACTGAACCTGCTACCTTAACTGTTCTACATCTACTTACCCAAAAGCTCTTATCCATTTTTTTCAACGTGGCCATACCATCGAAGTTTCCTGTTCTGCACACAAATCGGTACTACTCCAGGGTTTGCGCCTAATTTCCGTGACTGCTCGGCCGCATCGGCATTCCTGTTAGGCACTGTCACCAGGAAACCCCTCCTTCTCTGCGGGGTCGTATCCCCCCCCCCCCTGAAGACCCAGAGCGTCTGGAGAACACGGCCAGCATTGTTTGTTTTTTGTTTTTTTTTCCAGCGGTTTAATAGAGACTCGTCTATTTCCACCATATGCCCTAGACCTCCGAGTCGCCGAGGGTTGCGCGACAGACATTTTTTTTTTGTCCAGTTTTGTTTACAGCCTCGTTTTCGACTCGGCAGGTCTCGGACGCTTCCGCGAGTTGTCGGATCGCTGCTACCGAGCAGTCACGGAAATTAGGCGCAAACCCTGGAGTAGTACCCACAAATCCCTATACTGTCCGGATTTAATCTTCCTCTGAGGTCATCGATTATTACTGAATATTGGAAGACTTTAAAATAAAGAGTCAGAGTCAGACCTTATACCTTCCGACTCCACAACCCTGCTGCCAAGTTCGAATCTTGTCAGTTACATAGCACCAATTCTTTCATTATTGATGTTGGCAACCTTCATATGGTCTTTACTGTAAGTACCTGATTGTAAGAATAATTAGGGAAACCAATGCCAACAACAGGATCGAGCCGATCAAAAGTTATACCATGAATTTCTGTATTTTATGTTAGAGTATACATTATTAGTAATCACATTTTACTCATAGTAAGGTTACATATATGATATCACCAATTGTTGTGCTAGCAAAGAACTACAACTTTAGATACTGTTCTATTTCAAATAGTGATTTTATCTTGATACAAAAAACAGCTAATTCTGAAGTTCATTTTTTCAAGCCAAGTAAAAAATGGGTACTGATATCGATCCTGAATAAGTTTTTGTGAGGTTCGACTCAGAAGCATTCGGCTGTCTTACGCAAACGCCCGAGAGTTGACGAGCCGATTTGTACCAGACGACAATTTTGATACGGTGCTGTGTCCTATGATAATAATGGTTTGCTTGTTTTGTTTTTTTTTTGTTGTTAGGGTTAGGGTTTAGGGTTTAGGGTTAGGGTTTAGGGTAAAAATATTTATTTGATAACAGTAATTTCGCTCTGTTTTGCTTGTTTTATTTGTTTTGTTGTTTAAAAAATAATTTAAAATTATAGGACGCAGCAATGTATCAAAATTAAAAAAAAATTTATTTGATAGTGTTTTGCTTGTTTTGTTTTTTTTTGTTGTTTCTTTCAGAAAATTTCTTGAAAATATAACTTACAATCACAGGACGCAGCACCGTATCAACATTGTCGTCTGGTACCATTCGGCTCGTCAACACTCGGGCGTTTGCGTAGGACAGCCGAACGCTTCTGAGTCGAACCTCACGAAAACTGGTTCAGGATCGATATCAGTACCAAAAAATGTACAGAAAAAACACTTCAAGTGTGAACTCTGCTAATATGTTCAAATTGAGCACATTTATGTATTAAAACAATATGATTTAATTATCAATAATGATTTAATTGTTTGCTGAGAGCACAGCCTGAAATGCAACCAATTTTCTTTGGAAGTCATTTCCTTAATTGATGTAATATTTTTGTAAGCCGGATGCTCTTCCTGACACCAACTCAGTATGGTGATAGGGACTAGTGTTTTTATCGAAACACCATTTCTAGGTGATTGCCCACCAAGACTGAAGTGCACTTCAACTGCCTTTTTGTATTTCTTCAAATTTTGTTTATCCATTAAAAAATCTAGAATTATTCACTAGTTCTGTGCTCCATCACACGCTGCAGAGTTTAACTTTTGTTGGGAATATATCAAGAAGGAATTCTTATCGCCTTTGTTGAAACGGGGTACATAACCACTCGATGAAATCATTGAAATTTGAGCATGATTTCTGATGATGGGAGGGGGAGGGATTCATTAATAGCCGACCCATTGCTATTAAAATCCCCTTGAAACATACATAAGTCATGTCTTTGGATGTTTTTCATTCTGAAATTTGATTGAAATGATATTATAAATCTTTGAAATATTACTAAACTCTTACGTTTTTACTATCTTATTAAGTTGTAGGACACGAGAAAGACAAATGGTTCAATTCATAGGTGGACGATCCCTTTTTTTTGACCTGGGTATCATATGCGCATCTTAAGACAGAGCAGATATTCTTATGTTAAATCTTCAGTAATTTGTGTGATGTACAGCAGAGCAATATCTCTTTCTGCATGCGAAAACAGTACAAGTTTATGTAAATTCTAAATGTTAATAACCATATGGGTCTTTGTAAATGCCTAATGTAGTTATGTATATGTATATTTGAAGTATGTGTAAATTCTATGTGGTGGACATGATCAGCATAATCGATACTCTCACTGGAATCAGTTATGCCAAGTTCAAATCTTATCGGATCTATTGTGGTCACTTACACATTAATACTGTTGGGAAAAGTATGAACACCACAGTATGTTCTTGTGTAATTCATAATGATGATATGTATATGCATAGTTGTGGCCTGTGTAAATTCTTAATGGGGAAGAAGGGCATGATCGGCCTAATGGTTACATAGAACAGTTGGTGTAAACAGCTTTTAATCATATACAGGGTTTTACGGATAAATCTGATAATTTTTTTTATATTCTTTTTATTCAGAACAATTTGAAATATGCATAATTTGGATTATTCAGGCTACTGTTCTCATTTTGAGTGTTATTCCCACAACGTTTCGGCCGATGTAACCTCCGACCTTCTTCAGGTTTATCTTATCGAACTTGGGGAATTTGCACGGAATTTCGACAGAAAGATTCCTGAGTTCGATAATATACACCTGAAGAAGCTCGGAGGTTACATCTGCCGAAACGTTGTGAGAATAACACTCAAAATGAGAACAGTAGTCTGAATAATCCAAATTATACAAATATTCAATCCTCATCTAAAAAATTCAGAAACAATTTGAAATCTGTAATAGTGGTAAAGTGTAACATTTAGCCGTACCCCAACTCACCTGATTGCAACCCCATGGACCATTACATGTGGGGTGCTGCAATAAATGAATATGATAAGAAAGAGCAAAGCATGGGGTTTTATTTATAATTCAATATGGCCGCCAGCTTTCGATATCAGCTGATTTGATAAGGAATTTGTTTTCTCCTTTTTTTTGTACTAATCAGCCACCACTTATCAAGACTACAAACATCACTCGAGGATAAGGGTTAATGAGATGAATAGATTGACTATTGAATGATGAACACTATGAAAGGATAAAAAGATTTCCACATACCAGCCACTCAAAACACCAGCCGACCCAGAAAACAGCAATTATTCCCCTTTTGTCAAAAACATTGCTCATGGAATATGAGGACTAACGGATAAAATAGAGGGAAAGCCTCATAACTCTCGCTTCTCCCTACTTATCTTCTTTCACTTTTCAATCACACTGTATTACAGACATGCACAAATCTTTTACTGATTATATTCAAAATATACAGTACTGTTTTTGCGACTAAAAATCCTGGCCAGAAAGTCACAATTAAAAAAAAAAGAGGACAATGTTAAAACTGTTTCTGCATCTTTCTTTAATCAAAAGTTTAACCATCGAATTCTCTCTTTATAAAGGTTATTATTAGGTATGGACCCTAAATGACCGACTTACATGTTTGCTTGATTATGGTCAACTTATTTTGTATTATTCGGATTATTCAGACTACAGTTCTCATCTTGGATGTTATTCTCAGAACGTTTTGGCCAATGTAACCTCCGACCTTATTCAAGCACATCTTTTTTGCTGTGACTTTATTACCGGCCAGAGAGCTTTCACTGAATCAGTGAAATTGAGGTCTACAAGGTAAAAATGTTGGATGTTGCAAGCCCTTAAAATCATGATAAACCTGGTAATAGCTATGCCATCATTGACAATGGAAAGGAGAGTAGAAAGTGGACCTTGGGTTTACTTTCGACAGCCTCGTAACTCTCACTTCCTTTATTTTGCCCTTTAGTCCTCACATTCCATGAGCGATGTTTCTGACAAAGGGGAAAGAATTGCTGTTTTCTAGATCAGAATCTATCCATCTAACAGTTACTGTTGGCTAGTTTTTGACCGTGAAGTAGTATTTTTTAGCTCCTTACACGAAGTGGTTTCATGCCTTGTCAGGAGTGACTTCCATAAAAAAAACCCTGTGCCTTATATTATATAGAAATTCTTTTGTTTTTGTTGCCTAGCCAAAATTGAGATTTTTTTTCTGACTGTTTTCTTGTGACTTTATTACCGGTCATGTTGAGGTGTTGCTCAATGAGTAAAATTGGCGTCTACAAGGTGAAAGAGTTGGATGTTGAAAGCCCAGAAAATGATGATAAATCTGGTAATAGCTATGCCATCATTGCTGATGCAAACCCAGTGCATTTATAAGATGTGCTATTTGAAAGTTTTTTTTTTTCTGTCAGTTTTTTCTTACCGGCTACATGTGTAATCACTTTGATCGTGAATTTCTATGTTTTTCTCTTTGTCTCCTGTTTTATTTATTTTTATTATTTTTATTATTTTTATTATTTTAACTCGTACGTTGGATAAAAGCATCTGGTTGATCACATTTGACCAATCGCTGATGTAGATTATTTAACCTTTATTGAATTGTTGATGTGAAGAATATTCAGAAAAGATGATTTAGGATTTGATTTGATTTTTTTCGTAATTGAACTTTAATATTTTCAAGATTTTATTTATTTTGGCCTGGAGCGGTTTAAACTCATTGTTAATGATATTTGTATCTGACATATAAGATTACACAAACATCAATAAAAAAAGATAGAAATTTATTGATATGAATTACAAATAATTTCTACACACCTTTTGAACCGGAAACAAGGAGGACTATATGTCAGATTGAAAAAAAATATGAAATCATTATCATCATCATCATCATATTCGTTTTTTTACGTTTGTTTAACATGCTGTTGGCAGGCTTTTAAAAATTAGCTTCCAAACTAATCCATCTCTGGCCTGTTCTTTGTTTGTCACTCTTTCTCTCAAATCTTTCCTTATAATTTCCTCCCATGTTTCCCTGACAACTTACCTTGCTACTTCAACTGTTCTACATCTACTAACCAAATAACTTTCATCCATTCTTTCAATGTGAATGAGCTAACAAAGTCTCCTGTTCTTCAGAGATCTCTGTATACTATCCAGTTTTAAACCTGTATCTGAGGTCATCAGATTTAAGTCTGATTTTAAGACTCACATTACACATCCATCGTATTATTCTCTTACCATTTCTTTCCATGCAACACTTATCCTCAACCCTCACTTGCCAGCTTTCATTTCCATATATCATCACACTGCACACACATTCCTGATAGACACTTCACTTGGCTGACAGCGGTAATGTTCTGCTGGTTCCCTGAACTTACTTCATCCACTTTTAACTCTTGCAATCACACCAGCATTAGCCCGCCCCTGTAAAAATTATGAAAATATTCAACTGACAGAACATCATTGTTGCTTCTAATACTTGTTTAAATGAATGATTGCATCCTAAATACACAATATATAAAATTATTCTATTTCATCCATTTTGATATTTAGGTTGTTGCGAGTGTCCTGGTCTCTGAAGTGGACAACACCAGGCAACGTTTCATGCAAACTACCTATGCAGCCTGGTCCAAATGGTTGACATCAGTCAGATTGGATGCAATTATATCATTTCTTATACACTCGAACCACTCTTTCTCAAACTACCTCACTCTCTAGTCCCCAGGATATCCAAATGCGTTATGGAGTTGATGCAAGAGGTGGCATGCTGTACATAGCCGAATCATTTGAGACGTCGAGTGTGTATGATATCCGTAATCTCACCAATACCAAGTTTTTGATAAATCACAATTGATGGGATCTTTTCTTCCAGTTTGCAGACATACATCTACCTAATCATTACACCGAAGCCATTGCAGATCAGAATGGTTTGAGGTTCATGTCCCACTGCTGTGCAACATGGCAGAGCAAACACAGGTTGAAAAGACTTTATCCTTAATCGTGAAGGAAATGTGCCTATATGTAAGGGATTATCAGCAGCCTTCTGAACCTTCTGCAAACGACACAATAGCGAGCAGTGATTGTGCGTTTGCAATCATCATCAGCATTCTACAGGAGGTGGCTTTGATATCAAGTAGAGCACACAACTACATTCCTAGAAATCATTCATTAATTCAGGATTTGTCCACCAAATAACAACTTCTGTTCACACATTACATTTATTAAATCATGCAAAAATGAAGGCTTATATATGATTAAATAAAGGCTTATATATGATTAAATAATTAATATGAAGGCTTATATATCAATTAATATGAAGGCTTATATATGATTAAATAAAGGCTTATATATGATTAAATAATTAATATGATATCAAGTAGAGCACACAACTACATTCCTAGAAATCATTCATTAATTCAGGATTTGTCCACCAAATAACAACTTCTGTTCACACATTACATTTATTAAATCATGCAAAAATGAAGGCTTATATATGATTAAATAAAGGCTTATATATGATTAAATAATTAATATGAAGGCTTATATATCAATTAATATGAAGGCTTATATATGATTAAATAAAGGCTTATATATGATTAAATAATTAATATGATATCAAGTAGAGCACACAACTACATTCCTAGAAATCATTCATTAATTCAGGATTTGTCCACCAAATAACAACTTCTGTTCACACATTACATTTATTAAATCATGCAAAAATGAAGGCTTATATAACTAAGAATTATCTATCTAATGGTTTCTAGATAAGTTAATGCGAATATTCGAATCAGATTCAGTTGTGTATATCTCTCAAGGGACAATAAATATATTTCTATCTATTCATCGTAAACAGACACATTATCAAATCAATGTATGCGTAGATATTTTCTTCCTGAGACAACAAGCGGGTTTATATTTGTCCAATGTACAGTCTAAAAAATACCCTGATAACCAGGGTCGCAAAGTTGGAGTTGGAGTAAGAGGTGGAGGTTTTGGGAGGAGTCGAAATCAGACTCGTAAAAAGCTAGGAGTTAGAGTCAGTGCTAATTATTACTAAATATTGAAAGACTTTAAAATAAGGAAGAGTCAGAGTCATAGTTAGATATTTTGGAATTCAGAGTCAGAGTCCATGTCAGAATCGGGATTTTTTAAATCTTAAGAGTGGGAGTCGAACCTGATACCTTCCAACTCCGCAACCCTGCTGATAACAAACTTTTGCACTGGCCATAATTTTCAGCTGATTGTATTTTTCTTTTAGGCCAATCGAAATGGAAATTTCAAGACTGAAGATTTAGTAGCTATCTGCCAATTTGAAACGTTGCATGTCACTAATACACCGGTAGTGACGTTAGATGGGAAATCCTTTTAATTGTCGACAGAAAACAACTGTTGTCTCTCGTTGACACGTTGTAAGTAGTTAACTCAATGTGTAGTAGCATCTCTTTTTCTTTCTCTTCTTTTTTGTTGTTGTTAAGCCGTCGTCATAGTCGTAGTGAAGATATAGCAGCAGAAGTTTCTCTTTCCTTTGCTTTTGTAATAAAGTAACACGTGAAAAAAAACAAAACAACAGACTTACTCAATTGCATCTTATGTTACATATTACAGAAGCTTCTCAACGCCTACTCACCCGGGAGGTGGAGGGATGGGGGAGAACCAAGATAGACCTTAAGAAATACATCTGAATCTAATTAGCTCACCTGTCAATGAGAAAGGTATTTTTCTCTTCTTTGCAGTGTCTCACTTCGAACTTCTGTTCAATGGCGTCATATCCTGGCACGTAGCCCTGATTCTAATCTTTTTTAATTTCTAATGGAATTTCTCACTTTTCTGCTTACTCTAGCCTTATGTGGAAAATTCCGTTTTTAACACTATTTTTACACATCCAATCTTACTACAGATTATGACACTGGTTATTAAACAAAAAAATTAAATCGTAGAATTCTACTTAGAGTCCTTGTGAACATCACAAAGCCAGTGGTTTATTTTTTTAATTAAAATTTTTTTATTACTGTTATTATACGAGTATTGATTTACTCCTCTCCAGGAGTTAGGCACAAGGCCAGTTTTTATCTTACTCCCACAAGTAAGATGTGACCCATGGTCGGGTCGGGAAAGTGGGGTTTAAAAATTGCCTGGGCAGCCCCGTCGGCATTCCCCGGTAGGGGCGCCTCAGGCAGTAAGCAATAAACTTACTCCTCCCCAAAGAGGGGAGCGAAGCCTGGGAGGGTGGACCTACTAGAACTGCACAGGACAGACCCATAGACCGGCGTAAATCAAGCCCGAAGGCCAAGAAAATACCAGTTTATGGGGTGCAGTATTCATCGGAACAGATACTACACTTTGATCTTAGCCAAAAGGCCAAGAAGTGAGTATTTATTTACTTCTCTTCAGGAGTTAGGCACAAAGCTAGTTTTATCTTACTCCCACAAGTAAGATGTGACCCAAGGTCGGGTCGGGAAAGTGGGGTTTGAAAAGCCAGCGCCCGAGAGGTGAGCACTCTGGATATTTAAAAATTGCCTGGGCAGCCCCATCGGCATTCCCCAGTAGGGGCGCCTCAGACAGTAAGCAATAAACTTAGTCCTCCCCAAAGAGGGAAGGCAAAGCCTGGGAGAGTGCACCTCCTAGAACTGCACAGGACAGACCCATTGACCGGCGTAAGTCAAGCCCTTAAGGCCAAGACAATACCAGTATGGGGTGCAGTATCCATCGGAACAGATACTACACTTTGATCTCAGCCAAAAAGTGAGTACTGTTATTATACGAGTATCAGAGAAAATATTAGATAAAAACTCTAACAAGTATTGGGAATATAAAAGAAGTTTTACTAAGCAAAAGATACAAGGTGAACAGAAAAGCTAGTGGTATGTTGAATTTAATCGAATCCAATACATGATATGATCCAATAACGAGTTTTAAAGTGTTGCAAGGGACCCGCCCTACAGAAGCCAAGAAACTCCTCAACAAGGTCAAACATGCAATTGAGCCGACGATGTTCTGGTTCTTCTGCCAGGACCAGTTGCACAACATGCAGAACAACAGGTAGCTAACCTACAGTTCTCTCAAATTGTGATGGTCGTTGGCTGTGCGACAAGAACACCTGTTGTAACGGTGTATCAAGGTTAACAGAGGGGGTGACGGTGGTTAAGTGGACATCGACACGGACTGAAGACCTGGGTGTTCCAAGTTCGAATCCAGTCGATTTCACAGTACCACTTTCACTTAGGAATGTTGGCAACCTTCTTGTTGTCCTTCCCGTAAGTACCCAATGTCTTTCTTGAAAGATTTCTAACTAGAAAAACATTGGGGAAACTAATGCCAATACCAGAATCATCTGATTTACACGAAAGAAGAAGAAAAAGGTTAACAGAGAAAATTATAGATACAAACCCCAAGAAGTATTAATAATAGGAAAGAAGATAAAGATGAAACAGAGCAAAAGGCAAAGAAAACTGTCTCCTTTCTTACACCTAACATACCAGTCAAGGATCCGTCCTTGATAATCAAGCAGATACTGGACTATCTATATATAATAATAAAGGCGAATACCTTTTTGTCTGTGCATGCTTGTCCCTAAGAATGAAGACATACTAGGGAGTGTACCTTAAATATAGGTGTATTCACATGTACAATTTGCATCTGTAGCTTGTCTTTACAGGAACCAATGACACTTTTCTCATGTGTTATACAATGAAATTAATCTTTTAATAAATGTTAGGTTAAGAGTATTAACATATATCTGAATAGCTCAGAGGATAAGATATCGAGCTGATAACATTAATGTTCCACACACTACGTCGGGTAACGCTGCACGTGTCTGTGGATAATTATATTTTTAAAATATATATGGGGGCATCACATTAGTGAAGGGAAAATTATTTTGCATCTAGCATTTAGGTAAAAATGTAATTTGTATAAATTCGTTCAAAAAGTATCGAAGAAAAAAATAAACAAAAAAATGATATCATATACTACTATCCATCTTACGTTTATGTGATCATTTTTTGAAGAAGGGGATGATATCTACTTCAATGTTAAACTGTTTTATTCATCTTAACTAATGGATGCCATTCTCCATTTGGAGGGCTGAGAGGTCTTAGTGTCCATATTTATTCAAATGTTAGATTATTTCTACTTTACGTAATGCATGCACAATCCTTTATATTATTATATTATTCGGTGCTTTGCTCATTTTTCCACCGTTAGCAAAGGAAGTTCTACATAGCTGCGGATCTGACTAGTCCAGCACTTTGGAGGCCTACCACAAGATCTTTTGTTTATTATTTATAATTGTCCTAACTAATTTTGTGGTGATGTGCTTGAAAATTAAGTAAATATTTAGTGATATTATCTTTTATTAAATAATATCACTAAAGATTTCATTTTAATTTTATTAAACATACATAGTAAAGTTAGACATAAATGCTGTTGGAGTCATTCATTGATATCTTTATGTCGTTATGACGTATTATGACGTATTATGACGTCTTTCAGTTTACTTCCGGTGGGACATACAAACCTACAAATTTATAAAGGATAACATTAGTTCAAAAAGTGGCTTCGTATGAAATAAAAGAAATTATAATTTCTCTTTCTATCATTTTTTTATCTAACAGCATCAGATATATCCTTTTTTTTCTTTTTGTATTCATCTACCTCCCAGGAAGAGCACTCTGACTTACAAAAAATGCCTGGGCAGCCCGGTTTGCATTCCCTGATAGGAGCGCCTCAGGCGATTAGCAATAAACTAACCCCTTATTTTTCCATGCTTAATTGATTAGTTCGTAAAATGAAACATTTCTGTCATTTTTGACAGAATTTGTCGTACACTCATATTTAACCAATCCATCTTCTGTTTATCTAATTGAAATTGATGCATGTTTGAGAGAGAGAGAGAGAGAGAGAGAGAGAGATCGAAAGAGAGATAGAGAGAGAAAAAAAGAGAGAAAGCTTAATTTTGAGATAGCAATAGCAGTAGTTTTGACTTCTATTTCTTATTAATTAGTTTCGTTTCATTAATTTCAAGTAGTTAATAGGAATCAAATTGTGAAGTAATAACGAGCAAAGTCAGCTAGTTACAAATATATTCCAGTCATATGATAAAGCTAATAAATCATCTTTCTATTTTTCCTATAAGATCTAGCTGACCCTAAGGTCATCTCCTGCCAATCATCCTGAACCGGGGTCCTATTTCTACATTTAACTTCAAAATTATCTTACTGCCAAATAATATGCTACAATATAACAGAAGTTCTGATTATTATGATGTCAATAATTTCAATATTGGCGAGCTAACGTCTAATAATCATTGTGCTTAAAGGCAGAATATTAATATTTTATCAGCCGATATAATCGTAAGAGAACAGAGAAGTTCGAAAGTTGATCATAAAATAAAAGCCAAGGGAAAGGAAATTGGATTAATAAATAAGCTTACGAATGTCTTAGACGCAATATATCAATAATCTTAGTGAGCACTATAGAAAAGAAATACTATACTCAGAGATTTCGTTATATATATAGGTGTGTATGTATATATGTGCATCTCTCTCTCTCTCTCTCTGTATATATATATATATATATATATATATTGTGAGTAACGGATACATTTTATTAGACAGACGAACAGCACAGGTAAAGAATTTTTTTTTTTTTTTTGTCTTAAATAACTAATATAAGTTAGCAAAACATTTATATGGAACAAAACGTAGATTTAGTATAAGGAACGTTTATGTTTTTGTCTTTTAAGGGAAGTGGGGTCTGATCAACTCTGCTGGGAAACCATGAAATTAAATACTGTCATGTTTTTAAATTCCCGAAACAGTTTTTCATGGTAAACAACTGATGATCCCTTAAAATAGTGTTAGAAACTAACTAATATAATAACTGTAAAAAATAAATTGACTTACATGAGTGATTTTCCACTGGAAGACTTGAGACTATAAGTTTTTTTGTTTTTTTTATATATATATATATTTTTTTTTTTTTTAAATAGTTTTAATGGTTTAGAAACTTCCGAGACTATATATATATATATATATATATATATATATATATATATATATATATATATATATATATATATATATATATATACGCGTATACTCTCCATAAAAAATGATGGAAAAAACTATGCTTTGCCAGTGTTCGCACTAATATTCATATATAATAACATCTCAATCGATGAAGTTAAAAGAAAGAAAAGAAAAAGAAAGAAAACGTCTCAAATATGTGCGTGTGTATGAGCTAGGAGTTTGAATTGGCGACTAGTCGATGTTAAAAACCCATCAAAAACGTTTGCAGAAGATAATAAAAAGATGTAAAATGAAAGAAAAAACGTATTAATCGGTAAAGAGAGCAGAAAGGCAAAAATAGAAAGAAAACGTCTCATTGAAAGTGAAGTCGGGAGGGGGCGGCTGACCCCTCTTCCCTTATTCATCCAGCAGTTTTGTCATTGCTAATATGTGTGACGGGACGGATATATATATATATATATATATATATATATATATATATATATATATATATATATACAAATAAATACACATTGCTCTTTATTATAGAATGGAAGAGGTATATATATATATATATATATATATATATATATATATATATATATATATATAGTAAAGATGAAACACGGAGGTCTCTGTGTAGCTTAATTGCCATAAATATATTTTCATAACTAACTACTTAGCTCTACTCACGTATTGATCACTGTCGAAGTAAATACTGAAAATCGATAACTAAAATATTATATATCTCCTTATAACATTTTATGTGGGATACATGAAATAAATAATAATAATAATAATAATAATAATAATAATAATATATATATATATATATATATATAATGTGTGTGTTAGTGATGAGCACTTACCGAATTCAAAGCGACCACGATGTTTATTTACTCCTCGCGGAGTTAGGCACAAGGCCAGTTTTATCTTACTCCCACAAGTAAGATGTGACCCAAGATCGGGTCGAGCAAGTGGGGTTAAAAGCCAGCGCTCGAGAGGTGAGCACTCTGGCCATTTAAAAATTGCCTGGGCAGCCCCGTCGGCATTCCCCGGTAGGGGCGCCTCAGACAGTAAGCAATAAACTTACTCCTCCCCAAAGAGGGGAGGCGAAGCCTGGGAGGGTGGACCTCCTAGAACTGCACAGGACAGGCGTGCAGTATCCATCGGAACAGATACTACACTTTGATCTTAGCCAAAAGGGTCAAGCAGCCATTAATAATAGGGGAAAAGCGGATGTTCAGAGTTGTTGGTATTTGTAGGTGTTTGTAATTTGCATGCGTTGACACCGACTCGTTTGAAAAGATGAGATACAACAACAGTGAGGCAGACAGAAAAATTAGGTTGAAGTGAGCAGAAAAGAAAGAGATTCGTGCAGTGTGTAGTTTTTATTAGTGTTGTTTCGGTGTTGTCTGAACAAGAGTTCTTCCCAAATTTTAGGCTGTCGTTGAGACCTTATTCTGTTACAAAAGATTTTTTCCTGTCTCTTACAATATATAGCACTACAAAAGTGTCTTTGGAATTGAACTCAGCTAAAAATTCCTCTATATATTTATGCAATTTCATTTTCTTTGAATGTCAAAGTAGAATGATCAATGTAGGTAACTAATTAATGAAATGTAACATCACCTACTGGAATAAAAATCACAATAGCTTAGTAGTAGTATGAAAATATATTTGTGGCAAGTAAACTATGTAAGCTAGTTATGGCAAGTAAGCATTTATGTTTCTTTCTCGGAGGAAATCATCAGGCTAATTGTGTAAATGTATGCTTTGCAATTTCTTTTATATTTGAGTAGTATTTACTCTAGCTAACTAACCAATCAGATTCGTTGGTTGTATTTCTCTCTCCCGGGTTATTATTTCCATCAGCCAATGGGTTTCAAGCCCCTTTTTTAGAGGGATTTTGGCGCTCCCCACTTATAAGTCGGTCGAAGTAAGTAAAAAAAATAGAACAGATCAATTATTTTAATTCTCATGTGTCAGAGTAAGGTCACCTTTGTTAATTCGACAATTTTTAAAGTGGGAAGCACCAAAACCCCTCTCAAAAAAGGGATTGATACCCATTGGCTGAGGTTAATAAAACTACTGAATAGGAGAACCAGAAAAAACAAATGATCATGTAGGTAACTGGTTCGTGGAATGCAGCTTCACATATCGGAATAAAAGTAGAAATTTTTATATTATATTTACAGAAATAGATTAAAGGTTGGAGACTTACAGATGATGTCCGTGATTGGGCCTTCGTATACAAACCACCTTTTATTTGCTTTCTAATGAGCTCATGAAATTATTATTGACAGTCTCAACTGCGCAGTGAGTTGTAGTCAAAGTTGATGAACTGGCCCATCAAAAGAAGTGCCAAGTATCATTGAACAGCAGCAGTAATGGTTAATGGGACTTGAAGTGTTATAAATATTTGATTTGTATTATGCCTGTGATGCGGGTCGCCTGCTGTTTGCCTATAGGATATATGGTCAGGTATACGGATTGATGTTGGCACCTCAGATGCTAGACAATGCAAAAGGTTGTTGCATTAATTTTATAGGCAGATCAACCAGAAATAGTGCACTAAGAAACTGTTGAAAGTAAAGAATTTATAACATCGCTCAGAAAGAAAGAAAATACGGGAACACGCAGAGAAGCATCCTCCGCTCTATAATAAAGACCAATGTGTATTTATATTTTCCTTTCTCTCTTTCTATACCAAAGACCAAGCGAAACCTCCAATGAACAATGTTTCTTTCTTAGAGCGTTCCGACTGTGGAACAAAAAACCACGAAGCTGCTGCACAACCGACTACAACATGGTCGTCTTTAAGTCTAATGTAAACAAATACTTGTTGAGTCGTCCTCTTGGATAATCAATTCCTTTTAAGAAGTATTTTGCCCATTCCAGTGGTGGCACTCAACGTTCAACCGACAGTCTCTTTAAATCCTTATCCTCGAGTGGCCCTGGGACCTTGATAAGCGGTGACCCATTATTATATATATATATATATATATATATATATATATATATATATATATATATATATATATAAGAATGGAAAAATGTTCCGACGTAATGGAAAATGAAATAAGGAAAACCAAAATATTAATTAAATATCTATCTACATTTCACCTTTATTAAAAGGTTTCATCAGGACAGGAGATTGAAGAGAAAGAAAAAATACAGCAACAAGTACCAAAGTCTGAAAAATTTTGTTTTTCAGACTTTGGTACTTGTTGCTGTATTTTTTCTGATGAAAACCCGATTCTGATCAAACCTTCTAAACATAGATGGATATTTAATTAATATTTTGGTTTTCCTTATTTCATTTTCCATATATATATATATATATATATATATATATATATATATATATATATATATATGGTAAAATGAAAAAGGAAAACCAAAAACTGGATGTTTTTTATGTGTACATCAACGTTTCGTCTTTATTTATAAGACTTCATCAGGATGATGATATAGGGAAAAGATATCATGCAAGCACAGATACATGTAGGGTAGACATGTTGGGAAGAAAAATAAAATAAAATGAAAAATAATGGCAGCGTCTGGCTGGACGTCCGTACTTGTTAGAGAATGAAAATGAGTGGGAGAAAAAAGGGGAAGGGTGGAGGGAGCAAGGACTACTGTGGCTGGCGATGAGAGAAAGAGGTGGGGGATGAGCAGGGGTAAAATGGATGGCAGAGAGAGATTGGAGGAAGAGGGGGAGGGGGTGTTTGACCAGATGGCTGAGGTCGAGATTGAAGGGGAAGAGTGAGTTGGAATGTTTGTGTGTGGGGGGTGTATGCAGGGAAAATGGGGATGGGTAGAGAGGGAGGGGGGGGGGGCTGTGATTTTGGTGGATGGGCTAAAGTTATGGTCTTAGAGAGCGTTTGGAGAAAATGAGGGAATTTTTTTCCCTCACATTCTTAATACTACAGTCCAAATAAACTTTCTCATGTTCCAAATATTTCAAATATTCCTCACCCACCCTTTCAATCACCCCCCTCCCCCACCCACTCCAATCCCTCACTCATTGCTATCATTTTCCAAATATTTCAAATATTTCACACCCTATCACGACAAATCCTCCCTCTTCCCCCTCTCATCTATTTTCTCCCATACCTCTTCTTAAATTCCCTCATTTTCTCCAAACGCTCTCTAAGACCATAACTTTAGCCCATCCACCAAAATCACAGCCCCCCCTCCCTCTCTACCCATCCCCATTTTCCCTGCATACACCCCCCACACACAAACATTCCAACTCACTCTTCCCCTTCAATCTCGACCTCAGCCATCTGGTCAAACACCCCCTCCCCCTCTTCCTCCAATCTCTCTCTGCCATCCATTTTACCCCTGCTCATCCCCCACCTCTTTCTCTCATCGCCAGCCACAGTAGTCCTTGCTCCCTCCACCCTTCCCCTTTTTTCTCCCACTCATTTTCATTCTCTAACAAGTACGGACGTCCAGCCAGACGCTGCCATTATTTTTCATTTTATTTTATTTTTCTTCCCAACATGTCTACCCTACATGTATCTGTGCTTGCATGATATCTTTTCCCTATATCATCATCCTGATGAAGTCTTATAAATAAAGACGAAACGTTGATGTACACATAAAAAACATCCAGTTTTTGGTTTTCCTTTTTCATTTTACCATCACGTCGGATTACCTTCATCCTTCTCTTCCCATATATATATATATATATGTGTGTGTGTGTGTGTGTGTGTGTGTGTGTGTGTGTGTACAAAATAAACTTATATAAACATTAGAACAGCCTACGCGATTTAGCAGCGTTTCAATGTCAACACATTTCCACAGAGCTGCAATATCAACTGAAAATTAGATTGTTCTCAAAACCGGACAGACAGAATCAAATTGGCCAGCAAAAAATAAATAAATAAATAAAACAATTCAAGAGATTAACTTTTACAAGATCGTAACTATCGTGTCTATTTTCCAACCCACTGACATCAATACCTACCTACCCCCCCCCATATATATATATATATATATATATATATATATATAAATGTACTTCTCTTTCGTCATGCAAGTAAAAATCGTGCCAGACAAAATCATTTCAAGTGTTTAGGACAAGTCAGACAACTGCGATGTCTGAAATTAATTTGGAAAGAAATCCATCACTATATTTCCATAATGAGACGTTTTATTTATTTTTTATTTTTTATTTCTATACTGATTTGTATGGTTATTTTTTCTTTCTTTTATTTTTTTTAACTTTCCAGTCCGAGACGTTTTCTTTCTTTCTTATTTCAACTTCACCGATTTAGACATTAGTTCATATGAATATTAGTGCGAACACTGGCGAAGCATAATTGTTTGTCAGGCATTTTTGACGGAAAGTGCGAGTCCGTTCTCACCTTTACTTTCTATGATGATGTACAATATTATGAGAGGATTGAGAACGATGAACAGAACGGATAAAATTTTATTACTTAAGAGGACGGATAAACAAGTATTTGTTGACATTGAACTTGAAGACGACCATGTTGTAGTTAGTACGGAAGCAGTCCCGTGGTAGTGTTTCACAGATGGGATATTCTTGGAGAGAAACTCTTTTCATGGAAGTTCCGTTTGGTTTTAGGTAAACATGTAACAGGGACCCCACACGCTCCTTCCTCTGGCGACGGCATCAAATGTAATGAGAACCGTCCTCGGGGTAGGAATCCTTCCTGACTGTGAACACCCTCTCTAGGCTCGTGATGTCGTAGCGGCAGAAAAAGAAAAAATGGTTCGGAACTCCTCCCGGTCGGATGAATGATGATTGCTTTGCTGGTCCGCTGTGAAGGCAAAGTTACACAAACAACGAACTGACAACAGGAATAAGTCAACCAACTCGGTTAGGTCTTTTCGTAAGCAATAATTATTAAACAAGAGAAAAAATTGGTTTTAAACTCCAACTCAAAGTCTGTTTTTCGATAATGGCTTTGTTTACTGAACTAGTCCGTCTCTCTGTGTGCGTGTGTGAACTTTTACGACTGTTGGTATTAATTGAGACATTAATCTCTGTTGGAAAACGATGACGGAGCCCGGGGCTACGGCTCCCTCGGGATCCGAGAATCACGACCAGCTCGGCCGGGATCTCAGCTCTGACTGACTCGTGACGCCTTCTCGCTTCAACAACAAAGACGAAAAACGTACAACTCATACTCTCTCTCTCTCTCCCCTCTCTCCTCCCTGTGTCTTCACGCGTCCACGCCTATCGAAAAGGGTCGCTGCGACACGCTTTTGGTCCCCCCTCCCTTCTCCCTCATTCTCTCCTCTCGTTGTGTGGTACGACAATTGGAATTCCCCGCTTAGTTTCTTTTAGATGTTATCTAGATAAAACAGTTATCGGGAGAAAGGAGGCTCTCGCTATAAGTAAGGGTGACAGCCCAAGGGGCGATCTATCTCCGTGGCTCACGTGCCCACACACATAGTACCGACACGCTTGTCTTTCTTGTTGATATCCTCTTAGTATTCGCGACTAACAGGGGCTTGTTATGCATATGGAAACTGTAATTCATTGTGTAGCGGTAATTACCAATGACACTCTCACATGGCTTTCCCAGCCAGGCCGGCGCCGATTCCGGCCAATGTTTGGACAGTCGAAATATGTACTAGTTCCTAGATCTCCACTTGTTTCTACATAGGGCCTGATTTCCGTGATGCATATTGGTGCGCCCTAAAAGGGCAGATTGCGTCGGCTGAAATCACTGTTTCACAAACAGAGGAAGAAAGGAAAGTTTTTTTCTGCAATGATGGTAGTAAGACGAGTCCTTATTGGAATAATTGTATAATATGTTTGTAAATCACCCTCTAAAACAAAGGATAATAATGACGATTATTCATTAATGTTCTTACTGTTTTTCCTTTAAATGTATACAAAGATTGGGATACTTATTTCCGCCTTTCCTATTATGAATTTTATTATTTGCCATAATGGTAAGACTGTTCGCTAATTGGGTTGGGAAACCAGAGTTCAATCCTCGGTTGAGTCATATGAAAGAATAAAAAAATGGTACTTGATGCCCCTTTGCTAAATTCTCAGTATTATAAGGTAAGGATCAAGGATAAGTGGAGTAGTCCTGGGAAAGGTGTGACGCCCTCCCCTACACCTCAGTTTAGTAGCTAATGAAAATGGAGCCTTTTGGTCGCCCTCGACTATGGTCGACCAATTTACTTTTTTATGTATTCTGAGATAAAAGAAAAAGGAAATAAGTGAAAAGGTACAGAACAAAAAAAGGGGGAAAAAATGAATACATTTTTTTACATATATCGTGATTAATTCGCAGTTCACCGATTAAACAGAACTGATACGCAATAAACAAAAGAAGAGAAATCAAATGTTACACTATTATAGTAGTTCGTTTCCAGTGAATAAGTTACAATGGAAATTATTGTTTCGGCAATTGAGGAATGCCGACATGTTTGGTCTTGGCTATTTTTATAACCTTCTGGAGTGCCACCGTGGGGAGCTGGATCTCCCCCATCCACGCACACGTTAAACTGACTTCATGATTAACTTTGTTGCAGTGATACGCTGGTAAATACGCAGGTCCTCGGGGTTATATCATATAAGTGGAGTATTGTTCTGTTCGGTCCTAAGGAGCCATCCTCCCAGGCATTACCCCCTCCTTCGCAAGGGGAGATTGGTTTGTTACTGGTCGCTTGGGAATGTCGACGTGTATGATCCAAGCTATTTTAATAACTTTCCAGAGTACTCCCATCAATCGAGCTGGATTTCCCACATTAAAAAAGCCAACCCCATGTCATATCCAATCTTCTGTGGTAAAAAGGGTAGATATAACTCACTACTTGATACAGGTCCTTGTGTTTATATCAGAAGTGAATTATACTTCTGCTTGGTCCTAGGAAGCCATCCTTCCACGAAAATATTTTTTCCTTCAGGAGGGTGTGGTATATACACCACTGATGACGGTTTTTCATTAATGTTCTTACTGATTAATTGTCGGTCGCTTGAGATGCCCCTATCGGGAAATGACGAGCATGATCACGGCAAATTTTTCACTAATTCGGAGTGCCACGTTTTTGGAGGAACTGGATTCACCACTATAAAATCACGTCATGTCTAACTTCTACTTCTGCTTCAGTGTGTGTATGTGTATGTGTGTGTGTGTGTGGAGGGGGTATCATACTCACCACTCGAGACCGGAAGCACTTTATACTTTAACAAAGAAATCAAATATTACACTATTACAACAGTTCGCCTTTAATTTGTAATGAATAGGCAATGTGTTTAGACATAAAAGAGGTGTATCTTCTGTATATTCATTAAGTTGAGCCATTTGTCGCCGTAACAGTGAGATTAAAAGACCATTAAATTAAAAGACTTACAATAGAAGATAAACAGCTTTCTAATATACCCAGTCATGTTTATGCGAGTGACATCCAAAGGTTAACTAATTTGCATATTGCTTTGCAAAACGAATTCACATTAATTAACTATTGGATATTTTTTGTTTTCTAATTCGATGAGTGTTTTCATTTTACTATTACCCACTGTTCTATTTACAAATATTTTCTATATCGTGGATAAATGCTGAGCATAGTGGATGAAAAGAGTCTTTCCCATTCTTTCCGGTCAATTTACGTCTGGAGGTTACGATTCTTGGTTTCTTCAGTTTTCCCGGCCAACGCCGGGACACGTGTCCTTGTTGGTGCATAATAAAATGAAGGAATCAAATCTTACACTACGAGTGTACACTTTCCGTCAAAACCGAGGCGGAAAAAAAGTATCCTTCGTCAGTGTTTGCAGTAATATTCATATGAAATAACGCCTGAATCAGCGAAATTCAAAGAAAGAAGAAAGAAAACGTTTCAAAATGGAAAGGCTAAAAACAGGAAATAAAACAAACGTATGTATCGGTATAGAAAGAAGAAAGACAAAAAATAAAGAAAATGTCTCATTATGGAAATAGATATGCTTTCTCAATTCCCCTAAATGCTTGATAAGGATTCGTCCGGACGTTTTTTATTTGCTCACTTTCATGTGACGGGACGGATATATATATATATATATATATATATATATATATATATATATATATATATATATATATATATATATATATAGAGAGAGAGAGAGAGAGAGAGAGAGAGAGAGAGAAATAGATTTGAAAATCAAATAATGTGTATTTTTGTAAATAAATAAATCTATTAATTTTAATAGCTGAGCTTTCAGCATAAATACGCCATTTTCGAAGCAAGACTTTCCCCCCTCATTTTACTGGTATTAACCGTTGTTCGCCTAATGTTCTTGGCGCGTGATTTTGAAAGAACATCTGGATGTGTACGCGCGGTTGGCGCTTTTTGAATAAAGAAAGATGATAACATTTTTACAACATTCTTTTCGCATACGTTGCTCTTTATTATGGAGTGGAGGATTATAATTACTGAATAATTTAGAGAGAAAACATACAAGTGTTTCAATACAATGCGTATTCGTTAATAGACTCAAAGCGTTTTAAAATCTTGTTCTTTAGGCGAATTCGAAATAATTTCCTTTACCGCTTTTAACTTTGACCTGAACCACTGATCTACTAAAAAGAAATTCCCCCCATTTATTATCTTCTATTAGCACTTCATATTTTAAGTCCTTCCGGATGTTTGCTTCTTTTGCGTTGCTGTTCCCACGAAACTGAAACTTAAATAAGAATCACTTTAGTTTAAGTCACCTCCGATCAAGATGGCCGTGGAGTGAAATTGGTAATTTTCCCTGAAACTAAGAGCCATCTCTCTCCTCTTTTCTGTATATGTTATCACATCTGTGATCGGCCGTCTTCAACTAGGTTCTTTTCGCATTCTTAAACAACGTTGGTTCTCGCCTACTTTTGTATAATTTGATATTTTCCCGGCTCAGATGACACTACTTGTAGGTTTTTTTTCTGAGCAGTGAGTGTTAAGACCGACTCTTATAATATTATTTGTAAGTAAAACGATCGTCACACGAAAGGAACAACAAAACCTCTGTTAGAAACAACAACGAAAAGGTATTTATTAAAGCTACCTACACCGTTTGGTATAAGTTGAAGAGATTTGCACAGTGTCCGAGTGAGGGAATGAAAATAAGAAAGTCCATTATGTGCCGACCGTCAACGAAAGATAACGAGCTTATCTTCCAGTGAACATAGTTGATGCTTGGGAATCCAGTGGTTGCTTCCAGGAAACTCTTTGATCGTTGTCCCTGATTCACAAAGGGGCTGAAGTAGTACTTCTTGGGACTGATGAAATAAATGTCCCCTGCAAGCTGATTGGTCAGTGTGTTACCGAATCGCCTAACAGGGACAGTTCTCCGAGAGAGAAAATAAGTCATTATTTATGACTGCTAGAATCTCATCACCTAAAAAGAACGAACTATGTTATTCCGCATTATCTTTGGTAAGAGGGTGGAGTGGTCAAATTTCGGGTATATGTTACGACGCTCAGCAGAGGCGCGAACGGGGTCCAAAAAAAGAACGAGAAAGAGTTTAAAAACATATAAGTCAACTTTACTTGTTGCAAATTTGTCTAGAATAGACATTTTTCTACTTACCTATGTAATTTGTTTGTATTTTTACGTAGTATAAATGGCTTTTTATCAGATGTTAAAAAAAAATTTCTTGTTTTTTAAAACATCTAGTTTCTCAAAGAAAATGCCTCTATATTATTACGTAGAGCGGCCATTTTGAATTCTTCGAAACCCCTCTGTCGAACATAAATTTCTAATAAATAGCACTTCAAACGGGTTTAAAATACAAACAAATAGCACATGCAAGTTTGAAACTAACTTTTACAGCTTACAGTTACTTTTATTTGTTGTAAATTTGTTTTTTAGTGTTTTTACTCTGCTGAGTCTCGTAAAAGATGCCCCAAATTTCTACACATGCGTTTTTTTTTTATTAGTATTATTATTACTACTACTACTACTACTACTACTACTGCTACTGCTACTACTGCTACTACTACTACTAGTATACACCCTCTGTAAAAAATGACAGAAAAAATATGCTTCGCCAGTGTTCGCACTAATATTAACATAAAATCATAGAATTACGCCAGTAAGTTAATTTTTTCATATACATTATCATTTCTGATTACCTAAAAGCAAAAAAACAAAACAAACAACCACCGTTGACTTTTTATTTAGAGTGAAGCATTTCTTTCCGAATTCATTGCAAGCGGTGAAGGTTGTCCGACTATTTACTTTCTCGCTTCACCTCACTACTTGAAATGCTTTCGCCTGTGACCAATGAAGTAAAGTCAGTTTCCCTCCCCTCCCGCACTTTTGTGATCAATATTTTTTTTTACCACAAGCTAAATATTTAAAAAAATTGTTACGTCAGTCATATAAGATAAATATTGATCCGTTTTGTTATAAACAAACAAATTTTTTTTCAATCAATTTTAGCGATTTTTTATATTTACTCCCGATCAATATTTTATTTTTTATTAGTCATAAATAAGGGAAGGTGGGGGAGTTCTTATACTCAAAGCCAGGTCCTAATACCGCTACTCAAATCATGAGGTACTAATTTAATAATAGACATTTTTTTTAGATTTTCACCGGTGGAAAAGAGAGATTCGGTTACTTTCTCTTCTTCCTTTCGTTTCTTTTGGCTGACAGAAGGGAGAGACAAATAAAAAGAGAAGGGGGAAGACAGAGAGAATATCGCCTGTTTTGGTTTTAAAAGCGGGAAAGGAAGTCTTGATTTGTCCTCTTTGCTTTCTTTTTTTCTTTCGTTTCATTTGGCTGATAAGGAGAAAGAAAGAGAAAATGAAAAGAAAGAGAGGGATGGAAGACAAAAAGAATGCCACTTATTGTGGTTTAAACCAACATTCAACTATGTGTGAGTAAGAAAGGATTGATTCGATGGCTCAATCGGTTAGCACTCCATACTTAGAAGCAGAGATTGTGAGTTCGAACCTCACCCGGGGGCATAAGTATTTTTACTATTATTTTGTCCTAAAATGAACTTAAACATTTTAAATTACAATATTATGCAGATGTTTTAAAAATTAAATTAAAGATGCTTTTGTTTTATTTTTTTATTTTTTTTGTAATATACATGCTTTACGGAAATTAAGACACCGAGCAATTGTAATTTATCGATATTGTCCGTAGGTAATAAAAACTTTAATATCTAGTAAAAAAAAAAATTATAGTTAAAAGCCCATTTAAAAGATGTAATAGTCTTGAAAGTAGATCACCGTGAAGTTGAGATAAATTCGTTGTCATTTGCTACTACCTGCAACTACCACTCGTAGGTAATAAACACTTTAATATTTAATAAATAAAAATATGTATAGTATATATATATATATATATATATATATATATATATATATATATATATATAAATATAGGTGTGTGGAAATATATGTTTGAGCATGTTCTTTATGTATACCAACCTCTTCAAAGTTAAAGCTCGATGTTTGTCAACATATAACAACAGAGCACATATAAAAAAACAACATCTTGCTACATTCCAAAGACCAGAATGTTATTAATCTTACGAATCATATTTTCAAAACAAAAACCTTTGGTACAATTACGAACCTGTTTCGTTGAACAGATGACCAATTGACATTTGTATGTAAATATCGAATTCTTTCCTCCATTGGACTCATCAGAAAACCAGAAAGTTCTCAATCAGAAAAATACACAGCAATGCGACGACGTGTAGCAAACTGTTGTTTATATATATAATAGGTGAATTGTTTATAATTAAACGTTATGAACATTTTTATTATTAAAAAAAAGCACACTAAATAAATAAATAAAGTATACAGTCCTGAAACGGGGGAGGGAGGATATCCCAACGACCGAGGATGTTGGTTTTGACATACGCTAATTAATTGAGAATAAATATTTATATATGCATTTATTTAATAAACTGCTTAACCCTTTAAAAAAATTAAAAAGTGAATAAATAAACAGATATTCAATACGACTCAACACTTTATCAAACAGCAAGCAGCTTGTAAAATCATCCGGAAGTATTTTTTTTTTTAAATCTCAACGAACATCACCGATAGTCATTTGACTTCCGGTTTTAAATATTTTCGCCAACATTTCACAGTAAACAGGACTGATGAGTTTATCTGGAGAAAGAATAAGGCCGAAACTTTTCATAATTCCAGGATGTTCAAATTGATGAATCTCGGATATTCTCAGCAGACGCAGTAATGTATGGTATTTAAATAAAATAATTAATATATATGTTTTGTCGTATCACAGCTCTTCAGTGTGGCTAGACAGGTAGTACCTTAAGCCGAGATCGAAACTCCACTACCTTTTTTTCTTACTTTAATTCACCCTAAACAAGGCACACTGCTACTGAGGTGTACATTGCTACTGAGAATTAGGGGCAGATTTAGAGGTGCATCCTAAGTGGGGAATGGTGTAGCAAGATGCTTGTTCACATTACATTTAAATTTCTGCATGTTGGCACAGTCGGCGAATTAGGGAGCAAGGAGGAAATTCCAAAGGCAAATGATCCGAGGATAGAAGCTATTAGAGTAGAAAGCCTTCCAGCATCTGGAGACCTCTACAGTGAAGGGTGGGATTTTGCTGCTTGTCGGTTGGTCGGATGTATTTACATCAAGAGGGTACAAGTGCAGCAAGATTGTCAGAACACATTTCGTTGTCGGTGCTTCTAATCATTCGGCTGTCAGTCACGAGTTGTGAGTAAACGAAATCTCAATGTGTATATAAACACTGTCAACTGCCGAAGAATGCTTTAATTGTTTACACGAAGGGCTTTGAATTTATGTTAATGACAGTTGGCGATTTCTATTACCACAGAGCTCAACCCAAGCAGTGAGGGAGGGGGTATATGTATCCTTGGTGACTGACAGTTACACACATCAAACAGACGTTCATAAGAATATGGCTGCCACAGAAGCGTAATTATGTGTCTACATTGAGTAAATAAATTTATCCCCGAGCACTCTAACTTCACGAACAAGAGAACTTAATTTAATAACAAGATGAGATGAGAGAGAGTGTGTGTTTATGTTCTTGTTAGTTGCAATCACTTGACCTCTGTCCATACATCCGCCGAATTCAGTGACCTTACAAAACCCCGGTGATAAGAATCGTCATGAGATTTTAATGTCTCCCAGCAAAATACTAAGAAACCACAAATTCTCACGTTAAAATATACGTTGTGTGCTTATAGGCGGATTCTTAACTTTAAAAGTAAATAAATAAAAACTATATAAGCAAAAAATTGTAATAACTGTGAAGTTAAAGTTAAATTAATAGAGGAGTCGATAAATATTTTCCGTGCAAAAGAACTATAAAATTGAGCGATTGAGTGTAACTGCTATTGTTTGCTTGACGCTAACTGATAATTTTCATCCTAACTTTTATATTTCTTGCGACCACGTGTCCGGGTATATCTGTAGAGAAATGACATTTGGTCAAAAGGGAATTAATGACAAAGTTTACTCCAACATGTTTTATCAACTTTATTTCACTTCTTCGTTCAACAAGCAATAGAAAGGGCTCATTTGTCTTGACGGAGAAAGTGTTATGTTAAAAATCCAAAAATCAAAGCAGGGAAAATGTTATTATGACTGTACGTATGCAGGTTGGAGTAGGAAGTTTGTGAGACTGACAGGCTTCGTATTATTATTAGAAAGTAAGTCCATGTGCAGTGAATTTTTTGTTACAATAAAGGTCACTGCTTATCAAGGCTCAAAAGCCACTCGAGGATAAGGATTAAAAAGTTTGATTGGAGGACGGTGAGACACATCGCGATCACCGGCATGATGGTTGTAGCAAGGCAGACATTTATTATTTACGGGGACGGTTCAACAAGAACTTGTTTACATTAGACTTTAAAACGACCGTATTGTAGTTGGCAGGGAAGAAGGCTCGCGGCACTGTTCCACAGACGGGCAGTTCTAGGAAAGAAACTCTGCCTATGGAAGTTTCGTTTCATCTTGGGCACGCCATCTTTAGAAGTTAAGTCCATGAGCCGATAATGCCAATAGCCAAAGACTATGGTGGATTTCGGTTGCACACCAAACTCTGTATTTTGTTTGTCTGAGTGATGACGAAACGGTCCATAAAAAAAACTGGATCCCTTTAAGAACGAATAAAGACATTTTTACGGACGGTTTCGTTCACAGAAGAACATAAAAAAAACATATATCCCCCCTATATATATATATATGTGTATGTGCGTGTATGTGTGTGTGTGTGTGTGTGCTTTTTCGTCTTTCTCTGTATAAATAACATATGTTCAGAAAATAGGTGGGATAAGTTAATGTTAACACTGAACCTCTATTTGTGACCGTTCGTATAAGGCGCTGAAAAAGGGACATATTGTAATTTATGTATAAAAATAAGTAAGTAAAAACAATTCCTATACATCTTGGAAACGATCGTACGCCTAACCGTTGTTGATCTTGAATTCTTCGAACAGTAATAAATAATGTAAATTTATGTATTTCTATTTATTATATATATATATATATATATATATATATATATATATATATATATATATATATATATATATATATATATATATATTTCGAGATCTTTATTATTATATCCTCTGATAGTAATTTATACCCGAAACAACTGAACGGATTTACAATTCTTTCTAAAGAAACTATTCAGTTAAACAAATTATCCAGGTAGTTTAGCATAACAGACAGAATCCTTAGTTTCAAACATAAACAGAAAATAAGGTTTATCACATAGAGAAAATAAGAGTAAAAGACTATAGGATTAAAACTATATTCATAAAACACTAAAAAAAAGAAGATATACCTACGAACGTGAAGAATGTTCAAAGGATCAAAAATCTCGAATGTTATTTGCAAAAACAATCCGAAGAAAAAGTCAATGGAAACATATCGCCACAGAACGAATTTTCATCCCAGCGTCAATTGCAGATCATCAAAGATTTCTGAACACTATATTTTCTTTTTATCGAGATTGTCATTTCCAATTGAAATATTAAATTCCCTTGTGAATCAATCTAAACCACATAAATTTAATTTATATTATCACAATCTCACTCTCACATATATATATATATATATATATATATATATATATATATATATATATTATGTATATATATATTATATGTATATATATATTATATGTATATATATATATTATATGTATGTATATATATATATTATATGTATGTATATATATATATATATATATATATATATATATATTATATGTATATATATATTATATTTTATATGTATATATATATATATATATATTATATGTATATATATATATATATATATTATATGTATATATATATTATATTTTATATGTATATATATATATATATATATTATATGTATATATATATTATATTTTATATGTATATATATATATATATATATATATATATATATATATATATATATACATTATATGTATATATATATGTAAAAGCAAATAACAATGATTACACAGTTTATTGTGAAGTGGTCCTCATAGCATTTTACTGTTCAAGGTTCCTCAATACATCAAGTACCATGGCCCCCAAAAGTGTAGGTCCAGCACTCAATAGCAATTTACATTGTAAATTTAATAAGAAAACAAGCCCTGCTTTTAATCTGTTGCAACCGTCAGGCATATTTTCTTGTAGCATGTACTCCAAAATCATCCAAGGAACGTGGAGTTTTATTCATATGTTAAATATGTATTCAATATTGGGTTACTCGGAATATATTATCTGAGGTTATTGGGCTTGAATGGCATCCATTGAACTTAACGAGTTACTATCTGATTGGCTGGTAGATTAAACCATGTACATGTACATTTTAAGATATAGATTTGATAATCAGCTGTTGTTCGGAACTTAGATCAGATGCAATGTACTTTAGATCTTTCAACAAATAGCCAGAAGCAATTATTTCGTTAAGCAA
Organism: Sepiola atlantica; assembly: GCA_963556195.1. Lineage (NCBI taxonomy): Eukaryota > Metazoa > Mollusca > Cephalopoda > Sepiida > Sepiolidae > Sepiola > Sepiola atlantica. Next base: position 90,404,719 of record OY744521.1, on the reverse strand, counting down.
ATGGTACCCGAGTGTTAAGTAAATAAATTATAAAGTTTAAACATTCAATTGCCATCGTTCATTTCTTCAGTAGCTTTGTTACAGCCATAGGCTGGTCAAGAGAGAGAGAGAGAGCTTCATTGCAGGCCACAAAGGGGAACTATGCTATATATGGGTTGGAGTCTTTAGTATGCAGGAATAATGAAATATAGACATACAACTTTAGTATTTTATATATATATATATATATATATATATATATATATATATATATATATATATATATATAGTCTTGGAAGTTTCTCAATCATTAAAACTATATTAAAAAAAAAAACCTTAAGTCCCAAGTCGTTCAGTGGAAAATCACTCATGCTATATATGGGTTGGAGTCTTTAGTATGCAGGAATAATGAAATATAGACATACAACTTTAGTATTTTATATATATATAAGTCAATTTAACTTTTACAGTTATTATATTAGTTTGCTTCTAACATTATTTAAAGGATCATCAGTTGTTTACCATGAAAAACTGTTTCGGGAATTTAAAAACAAGACAGTATTTAATTTCATGGCTTCCCAGCAGAGTTGATCAGACCCCACTTCCCTTAAAAGACAAAAACATAAACGTTCCATATACTAAACCTAAGTTTTGTTCCGTATAAATGTTTTGCTAACTTATATTAGTTGTTAAAAAAAAAAAAGAAAAAAGTCCTCCTTACCTGTGTTGTTCGTCTGTCTAATAAAATTTATCTATTACTTACAAAAATGTTGCTGCATTTTAAAGTGTGTAGACGAATCCATTACACTACTTTTTAGGTGATTAATGTATTTTTAGTTTTAGTTTTATATTAAAAATATAAAAAATATCAACATATCAAAATATTTAAAAAAATCTTTTTAATTATATATATATACATATATATACTTTTAGTCCTTTTTTCTCCCCCTCCTCCTTCTCCGCCTCCTCCTCCTTTGTTGTTCAATTCCTTATCATCAATTCCAAATAAATACTAATCCTCCTTGTCAACTCACAGCGTTCATAAGCTTAACTGCCGATTTTTTCTTTCTTCTTCTTTTTTAACTCACAGCGCCTCCAACCGGCGTTCATAAGCCAACTGTCCATCCTTTCTCTCTTTCTTCTGCTTCTTCTTCTTCTTCTTTTTTTTTTAAACTCACAGCGTTTCCAATCGGCGTTATAAGCTAACTGTCAATTTTTTCTCTTTCTTCTTCTTCTTCTTCTACTTCTTTTTTTAAACTCACAGCGTTTCCAATCGGCGTTATAAGCTAACTGTCGATTTTTTCTCTTTCTTCTTCTTCTTTTTTAACTTTTTCAACATTTCTTTCCTTCTTCATCCCTTTCTACTGTCTATTAAACGTAACTATTTTTTATATAATTAGTATATGTGTTATATATACGATTATACATATTCTACATTATTTTTATTTATATTTAGATAGCTTTGGATTTGCTCTATCCATTTATTTTGATTAATTTGATAAGACTTTAAAGCATCAGGATGGCGAGTAATTGCCTTATTTAATTGTCTAAATATTTTATTCTGATCGCCACCTTGTTTAATCATTCTTATTATAAGGTCAGAAATTGGGGGCATAAAATGTACCAATTTTAAGGTAACACGAGCAATCCTCAGAAATTCGGACATAATACTCCTGTAAAATATATACACAGGGCAGGTACTATTTTTATGTGGCATCCGCACGATACGAAAAGGAAATGAATTTCTTTTATCAAACAGTTTATAGATAAATATTTTATCTTCAATTTTTATATCCAAATCAAGAAAAGTAGCTTGTGTGCCCTTATGTTCACAGTTTAATTTTAACTCTTTAGGATATATTAAATGTTTAGTATTTGCAAACTCATCGCTATCATTAATGCAAACAAGGTCGTCAATATATCGCCTACATCCATGATAACTATACACTCTAGATATATCGTTTTTTATTAATGATGATATATACATATATTCAATTCTATGTAAATATAGATTTGCCCAAAATGAAGAAGGATCCAAACCCATTGGAATACCTATTGTTTGGAGTAGTACTTTATTTCCTATTTGAAAGTAACTCTCTTTTATAAGGTGACTTATAAACATTGTCAAACCAGTTTTGGACACACTCGTCTTACCATTTTTATTTTTACACCAAAAGGCTTTAGATTTTGCAAAGTCTATGTATTTACCTTTCCCTCCTGCAAAAGCTAAATCTATAGTATTACCCAATTCTTTAATAAGTTCTTTATGTGGTATTTTTGTATATAATGTACTAAAATCATATATCAAGATTGATTTAGCCTGTTTACGAGAATTAATACGATCCAATTTTTCTTTTACTAGATCTGAATTATTTATCACCCAAAAAAGTTAGATATGTGTATTTAATCTCCTAAATTAATGAACGGATCATTATGAATTTTGGAATATACATTCTAAAAAAATATGGTGTGCAATATGAACACATTATTTATTTTGCAAATGTTAACATTTATGTGCTGCATATATATATATATATATATATATATATATATATATATATATATATATATAATTTAAGTTATTTTTTAATTTATTTTTATGACACGATCATTATGAATTTTGGGATATATATTCTCGGCAACCCAGTAAGTAACATGAGCTCATTATTCTTTTTGTAGGGGCTGAAACTGCGATGGTGTAGTGTTGGCAAACAGAGTGTGTAACATAGAGACATTATTTTTTTAAAAAACTTTACCATTTAGGAGGGGGAGCACCAAAACTGTATCATACTCCTCAAAAAAGAAAAAAGAACAAAAATGTTAAACTAATGCTATATTTATTGATGATACCCGTCATGGGACGGGTATTCTACTAGTATTTATATATTAAGTTAGGTATCTGTATATGTTTATATATTTGTATGTAAAGGATTCACTCGTTATAAATTTTGGAACACAGCTGCTAAGGGTGAGGGTGAGTAATGTGGGTTATATTTTACTTATTTCAGTTTTATGCAAAGAGTGTAAAGAAAGGGTGGAAGCCTTTCGTGACAATTCGGATACTTCCGACTTTTTCAAAATTTTAACAATTAGACATCAAGTAATAACTCAAATTTTAGTTTCTTTGGAGTATTTTAAAAGGCTTTTACGGCACAACCCCCTATTTCAAAATTAAAATATTTCAGATTTGTATTGAATTTGATCAATAGTCATTAGACACCAATTAAGCAAGATTCTCTGAATTTTAATTTCTTCTTAAGAATTTCAGCCTTAAATAACTTGCGATGGATTAAAATAACATATTCGTTTTTAATGTCCCAAAATACGTAGGGAACTAACGGATTTCAGGGCACTCGAAAACCCCATAAAACCATTAATAAAATACCAGATTGAAGACGGGAGTGATTCTATAAAATTACCCAAATATCCATACTAAGAACCGTTTATTTATCATACATCTTTTGGCATTTCTTTTTTAATCAATAATCCTATTTCAACTTTTAATAAAAAAAAAATTAATAAATTTTTATTTTTAATCTCACATAATATGTAGCATGAATATACAGATCAAATTCTCTTAAATATTTCACCAGATAGACACCCAAAAGTGTCCTTGTAAATTAAGTCTTCATCATTATTTCTGAATTCATCCAGTTTATTCTTAAAATGATATACATTAGAACTATTGTTTTAAAAGTATATTATTGCGGTATGTCTGGTCTGTTGTCACCGCTGCACATGCGGTTCGGTGATTGTCATCGTGGCATTAAATGAGGTTCGTGATTATTTTCGTTATGTGTGAGTCCTGTCTCAAAACGATAGGAGTTTGATTTCAGTACACGGCTGTAATAATGCATCTCGCTAACTGAAAAAAAGGGTTCTTATCCAAGTGAAGGGACAGCGCTGTGTTATTAATAACTAGTTTTATTATTCAAGCTGAAATTTCTTGGTGCAATCTACATTGAAAGATATTAGTGAAAATTAATCTTCCTCGATTGGTTAGCAGTAGAAAAAATTGTGGTGGTTTTCAATCTTATTTATGACTTGATAGAACAACCACAAGTAAAGAGAGTTCTAAGTATCGTATGTGTGTATGGACTTGTGTGTGAGTGAGCCCGTAAGACTGTGTATATAAGCTGTCACTATATTTAGTAGTACCGTTTGCTGCAATGCCTGCCGTCTAGCAGCCAAAGCTAGATTTAGTTTGCTTGCAAGGAGTCTGTGTAGTAGTGTTGTGACTGACAAGGGTTCATTTGGCAAGTTGAGTCTCTCACTGCTGGCTGTGCTTGGGTTCTCGCTCATGTAGCCAATAAGACCTGGTGCTCGACTCCCAGAAGAAGTCTTTCTGATTGGTTGAAGTCGTGTTTCGGTAAATAAATCGAGATTGAGTATTTTGAGAGAATTGACTAATCAGTATTAAATATTTCAATGAATAAACATTGAATATTTTACAAAGATCGTTTCTCTACTGCTGATGATATTGTTCTTGGCATTTTGGCTAATATCAAAGTGTAGTATCTGTTCTGATGGATACTGCACCCCATACTGGTGTTGTCTTGGCCTTCAGGGCTTGATTTACGCCTGTCTATGGGTCTGTCTTGTGCAGTTCTAGGAGGTCCGCCCTCCCAGGCTTCGCCTCTCCTCTTTGGGGAGGAGTAAGTTTATTGCTTACTGTCTGAGGCGCCCCTACCGGGGAATGCCAACGGGGCTGCCCAGGCAATTTTTAAATCCCACTTTCCCGACCCGACCTTGGGTCACATCTTACTTGTGGGAGTAAGATAAAAACTGGTCTTGTGCCTAACACCTGGAGAGGAGTAGATCAATACTACTGCTCGAACAGGGTTCCACACCCCCTTCCCGTAACCAGCTAGATTCTTTCTTTCTGTAAAGTCCAGGGAAAATATACTACACTGCCCCCCTAAGAAATAGATAATACCTTGGAGAATGGTCTGATGACAACAGAACATATACCACACTATGACACCCCCCCCCCAATAATAAAGAAGATAATCCCTAGGAAGATGGTATCATGATCACAGAACA
>OY744521.1:90374697-90392197 GCA_963556195.1 Sepiola atlantica | reverse complement strand
GTCTCTCTCTACTCTATTTCCATGGAAGGTGCTCGACTGAGCTCCAATCTTTGGTTTTTCCTTGTACAAAAACGACTTCGAAATCTAGTGGGGATGATCTCTTCTCTGCAACCCCTTTTTCGCAGAATCGACTTTGCTAGTCTCTCTCTACTCTATTTCCATGGAAGGTGCTCGACTGAGCTCCAATCTTTGGTTTATAAATCTCACTCTAAGTCACTATCTATTATTGGGGTGCTTGGTTAGAAGTATGGTTGTATATGTGGGGGTCTTGAGGAGAGACGGATTGGGGTTGTGGAGAGATGTGGAATCCGGGTGGAGTGTGGGAACTGTGAATGCTTACAATATTGGTGGAACGGAGGAATTGTTTCACAGTACAAGCGTATATTACGTCCTTCTGTACACAATCGTTGTTTAAGGGACAATCTCTGGGTTTACGGCAGTTGCAACTAGTGAGGGGTGCGGTGGGTGGTTTCTGTTGGATATGTTTGATTTTCCTATTTTAGAGGTTATGATAGTTTGTTCAATATTGGGCATTGTAGAATAAGATATTTTAATAGAGTGTCTGTTAAGAATAGTGCTATATCTGTGGGGGTGCTTAAAAGATCTGTTTAAAATTTGGAAAAATTCCTTAGGTATATTGGTTTTGACATTACCGCTGAAAGGCGGATTGAACCAAATGTTGTTCTTTCTTCTAAGTTTTTTTCTTTGTCTATGTGTCTGTAGGTCTGCCCGATTATCAATATTGTTAATTCTTATGGGCGTGTGTTTGATTTTCTTGATATATATATATATATATATATATATATAACCCGGACCCCATTCCTCTTACTCACTCTTTTTCCTCCGTGACGGCATCAAATGTAATGAGAACCGTCCCGGTGCAGGAATCCTTCCTGACTGTGAACACCTTTTCTTTGGCTCGTGATTTCGTCTGTAGTGGCTGTAAAAAGAAAGATGGCTCGAATCTCCCCCGGGTCAGATGAATGACGACTTCGTGATTCTGTGAAGGCAAGATTACTTAGCAGGACAATTCGATGACAGAATAACTCAACAAACGGCTAGGTCTTTTCACAACAATAATTATTTAATAAAAATGAACGGTGGGTTTTTAACCCAAAGTCTATTCTTCGATAATGGCTTTTTTCTAACTATCTTATCTTCCTTCTCTGTGTGTGTGTGTGTGTGAATCTCTTTACGACTGCAAATCCTTAATCGAGATATAACTTGTCTACTCAAAACGGTGTGTGTGGACTCTTACGACTGTTGGTATTAATTGAGACGTTAATCTCTGTTGGAAAACGATGGTGGGGCCCCGGGGCAACGGCTCCCTCGGGATCCGAGGGAATCACGACCAGCTCGGCCGAGATCTCGGGTCTAACTCTTTTGTGATCGCATTTTCGCGTCAAATAACAAAGACGAAAAGCGTATAACTCATACTCTCTCTCTCTCTCTCTCTCTCTCTCTCTCTCTTCTCGTCGTGTGGTACGCGCGATGCTGACTTACTCTCTTTCTTTCCCCATCCCTTCTGTGTCCCCACTCCTCCCCCGGAGTGGGGTGGTACGGGCAATTGTAATTCGTCGTTTTAGTTTCTCTTTAGATCTTATCTACACTAAAGAAAACCATTAGCCTCTCTTTCTCTATTGGACCACCCCTCGAGTTGACACCATCGTATCTAAAAGACCCATGACCAAATTGTTCAGCTGGTCAAACTCATCCATTGTATCTGGTTAAGTGCCACTGACAACCTACACGCTCTATCCCGCCAGGCTGGCGCCGTCTCTCGGCCAAGGTTTGGACAGTCAAAAATATGTACTAGCTCCCAGACTTCCACTTGTCTCTACGTGGGGCCTGATCTCCCCGATGCATTCCAGTGCACCCCGGGGTGCAGACTCCGTCGCTGAAACCACTGTTTCACATCCGCCCAATCCTTATTTCGTGTCAATTGGTCGAAATTGACACCTCCCAGACCGTCACCTCTCTCTACGTGGGGGGCTGATCTCTCCGATGCATATCGGTGCGCCATAAAGGGGGCAGATACGTCGGATGAAATCACTGTTTCACATCCGTCCACCCTTATTTCGTGTCACTTGGTTGCAATTGACATCTCCCAGACCGTTACCTTTCCCCACACACAGAGAGAACAACGGATAATACAATGAAAACAATAATAATCAAAAATTAAAAAAAAACTGTAGCTAAACAATGGAACAAAAAGTTTTCTTTTTCTGTTCTGTTTTCTTTTGGTCTGTCCTTCTTTTTCTCTTTCCAGTCTATTAAAACATCAGGACTACGTATGTATGTGTGTATGTGCGTATGCATTTTGTGGTTTCTGTGTTGGGAGGTGGGTAGGTGACAAAATGAATTATTATGCATGCAATTAAAAGTTTGTTAATACAGATTGGAGCTCGCAACGCCCCTTACAAATTACGTCACCATCACCCTCTCCTCGGAATCAATCTCTACTTCTTCACTGGTCATCCACCCGGATTTCCGACCCGGGCAGCGATTCCTGCTCCCGCTCGCGATCTGGGTGAAGTGTACTCAGGGGTAACCCTCCCTCGCTCATGCACTCGGCCGTCAGTGTGCTCGCGCCGTCCAATTTCTCCCTATGTCTTTCTCGCGCCCTTTGTCTTTTCTGCAAAAGCTAACCCTATTATTTATGTGCACAATTCTCACTAACATCGACCAAGCCCTATCGTGCCCGTGTCTAGTCCTACCTTTTAACGTGAATTTTCCCTTCCTGACGGGGTTAATCGAACCCTCCAATCTTCCTAAAGCTAATAGCTTGTTATCTTCTGGTTATGCAACGCATTTTAACACATTATAATACTTTCATAACTGTTCGATGGGGTCGACCGGTAATCGCAAACGATTTGGTAATTCGGCTTTAATCTGCCGAGATGATTATATTCGGCGACAAGTGTCTTAGCGATTGCATATCCAACTGTGCACCTGTGCACTCACTCGTCAGTATCAACAACTGAAATTCTCTTGGTACGGACCTGTCTGGTTCGCATACCGTCACTATCATTGCGTCGGCCACCTCGGCCGGATTCTCCTCGTTCCCTTCTCTGGGAAAAACAATTCTCTCAGACTAACACCTTCTTGGCTCACTTCGGCCCGGTGACATTCGATATCGATGCGCCTTCTCTGGCTGCATGCGACAGTAACCCTTTTGGTTCTTCCCTATAACTTCCAATTTCTTCATGATCATTCTCTCATCGCTTCCCGACACTGTCCCTAATTACTCATCGAGTGCCTCTCCCAGCAACGGGGGCCACTGATTTCTTCTGCTTCGTCTGTATCAACACTATCTATCTTAGATAGGATCTCATATCCTTCTCTTCGCTTATCATTACTTCTGTGCCCTTTCGTAAGGCGCACCACAATCTGTCATATTCACGGTGGTTCGAACATCTGTCGATTACTTCAACTTTCTTTTGCTTTTACAACTCACTATATATCTGCCTGGTCGTTCGGCAACAGCCCATCCAGCTGCAGGTATATTACTACTTGTGATCGATCATTTGGATCTAACCACGACGACCCTCCATCGGTCCCAGTTATGCATCTCTTTCTATCCTTATATGTCCGTTTTATCTCGGGGGGGGGGGACATCCAAGACAACTGTCCGCGCCACAACCACCAGCACCGCACACGCATGGGGGCCCTCCCTGCGCGCGGTGGAGCCAACGAATGCGACACAGCACAACCTCGGCCTCTCCCCCAGGTCCTTGACTATCTTTGGCTTGGCTTTCCTGCTATTCTGTGGTGGGGCGTTCTGCTCCCCTCTACCGTAACTTCATAGGTAATTCCTCTACCTTTTTGGCTAACCGATTTTCTCTCAGTCCCTTCTGGAGCTGGGAAGGGGGGTATTTTGCCGCTCTCCTCCCACTCGCTGGACTCGTCAACCGACCTAGCAGTCGCGTTTAATTCGATCTCTCTCTACGGGGGGGTTCATTGCTTCTTGCGGTTTCTCATAAACCGGCGAACAAAACCCAAGCCCGTCTTCTTCCCATTCTACCGTAACTTCATAGGTAATTCCTCTACCTTTTTGGCTAACCGATTTTCTCTCAGTCTCTTCTGGAGCTGGGCAGGGGGGTATTTTGCCGCTCTCCTCCCACTCGCTGGACTCGTCAACCGACCTAGCAGTCGCGTTTAATTCGATCTCTCTCTACGGGGGGGTTCATTGCTTCTTGCGGTTTCTCATAAACCGGCGAACAAAACCCAAGCCCGTCTTCTTCCCATTCTACCGTAACTTCATAGGTAATTCCTCTACCTTTTTGGCTAACCGATTTTCTCTCAGTCTCTTCTGGAGCTGGGTAGGGGGGTATTTTGCCGCTCTCCTCCCACTCGCTGGACTCGTCAACCGACCTAGCAGTCGCGTTCAATTCGATCTCTCTCTACGGGGGGGTTCATTGCTTCTTGCGGTTTCTCATAAACCGGCGAACAAAACCCAAGCCCGTCTTCTTCCCCTTTAATTTCGCTATCTTTCACTAAACTTATCATTCTGGGGGCCACCCTACTTTTTATACTCTGTGGGGTGGCCTCTGGGCGCTTCCCTGGTTCTTTACCCTAGCGTCAGGTGGCACACTAAGGTTCGGAATCCTAATTCCTCACCTCCGATCTATGCTGCTGTGCACCACCGACTCTCATGTCCGAACCGACCACACCTAGTGCAGTTCGGTCTAACCGAGCCGCGTGGGCGCCCATAATTTGTGGGACGCTCTGCTGCTCCATGCCCCTCACCCCTGCAGGTCCAGCGGACTGATACCTGCCTGGCCGGTGCGGGCCTATCGTACTCATTTTGAAGGTCCCATGCCTTCCTTCTAGGATCGGAGTCTGCCTCCCAATCCTCTCCGCCCCCTCTCTCCATTCGGGGCCCCGGCCTCGCCCTGCTCCCCACCGTTTTCCTTCTCCCAGGCATTTCCTCGCCATTGCCTCTATCTACACGTTCCCCTAGTCTTATACTGTCTCTCGCTAATCTCTGGGCCTCCGCTAGTGTGAGCGGGTGACCCCTCAGTACCTCCCTCTGGGTCTCTCTAGCACCTAACCCGTCTACGAGGGCATCCACCAGGATTGCCTGGATGGGACCCGTATTTCGGATCGCCCCATCCGGGAAGGCCTGAACCGCCAATCCCTGGATTCGTTCGACTAACTCGTCGAGTCCCTCGCCGTTGTTTAACCTTAGCCGGGTCAACTTGCGTACGGCCTCAATCGCGGTTCGCTCGCTGGCGTATTGCCTCACTAGCTGCTCGCGGAGCTCCGTCCAAGTGATCCCCGGGTTCCCTACATACCTTCCCTCAATGAATCTCGACACTGGGCCCCTCGCTCCCTCTAGAGCGAGCAGCACCATCTCGTGATTTTCTAGTCCATAAATCATCCTCTTCTTTTCGATTACCGCCAACCACTCTCTTAGATCGGCAGAATGGCCTCTGAAGGAAGGCACGCGTATTCCTCCAATCGGTCTCTCTAGTGTTCTGGTCTCATCTCCCCCCATATCTGTCATACTATTTACTAGGTCTTCCTCCGAACCCATTCCCCTTGCGTTCTAGTTTACCACTCTAACAACAGAACTACCCAAACCGCGTGCAAAGTTTGGACAACAATCGATACACCGACAACCGAGCAAGCGAACAAGAGAAATCAACGAGTCACTTACCCCTCTCCTCTGCTGCTCCTGTGGTCTTTCGTCTCTTGGTTGGTTGTTTGTTATTTTTCGAGTCCGTCTGGGCCTTTCAATCAATTGACTAAAAGTTCGCGGTCCCAGACCGATCTCAAAGTCTAAAAAACGTTTTTTCTTTCAGTCTATCTCTTTTTCTATCTTTCTCTTTTTTTTTTTTAAACACGGGTGTACATGCCCGTTAAACTGTTTCTCTCTTTTCTTTTCCTATTCTCTTTTTCTTTCCTTTTTCTATTTTTCTTCTTTTTTTTTTCAAACACGGGTGTCGATGTCCTTGTTCCCTGCCGGTAAAACAGATCGTTTGATCTGCCGCGGATCTGTTTGTCCGTCTGTCTATTTTTTTTTCAAAGTGCTCTGCCGGTAAAAAAAAATCGTTTGTTGTGCCCGTGGATTTGCTCTGCTATCTTTTTCTCCCCGAGGCTACCAGGCACCTTCAAGTACCCTGATCCTAGGTCGCGACACCATTATAACCCGGACCCCACTCCTCTTACTCACTCTTTTTCCTCCGTGACGGCATCAAATGTAATGAGAACCGTCCCGGTGCAGGAATCCTTCCTGACTGTGAACACCTTTTCTTTGGCTCGTGATTTCGTCTGTAGTGGCTGTAAAAAGAAAGATGGCTCGAATCTCCCCCGGGTCAGATGAATGACGACTTCGTGATTCTGTGAAGGCAAGATTACTTAGCAGGACAATTCGATGACAGAATAACTCAACAAACGGCTAGGTCTTTTCACAACAATAATTATTTAATAAAAATGAACGGTGGGTTTTTAACCCAAAGTCTATTCTTCGATAATGGCTTTTTTCTAACTATCTTATCTTCCTTCTCTGTGTGTGTGTGTGTGTGAATCTCTTTACGACTGCAAATCCTTAATCGAGATATAACTTGTCTACTCAAAACGGTGTGTGTGGACTCTTACGACTGTTGGTATTAATTGAGACGTTAATCTCTGTTGGAAAACGATGGTGGGGCCCCGGGGCAACGGCTCCCTCGGGATCCGAGGGAATCACGACCAGCTCGGCCGAGATCTCGGGTCTAACTCTTTTGTGATCGCATTTTCGCGTCAAATAACAAAGACGAAAAGCGTATAACTCATACTCTCTCTCTCTCTCTCTCTCTCTCTCTCTCTCTCTCTCTTCTCGTCGTGTGGTACGCGCGATGCTGACTTACTCTCTTTCTTTCCCCATCCCTTCTTCTGTGTCCCCACTCCTCCCCCGGAGTGGGGTGGTACGGGCAATTGTAATTCGTCGTTTTAGTTTCTCTTTAGATCTTATCTACACTAAAGAAAACCATTAGCCTCTCTTTCTCTATTGGACCACCCCTCGAGTTGACACCATCGTATCTAAAAGACCCATGACCAAATTGTTCAGCTGGTCAAACTCATCCATTGTATCTGGTTAAGTGCCACTGACAACCTACACGCTCTATCCCGCCAGGCTGGCGCCGTCTCTCGGCCAAGGTTTGGACAGTCAAAAATATGTACTAGCTCCCAGACTTCCACTTGTCTCTACGTGGGGCCTGATCTCCCCGATGCATTCCAGTGCACCCCGGGGTGCAGACTCCGTCGCTGAAACCACTGTTTCACACATATATATATATATATATATATATATATATATATATATAATATACATATATATAATATATATATAATATGCATATATAGACATTATATATATAATATACATATATATAATATATATATATATAATATACATATATAGACATTATATATAATATATATATATAATATACATATATATAATATATATATAATATACATATATATAATATATATATATAATATACATATATAGACATTATATATATATATAATATACATATATAGACATTATATATATATAATATACATATATAGACATTATATATATATAATATACATATATAGACATTATATATATATATATAATATACATATATAGACATTATATATACATATAATATACATATATAGCCATTATATATATATACATATAATATACATATATAGACATTATATATATACATATATAATATACATATATAGACATTATATATATACACACATATATAATATACATATATAGACATTATATATATATATACATATATAATATACATATATAGACATTATATTTATACATACATATATAATATACATATATAGACATTATATATATATATACATATATAATATACATATATAGACATTATATATATATACATACATATATAATATACATATATAGACATTATATATATACATACATATATATTATACATATATAGACATTATATATATACATACATATATAATATACATATATAGACATTATATATACATATATAATATACATATATAGACATTATATATATATATATATATATATAATGTGTGTCTCTCTCTCTGTCTCTCTCTCAATATATATATATATATATATATATATATATATATATATATATATATATTTGCTATTAATGCGTGTAATTAAGTTGCTATATATATATATTATCTTAATTATACGGATTAATAAATTGAATATAACCTACCTGGAAGTGTACATAGATAGTAATCACACTTTTATTACTATAAATCGAATAACTCTTAATGTTTCAGGGAAGAAAACCTTGAGAATATGACGTAATATCTTTTTGAGAAATGTGACGTAGTTTCAGACAGAAAATAAATTTCCATTCTAAAAAAAATACTACTACTACTACAACAACAATATAAACTTTAGATATAAGCAGTGCGAGTAATAAGTAAATAGTGGGAAAGGCATTTATATATAGATTAACTTTTCTTAATATAATCCCCCTTTGACATACAAATGCGTATTATCCAAATAATTTAGATTTTGTTATTCATATATTTTCATTTTACAAGGTTCAGCTGGGATAGTCTAGTCGTATTAACTTTGACCTCTATTGTCTAGGTCAAGGTTTGATAGTCTGAGCACGACGAACATTTGATTTCGAGAACCATTTTCCTACAAAAAGTCTTATATGTACATAATTACATGTAGTTCAAGGTTTAAATAAAATAGTGATCAAAATAACTGCCTTTCTGCAAACTCAGATCAAATAAATGTCATTGTACGGAATGCTATTGCCTGTAAGGAGGTTAATATTTATTTAACTAATCTAGACTCTCCCACAAATATAATGGACAAAATTATGCTTCGTCAGAGTTCACACAAATACTGATAAAAAGTCGTAGAATTACGTCCGTAAATTAATTTTTCATATATAAATTATTATTATCATTTCTGAAAAAAACATCTATGTTCATTTTTTTTTTAGTTGGAGAATCTCTTTTCAAATTTATTTCAGCTGTCGGTGATTGTCTAACTTACTATTTGCTTTCTAATGTAAGTCTTTCGAATGCTATTTTAAAATTTCAATAAGATAATTAAGGACTGAACTATCTCGAGTTGAAAACAAAACGCAAGTCATTTCTAATGACCTAAAGAAAAAACACCAACCGTTGACTTTACATATTTTTTTTCTTCCTTTAATTTTTTTGGGGGGAAATCTCCATATTTTTTATAAAACTTCCGAATCTTTGCAGAAATTCCCAAATTTAGGTCAAACCACCAGATTTTTGGTGAAACCGCCAGTATTTTCTCTCCCTATCTCTTTCTCCCCTCTTTCTCTCTCTACAATCCCCTCCTCTGCCTTCACTCTATTTCTCTGAGACGTTTTCTTTCTTTTCTGCTTTCTATACCGATGTATACATTTTTACTTTGATGTTTGCTCGGTCTCATGTATATATTAATACGAAAATATACGTATGGCAAGTAAGCTATGCATAAACGTTTGTTTCATTCCAGGGAGAAATCATCAGATTAAGAAAAAGAAATCATGTTTCATGTTTACAATGAAATTACGTATTGAGCACTGTTGAAGTAAAAACCATATAACATATTAAGTAATACATTATACGAGTGTACACCCTCTGTCAAAAATTACGGAAAAAATTATGCTTCGCGAGCGTTCGCACTTATATGCATATAATTTTTTTAACTTTCCAGTTTGAGACGTTTTCTTATTTATTTTCTTTTAACTTCACCGATTTAGACGTTATTTTATATGAATATTAGTGCGAACACTGGCGAAGCATAATTTCTTTTTCGTCATTTTTGACGAGCTGTATACACTAGTTTACCAATAAATAAAAAAGAAACGAATGTCAGTAGTTAAGCTTTAAAAAAAAGTCGGCAACATCAAAGGATCACTTGTGTAAAAGTCGGGTACGGTAATATATAATGTTCTGTTTCTATTGTCACCTGTTTAGCGAGTTGTGATCATTATCCTCGTTGCGTTGCATGAAACGTATAATTTCCTAATAAAAAGGAAAGGGGTAGAGAAAAAAGAATAAATCCCATGAAGTAGTTGGTTAAAAAGACAACAACAAAAAAAGGTGTCAACTTCAAATGATTATTTAATCTAGTTGTGGTTCTCGGATACAACAAAGACGCGTGGGAAAATTGATTTCCCTTTTGTTTAGGAGCACAAATTTGCAATAATACTTGACTTTTTGTTTCCTTTAAACTTCAAATTCAAACCAGTATTTTTTTTATTCGTCAACAAAAAGGCTACAAAATTACTTTGTTTTAAAATGGAAATCGCTCCAGACAAGGCATGAAGACACTTGATGTAAGTAGCTAACAAGAACGAAAAATGATTACCCCAAAGACAGGAGGTACCTATTGGCCTTAGTCTTAAAAAGACCAAGGTTATAGGTAGGAGGAAACCGGTCAGCAGTTCTTGGAAATTGACGTATCAAAACAGCTAATTGATGGAGACAACTAAATCAACGAGTCAAACGAGCTGGAACAAAGGAATCAGGGAATAGATCAGACAACCTGAAGGACACATGCCATAAATTTCGAAAGGTAAAAATATTAAAACACATGTTGTAATCTATATAATAAAACGCTGAGGTAATTTCATGTTCGTACGGACGTTATTACCCGCCACACCTATTTAAAAAAAATGGAATCGCCTGATCGTCCCCATTTTTTTTTTTTTAAAGAATATTAAGCTGACAATCATTTTTTACGATAAGAAGGAAGGCGGTATTTATTTTGCAACGATTGAAATTGTAACAATACATAAATTAAATAAAACGGTCAAAATTTCGTCTTATTTATTTAAAAGAAAATACTTAGATGACAATTATTTTTTTACGGTAAGAAGAAAGAAAATATTTATTGTTTTAAAAAGATATAAATTGTTACAATTCTCAATAAATAAAGAAGAGACATTTTCGTTTTATTTGTTTAAAAAATATTTAATTGAAAATGGCAATTATTTTTACGGGAGAAGAAAGAGCCATTGTTTGTTTACTATTATGAAACTTTACATCCATGTATTATTTCAAACAAAATATCATTAACAGTAAATCATGCGGATAGATGAAAACAGCAGGCGTGACATTTCCATGAGGCCCCGCTCGTCTATTAATAATTAGATTCAAATGACTGACTTCTGTTTACTGCTATCATATTTAACGTCAAAAGTCAAGTAATATGTTTCATTTCTCCCAAATCAAAGAAAACATACTTTTTCTCATGCGCCCCTGTCGTAACAATGAACCATTTGTGTCGATCAATGTTAAGAATATTGGTAATGTGCAAGGTGATATTCCTCAAAATGCCACCTATGGAATCGTTAATAAAATTCACAATCCTTTCTACAATCCAACCATATTTCGTACAAATAAACTACACTCTATGCCTGACTTGGCCACCAAGTTTTAATCATGAATATCCAACAGTCTTTGATTCATCGAAATTCAATGATAAGCACACAACATACAAAATTGTCAATAACTCAGACACACTCATCTCTTGGCACTGTCTTCATTTTGGCTGTGATGGCTTGCTTCAATTCGGGAATTATCTGGAGATTGTTTTGCTAGATTTTATCTTTGAGAAAAATCCACCGATACAAATATGGAGGGGGTCGAGTCTGGTGAGTATGAAGCCCATTCAGGATCACATTTCCTACTGATGAGATAATCGACCAAAGTGTTCCTGCATATCATTGAATGGTAATAAAACAAAGACTGTTGGAGATTTATGACCGAAACGTGGTGGACAAGTGAGGTATAAACTTGAGTTTATTTGTTCCAAATATGATTAGATTGCAAACAAGACTGTGAATTTTATTATTATGGATTGCAATTTGTTAATCAATCTGATTGATCTAACTCATTCCCTTTTCAATACCATAGTGTAGACTTAGAATCTACAATTCAATCTTTTTGGTCCCCCGATTTATAAAATCATTTCCGTCCGTCCGTCTGCTCGTCCGTCTGTCCGTCCGTCCGGATTTTTCTCCGCAACCATCCGTTGAATTTCTCTGAAATTTTGCATGAAGTTGTTATTTTCGTCAGGTTAGAAAGTGACATTCTCCGATTTTTGAAAAAAAATCTGGTTAGCCCCTCAGGGGGTCAAAAGGCCCCGAAATGGCAAAAAATGACATTTTTTGCCCAATAACTTTTCATCCATCCATTCAATTTCTCTGAAACTTAACCAAAATGTGGAGGCAATTGTTCCTAATAGAAAATAAGTATCGCTGACTTTGGAAAAAATCTGGTTCGCGCCCCCAGGGGGTCAAAAGCCCCCAAAATGGCAAAAAATTACCCTTTTCTCCCATAACGTTTGATCCATCCATCCAATTTTTCTGAAACTTGACCAAAATGTAGAGACAATTATTCTGGATATAAAATGAGCATCCTTGACCTCAGAAAAATTCTAGTTCGCACCCCCAGGGGGTACAATGGGGTCAAAAATGCCCCAAATTGCCCAAATTTATTGCATTTTACACTCGCCACATCGAGTCACACACAGAGAGGGACCACGCATGCGCGGCTTGTTTCCATAGTTGTTTACTCTGAATTGGATATCTTCAGAGTGGATGTATATCCAACATCTAAAATCCCAACAATTTCGTCTGGTTTATCGGATTCTAAATGGAATCGTGAGATATCAACGACTTTACTAATAGATATAAATGATGAAAATACTTGAATAGTAACAGAAATATACGTAGATATTTGATGAATGAAGTTGATATTATAACACGGTTTTAGAAAGACATGAACTAGGAATCAGACTAACCACGATCATACAGATTAGTTTTTCATTATATATCGTTGTTATATTTTTCGGTTTATGAAATATCACTTTATGCCGTATCAATGATATGGTGGTCAGTTATTTCTTTTGCCACGACTTTGACCGATACGTATAAATTAGATTTATAGTCAATTTAAAATACGAGATTACGCTTGCTTATTCCACGTGAAGAGTTTAGCGTTACTTATTTTTAAAGCATAGTTAAGTAATCAAAAATATGCAAAATTCATTCTTTTTTTATTTCAGAGTAGTATCGATATTTTCGACATTTCTATTTGTGACACGATACGGTAATTTTCCGGTGCGGTATTAATTTATTAATTGAGTCAAAATAATTATGGAATAATTAATTAAAAGACATTGATGTCAACACACTTTTGGAGCGGCAAGTATAGCTAAATCTTGTATTCACTCAAAACAAACGATTTTGATTTGAAAGTCATAGTTCGCGTGTATGGATGCATGCTGAAGAAAAAACCATACAAACTGAATTTTGTCATGTATACAATCGTAAATTGAAAGGTTATATTTCTCGTGTTAAGAATGACAGTTAGAGAAAAGCGTTTTGTTTTGATCCACCCAAATTATCAAGAAATCATTTTCAGGTCAGATTGAGTATTAAAAACAAGTTTTAGTAACTTAAAAAAGGGCACAGCAGTATACCTGTCACACTTGGTTTGAATGCTGGGAAATAAAACGATAATATCGGAAGCGATAGATTTCAGTCATGAACTAAAAAGGTAACAAATATCTAGCCGATAAACAAATTGTGTTTACAATTTCAAAGGTTATGGAGAACACTAGCTATATCTAAAAAATATACTTACCTGCCAACATGCAAGTGAAGTGAATTTAAAATACAAATTACAACGAACATGAAAACCCCATGATCTGGTGTAATTTTATCACCTGAATCAAACCGGTAACTGTTTGATACAAGTGCCAAGTATCAAGGGGTCAACACAACTTGTCATTTCGGCCTCCGTCGGCGCAAGCGTTGCTCTACTTGGTATAAAGAGCAAGACAGTTTATTGTTATACAAAAGAATGATTTTATTCGATAGTCAAATTCATTTACAAATGAACAAATGGGTCTCAGACCGGTGCTGGTTTCGTCACACCAACTCTCTCTTCTTCTCTACGAGTCTCCCTCTCTGTCAGACTCTCTTCTATGCCGACCACTCAAGAGGCACCCTGTTAAATAAGTTTTATTTACGTCATCTGGCATCAGCTATGTCATAAATGCTTGTAATTCAATTCCCGATCTAAATTTTCTCAGACAATACCATTCTTTTGTTGATCGTGCTTTCCGACCTACTGACGTCATGGACAAAGAAATATTTTCGCTTTGACATTTCATTCCAAAATAATTCTTTGTAGTCTTGCTTTTTATTTCAACCTCATATCCGTCTTCAGACAACCCGGGTTCAAAATTCGCATCCCGCCTCATAACATTACATTTGGATCCTGCATGTTCAGATTCTTTTTCCATCGGTAATGTGCAATCAGCTCCAAATCTGTCACTAGGCGTACCGAAGAGCGCAAAATAAATAAATATCAGAATCTGGTGGGTAGACTTGTTTTTGTCCCCATCTCCATGGATACATCAATCGTACAAGGTTAAAAAACAAGTGCAGCTGCTGAGGTCGTAAGTGATTGTCTGGCTCTGTCGCCATACTCCGGGGACACCACTTCTTCATTTCGTGAAATCGATATGGCAAAACATTTTTATGAGAATAAGACATATCTCCAACAATATAACAGTTTATTGAAACTAATGACATGAAAGGAGAAACACGAATTTCAACACAACAGATCGACCGTAATTTGAACTCAGTTGTGTGGTTCATCGTCTAGCGTTCATAAGAGTTAAACCAGAGAAGAGTTGTCCAGATATAAACGTGTCACATGTAGAGGAATCAACATATATTAAATTAATTAATAACGCAATTTGTTGAATATAAGAGACAACTCGTGTATAGATATCTTTTGGTAGATCTTTTCAATAGTCCGAATCAGGATCTTTGTTAGTACTAAATTCAAGATTTGTCGAGAAGATTGACGATGCATTTGTCTGATACTAGCGCCATAGCCCAACACTTAACTAACGACCACTCCTGCCTCCGATCGGAATTCAGAAAACTCTTAATAGAAAATACCGAAATCTTAGAATTTAGTATTAACAAACAAAAACTCCATATATTAGAAGCCCTATATATAAAAACCAAAAAAAAACTAATTAATAGAATTAACTTTAATATCAGTAATAATATTCTAAAATGTTTATAGCTCCAAATATAGTTTCGTACTTAGTACATAATTCCCGTCAAAAACCTTCTATAAATACTAACACATGGTCTATACCTGATTAATTTCATTCCCGGGAAGATGGACCCGGATGGGTCTGAAAGTACTTGGGAGACAAATCCAAACTATGGCAAATTCATCAGCCAATTCCTCTCCGAAACTAAGATCCTAATTCGGACTATTGAAAGGATCTACCAAAAGATATCTAGACACGAGTTGTCTCTTATATTCAACAATACCTGCCTGCAAGAGAAGATGCTGCCTCTCTCTCTCTCTCTCTCTCTCTCTCTCTCTCTCTCTATATATATATATATATATATATATATATATATATATATATATATTAGTTCTACTTCAAAAGACATCGTAATATGAAATACAATTTAAAAAATGAATCGATGTCTAGATTTATTTCATTTTTTAATACAATAAATCAAATATTTCGAACAACAGATCTTTTTCCATGAAAAATGAAAATCCGAGATTTTTCATTTTTTTCTTCTTTTTTGTTTCTCTCATTGTCGATTCGCGACGGAAAAGCCGAGGCGTCTCAACCTCTCTCGTTGTAATATGGAGACTGTTTAATGTCAAGATTTGGATAGTAGTGGTAGTAGTAGAAAAAGGGAGTCGGTCGCGCGTGCAAGTATTAAATCAGAGTTCTACTTCGAAGGACATTGTAAGGTGAAATACAAAACAAACAAAAAAACGAATCGATGCCAAGATTTTTTTAAATTGTATTTCACAGAGTCAGAGTCGGATTTGGAAGAATGCTAGGAGTTGGAGTCAGACTTTTAATCTCTAGAGAATCAACAGACAGTATTAATATTGGAAGACTTTAAAATAAGGTGTCGGCGCAGATATGTTTGGATTCTAGGAGTAGGAGTCAAACTTTTCGGAATCCTAGGAGTTTAAGTGGAATCTTAGAGTTCCGATTCCGCAACTCTGGTTGTTGCAAGTACTGGTTATTCGAAACGAAGAGTGTGTGTTGTGTTCAAATTGCTAAACGTCGTCGTATGTTATCGTGACGAATACTGGACTGAAGAGAAGATATGTTTATTTCTTTTATAGTATGAGAAATAGCTCCCAGCTGTTTGGCACCAAATATTTAACGAATCATTTTTATGCTTTTCGTGGAAACATTTTTAGCTCTTCTCATTGTCTGAAAACTGTATATTTTCTATCTTATGTTATTTGAATTCGGGCCCGATTTTTTATTTTCAAAATGCGAAACTCTTTTTCCCACTTCTTAGTGGTAGCACACATAAATAACTCTTAGTGAGAGGAAGATTCTTTTCTCTGAACGAAAAAAAAACCTATTCTTTATTTTATCCGATTAAAATCAAATATATACTTTGCACCGGGAAACAATTTCGAAATTAAACACTGTTTTAAATATATATATATATATATATATATATATATATATATATATATATATATATATATATATATATATATATATATATATATATATATATATATATATATATATATATGTGTGTGTGTGTGTGTGTGTGTGTGTAATTTCATCTTCACTAACGTTAAAATAAGACTCCAAGGAAAGAAAAAACAACAACACTAGAAAAGAAACTAAAAAGAAAAACTAAACAAAAACCGATAACATAGATTCTCTCTACGCAGGTGCGAGCAAAGCCTTTTTAACGTTGTTTAGTTTCGGTCTCATGTTTAAAAAAAAAAAGGAAGACGTTGGAAACTTTTGCGCATAGATAAGGCTGAAAACGCATCGTCACATAAATAATCGATTTGATAGAATATATACACGATTCTATCGATAGTATTTATTGGATTAATTCCATTTTTTTGTTGTTTTTGTTTTGGAAAGTGCGTATTATAGACCGGTAAATTTGTAAAAAGTGGATCTTGGGTTTAATTTCGAAAGCCTCGTAACTCTCACTTCCATCCTATGTAGTCCTTTAGTACTCACATTCCATGAGCGATGTTTATGACGAAAAGGGAAAACAATTGCTGTTTTCTGAATCGGCTGTTGCTTCAAGTGAGTGGGGTGTGGAGATGTTCAATCTTCTAATAGAATTCGTTACTATTTAACAATAAATCTATCCATCTCATTAACGCTTATATTCGATTGTTTTTTTAGCCTTGATAAGTAGTGACGTATTAGTAAAAAAAACAAAACAACAAAACAAAAACAACAGCAACAACAGATCGACCGTAATTTGAACTCAGTTGTGTGGTTCATCGTCTAGCGTTCATAAGAGTTAAACCAGAGAAGAGTTGGCCAGATATAAACGTGTCACATATGTAGAGGAATCAACATATATTGAATTAATTAATAACGCAATTTGTTGAATTAATTAATTAATTAATAACGCAATTTGTTGAA
>OY744521.1:90217197-90367197 GCA_963556195.1 Sepiola atlantica | reverse complement strand
AATTTCCTGGGCAGCCCCGTCGGCATTCCCCGGTAGGGGCGCCTCAGACAGTAAGCAATGCCAGTCGCACGGATATGTATGCAGCAACACCTACTACAAAATGGCGATCCCGACATCTCTCTATATACACAGACACACGTGAGAAAGGAATGGGTAAGAGAAGCTTACGCTAAGCAAACTTTTTCTGTTGAGAAGATCAAAAGAATAGACGTTTTCACCCATATTGCTTATGGTCTATTGGTCGCCCCTAAACGCTTATCGTATGTAATCTACAATAAACTGCACGTTAAACGCGTGGGCTTTTCCGTTTGACCTAAAAACAAAACTATCGCCAAAAGTCTGAAGAAATATCGTGACGGTTTCAGTAACAGATATTTATTTACTCCTTCGCTAGGAGTTAGGCACAAGGCCAGTTTTATCTTACTCCCACAAGTAAGATGTGACCCAAGCTCGGGTCGAGCAACTGGGGTTAAAAGCCAGCGCTCGAGAGGTGAGCACTCTGGCCATTTAAAAATTGCCTGGGCAGCCCCGTCGGCATTCCCCGGTAGGGGCGCCTCAGACAGTAAGCAATAAACTTACTCCTCCCCAAAGAGGGGAGGCGAAGCCTGGGAGGGTGGACCTCCTAGAACTGCACAGGACAGGCGTGCAGTATCCATCGGAACAGATACTACACTTTGATCTTTTTCAGTAACAGATATGACGAGCTTCATGCAGATTTTATGCAAGCACCTTTCTTATTTAAAGCAAAGCGGTCTGTAGTGGAATTAACGCACAATAAATAAATTAACCCATTAAAGTATATACATTTTATTTACAATCATCAAAAAAGTAGAGAGGGTTTTAAAGTTCGTACGGCGATAGAGTTGAATCCAGGCTTTTACTGATTGCGTGAGTAGGAACACTTCGGCTTCTGCGTATTTTTCTCCCACGAGTTGTTTTAAGCAGTGATTGTTGTTCAAACTGATATACGACGTACGGTGACGAGTGGTTGATTATTGGACTGCAGATAAGCTATGTCAATTTCTTTTATAGTTCGACAATATACTCTCAGCGGTTTGACGCCAAATTTTTAACGGATTCTGTTTATGGTTTTGGTGGATATATTTTTTAGCTCTTCTCATTGGCTGAAAAATTAATATTCTCTGAGTTTTGTACAAAATATGCAACTCATTCTTTTGTTATTAAAAAAATAATAAATAATAATAATAATTAATGTTCGCACATGACAAAATCTCAATTCTTGGCGTCTACAAAAGCTCGAACTCCAACCTCGTGCATTGGCGGAAAACACACTGATGTGCTAATAAAACAAAACAAGCTCTATGATGTTAATATAATTGTAAATCATGTGACTGTGTTGTTAGAGCGAGATATGTGCAAATACTTGGTTTATAATAATGAGACACACGTATATCCTTTAATAAGTGGTAGGAGGGAAGACCCAAAAATGCTTCAAATCAATCAAAATCATTGATTTCTATGGTAAAAGTAAGTGAAAATAGAGATTACACAGCTGAAGTTATGGTTTTTAATTTTATGGAGTTTCTTGCATGGTTGATAACGATGTCAGACCCCCCCCCCCAAAAAAAAAAATTAGAGTCACAACAACGAAAACAAAAATAACCGAATTGTTCGGTTTAAGTAATATCGATCAAGTACTATTCTCTTGTACCGTGTTGATTGCAATATGACGTGCAGATCGCATAACAAAGTATAGATATCATACCAAAGTAGATACATTATACGTAGATAACAAGCCAAAGCAGCACCGTTTAATCAAGAAAGCGAACTCTATTCAAAATATTATTATAGAGTGGTGTGTTGTCTCTATCGATTCTGGACCTCACTACATTGATTTCTTTTCGTCTGATCGTTGATGTCTGTCTAGATATATAGTAGCGATCATCAGTGGTGACAGGTTAGGAAGACTGCCGGGGAAGCTGAAATCAAACTCATTAAGAAAACCTTTTCTATGCGAGTGAAGTAAAAAAAACTAGCTCCATTCTTTTAGTATTTTAACAGCTGGCATTTTATTTGGGGTCTCACATACAGGAACACGAGGTGGAGGGGGTGAGAGTACTCTTAATTGTGCTGATCTACGAACCCATATTTCTTTTTGTGGACTGGCTTCGCTTCAAGCCACGAACTGAATTAGCATTTAACAAAATTTTCTTTTCGTTCTTTTATGACGTAATTCATCCCCAGTCTCTGTCCGCTATATTATCTCGTTCCCACATTCGGCTGTTTAACCTTTGACCCAGCCAGCCAGTATGACCCCACTCGTGTTCACGCGGTGGTCGTCAACCGCACATGTGTGACACCCTGGTCGCGGTGCCAGATTGTGACCCCCACTCGTGCCGATCGTCGTAGTGGTAATAAAAAATATATAGATCCAAATTCCTCTAGACCGGGATGGCGACGATAATGATGATGACGTCGCCGATCTTGTCGTCTCGTCCAATTACAAATACACTCCCACGTTGAAACTGTTTATATCAGCGAGCGATCACTGGGTGAACAGCAACTAGCTGGCTCTGTGGGGGCGAAATATCATTCAAAACCGAACAAAAGGAAAAGAACAATGTTCAACAACTCGGTCGGGATTTTTTGTATGGAAGAGTAATTATCAATAAAATCAAAGAATTGATTTTACATTGGATTAATGTCTACCGTACTCGTAAATGTCCTTAGCAAAAGGTTGTGTTTTCTCTAAGTTATTTCGTTGGTTCTCTGTGTGCGCGAATTCTTTACACAAGTAGTTGTTTAGTCACAAGTCAACAGGCGAAGGCGATGGCGGGGATTTCGTCCGGTTTTCTTTTCGTCGATGCACGCCATCATCGGCGCGCGCCGGGGTTCATCCGACTCCCTCTGCCGACAATCCAACACTCACTGGCTCTCTCGTTTCTACTGTCTCTACCGGACGTGCGTGAAAAATGCACATTCTTTTATTGAAGATGTCTATCGTCGTACAACCCTTTCTCCGCCATCTTTCTTCCTGCGTGTCTTCCTCTCTCAATGAGGGTGAGGACGGGCGCCTCACCCCCCCCCCTTCCATAAAAATAAATGGAATTTTCTTTCTATCCCAGTGTTATCGCCAAAACAAACGCTTTCTCATTCTGTCACACAGCTGGAGATGATTTGTGACCAGGCTCGTAATTAACGATGGCAGGCCCAATTAAATCCTTGCCAAGTCAAAACAGCCTTCACGGAATCGTAATTCCAAAACACGCCATTCACCCAAACAATAATATCACCTTATGGATATTTCGGAATTAAATTTAAGATTATGGAATTTCATAATCTTTACTTCCCATCTGGCACATGTTTCCTCGCCTCTAGTGGTAATCGGTTCTGACTACACCCCACGACTCCACGAGACTAACTGGCGCCTCGTTTCTGTCGTTTGAATAAGTTCGTTTCTACGTCAAATATATACTAGTTTTATATCTCTACTTTGTCTCGATGCAGGGCCCCCGGTCGGCATAGCATCACCACCAAGACGCACACTAGCGCGTCACCAGTGTACCCGATCCCCATGGGGCCCGGATACTTTGTCACATCGGTGCGTCCTTGAACAATTCTAAAAATGCAACTAAACGAAACAAGACTGTTATTCAAAACTAGCTAATTCACCCACCTTGATATATTACAATACTAGCTGTAGATACCCGGCTTTGCTCGGTATTTTGTTTACTTACAATTTGCTTGTTTTAAACTATGCCGTTTCTTATTTCAACGGAGTTACGTTCCTTTTTGTTAAGATGGCGTCAGTATGAAAATAATTCCGACCTGGTCAAATTATTTACTAAGAGCAATTTTATTGTTCTTAACAACACGCTGCAACGATTCATCGAAACAACTGACGAACCAGAATCAAATATAAATGTTGTATGAAGAAAGCTATCGATTACAAATACTGAGAAAGAGACTGACTTTACTTTATATATTAGATAAGATAATACTCGTATTTCTCATGACAGGTTGTTTAGATATCATTCAACTGTGGCCAGTAATTGTATATTTGAATGTTTTCTCAATTTATGAGAAGATATTCTCATAAAGGGTACGCTGTACCCAGTAGCTTCGTCTTTTGTATCTGGCATTTCCACATGCTACAAAACAACTTCACAATAGTTTCTGCATTGGGCTTTTTTCTTTTCTTTTTTTCTTTTTGATTGAAGCTAATATGTCGGCAACTAGACTTAGAATATGTGCAGATGTTTACTTTTTTCCTTCCGACTCGTGTCGCTTCTGTCTGTTTTACTTATCTTCATAAACATGTTTTCGAAAATGCAAGTTATATGGCATCTATGTTTAAAGCATATTTTATTGATCTCTCCGAGATGGACATACACTCTGTCTTCCTCTCTCTCTCTCTCTCTCTCTCACACACACACATGCGCGCGCATCTCGTGTCGGTGCGCACACTCGAAGATAATTACCTAATCTAATGAAAGCGAAGCATTAAACATTGCCCAACTCTCCCCTCCAGACTATTTACATGTCGGCTTATTTCCGCGGGTGCCACTGAATCTTGTAACGCTTCTTGTCAATTATGAAACTTATTATTATCGTAGTTGCAGGCAACGAAACAGGCTGTTTTCAGTTTCCTGTCCCTCGTAAAGGTTTCCTATTCATAAAATGCAATATATACTTTAATTAGAACTATTTTATTTTCTCTATACAATATCAACGAGTTTCTCGATAGCATATTTGATTGTATTGGTCAGTCACTACTTAAACAATAAATATATTTAAAGATATGCACTCCAGAGGCAGAAGAGGGGACTGGGGTTATAATTTGTGTACTTGTGTAATCAGCTATGCCGAGTTCAAATCCTATCGAGTTTGTTGTGGTCATTTACGTACTAATACTGCTGAAAAAAAATTAACCCTGATTTTCTTTCTATATATATATACTACTTCTTTCACACTCTTACCCACCCAGCCTTCCCACTTTCAAATCACCTTCATTTCTTCAAATCTTTTCTAAAACTATGACACTACCTACACATCAAAAACACAGAGCCTCCCCCTCCCCTCATCTTTCCCCACCCATCCACTTTTTAACTCACAGCCATCCACATTAATTTCATTCCCTGCCACCGACTTCTTTCAGCCCAGACCTCGGTCCTGCGCTCCCAGTAGTGGCTACTACTTCTTCTCATTAACCAATCATGCCAACCCAATATTTTCATGTACTTGCATAACATTTTTCTTAAAATTATAATCCTGAGGAAATCTTACAAATAAAGACGAAACGTTGATGAATACATAAAAAAAACATCTTTTGGTTTTTCCTTTTTTATTTCCCATTACGTCGGATTACTTACTTTCTCATATATATATATATATATATATATATATATATATATATATATATATATATATATATATATATATATATATAAACAAGTAAAGGATGAAAATAAAAATTGTTCGAAATACAATATCTGTTAAGTCATCAGTTGTTCAAGACAAGGGGTTTAAATAAAAGAGAGTGTATTATTCCTTCCTTACGCCATGGCTTTTCAAAGAATCGTACTTTCAACGGTGACCTTTTGCCGATATTTTCAACCTTTTTTATCTTTATATCTTTTCAAATTTTGACTTTTCGTAATTTCTCCTACCAACTTATCCATTTGTTCTCCTCTGGCGATAAGATTTCATTCTTTGAAAAGCCATGGCTTAAAGAAGGAATAATAAAATATTTTCTATTTAAAACCCCTTGTTTTGAACAACTGATGACTTAATATATATTGTATTTTGCACAATTTTTATTCTCATCATTTACTTGTTTATATAATTGCTCTATCTCGTATATCGAACATCAATCTTTCATGATAGGTTTAGATTAAAGCTATACATCATATCTTTATTCTCCTGTTCCTTATATATATATATATATATATATATATATATATATATATATATATATATATATATATATATATATATTTGTTACAAACAAAAGGGAAGTAACTATACGTTGACGAATACAGAGTTACATCCCATTTTAAAGATTGCGTCTGTATGAAAATAATTCCGAACCGTTCAAAGTATTTTCTGTAAGGAATTAAATTGAATGACATTTTATTGTCGTTGACAATATGCTGTAATAATCCAATAAAAGAACTGACGAACCAGAATCAAATATTGATTTGGTAGAAAGAAAACTATCGATGATAAACATCGAGAAAGAGACTGACTTTACTTTACATATGAGATGAATCGTTTAGGTGTTGTGTCTCGGTATTAAATAACCGAAAAAAAGGTTGACTTGTCGTAACACCGCCAAGCAAAACCAAACCATCATTACAACGATAGAAATTCGTTGAAAATCGGGATCTTTTGGAGAAGAACCTCACCACTAACGGAACAAATATTTTTCAAAAAACAAAAGCAGAGTCGCCAGTCATGTGCAGTGCTCGCACACACCCTTGATATACTTTTGTGAGTCCGGTCTAGACATGTGTCGGGTTATGGTTGTGGTCCAGGTCAGTCTTCATGTTGAGATCGATGAAACCCCAATCTCTCGTCGTGCAAAATACAGAATAAACGTCACTGTGAAACGCATTGTGGAATCATGGACAACTGTGTGAGTTCATGTGGAAGAATAAATATGAGAGAAGCGATCTTTGGTAAGCGTATAGATCGACGTTTGAAACAGTTACTTCAAAAAGTTGAATAAAATTAGCGTAAAGGCGATAATATATATATATATATATATATATATATATATATATATATATATATATATATATATATATATATGTATGTATAGTTCGGCAGCAAGTCTTGTTTATGCAGGCTTCATTGAAGACCACGGAGCTCTCTCTTTTCACAATCTTTCGTGTCAATCTCTCGATGTGGCGAGCAATTCTGCGGTTCTCAGGTGTTAACCGGTGGAATATATATATATATATATATATATATATATATATATATATATATATATATATATATATATATATATATATATATAAAGATTATGACATTAAGAACGTTTTGGAGTTAAAAATCAATATAGCATTAAGTAGTAATAGGGGAAAAAGACGTTTTAATACTTTTGTCGTCTTCAGAGATTAAAAAACAACATGGCGCCGGTTCCTTTTTGTTAAAATCTCCATTCTTGTAGCATATTTACACATTTGAAACGTATTTTTCTTCCGATTACATGCGTAATCCTAAATAGATTTTAACTTGAAATGGTTCCTTATTTAATAATATTTAAAATAAAAGTATTTTTATGTCCTATACACATTTTTTATCGCATTGTTTTCCGAAGTCGATATATACGCTTACCCGATCTTTTCATGCAAATATTCAATGGCATGAATGAATTCTATTCTCTTGAGTAAGTAATAAAACTTTCTTTCTTTTTTTACTACAATCCGCATTCTGTCAATTTGGGGGTTATATTTTTTGTCAGGGCTTTCCTATAAAACATTCGGAAAATCGAATTAATATTGACGGGACTAATAAGTAATAATCAACTAAGACCTTACTTTCTACACAGGTGAAGCCAAGTGTTTTCTCTCTTTTGGACGTCAAAGTTTTGAAAAGTGAACTTTTTTTCTTCTTTTTTTAGCGTTTGCAGAAATGAATCTCATTTCCATACAAATTTTATTAATTTTGTTAAATATTCAGTAAAATATGTCAAATTAAATGAATTTTCAAAAACTGTGCTTTCTTCCCCCCCCCCCAAAAAAAAACTGATCATATAGTAAAAGTGCAGATTAGTAAACAGTCGAGAAATCGTAAACAAAAAGTAAAAGCAACAAATAATTTATAAGAAACGCAGTAGAATTTAATCATCTACTGTATACTTTTAAAGTTTGGAAACTGTTTGTAAGATTTTTTGATTTTTTTAAATTATAGTTCACCCTAAACAAGGTAGGACGCCACTGTAGACATAAGGGGCTACTGAGAAAAAGGGTGAAAGTTTTGGGGGGTCATCCTAAGTTGTGAGCTGTGAAGCGAGCTCTCTGTTTACATTAGTTTTAAATTTCTGAACGTCAGTAGAGTCGGGGAAACAGGGAGCAGGGAAGGAGTTTATTATCTCTTGATTTGTTTTCGTTAAGTTGAACATGCGAAAAACAACAAAAACAAATAGCCGTCGATTTTTTGGAGGTGGTCGCTTAAGTTTAAATGATTTCTTTGCTCAAAAGATAGTAAAAAAAAATTACTTATCCTATCACTAACCCTAAGTCCAGAGGGAGTTTACCACTCGGACTTTATGTAGTGGTAGGGTAACTCATTTTTTAATTTACCACCTCCAAAAAAATCAAAGCCATTTTTATTTTTCGTGTGTCGATAAGTCAACTTAACGAAAACACATTCAGAAATGATAAATCTTACAATCAGTTTCCACACTTTAAAATCATACGGGTCAGTAGATAATTACATTATCATGCGTTTGGTATAAGTTATTTGTTTGCTTGCTTTTCGACTGTTAACTATTCTGCACTTTTGCCGATAATATTTGTTACAGTCTGAATAAATTATATTAACTTTATGTTCAGCGTTGTTGAAATAGTCCGTGGAAATATATTTCAGGTTATGCGTATGAGGGGGAAAACCCCAGGGTTATAAACACTTAATATTGGATCAGGAAGATATATAACATTTCTTTCTTCCTTATCTTATAGATATACATGGAAAATTGTTTTGATATTGATAAGTAGTGATATGTATTTTTTTTTTATGGAAATCAGACAAGGCATGAAGCCACTTGATGTAAGGAGCTAAAAAAAATACTACTTCGGGGTCAAAAACTAGCCAACGATAAGTGTTAGATGGATAGATTTCGACCCAGAAAACAGCGATTCTTCCCCCTTTGCCAGAAATATCGCTCATGGAATGTGAGGACTAAAGGACAAAATAAGGGTAGCGAGAGTTACGAGGCTTTTGAAAGTAAACTGAAAGTTCACTTTTTACTCTCCTAAATTTCTTATATTCGATATACGAAATTCTTGTTTTTTTCAACAAGTTAAACAAGGTGATTTTTGTTTTTTTGTTTCAAATTTAAATATATATATATATATATATATATATATATATATATATATATATATATATATATATATATATATATATATATTAGCGTTTCTGCAAATTGCAGCATCTTCGATCTTATGATTTTTTTTTTTATGATTACATATTCGGCGAAACATGTCAAATAAATTACGTTTTCTTACACGAAATAATTGATAATATTTGTCACAACCTCAATAAATTATATTAACCCTTTCATGCATACTGCTGTTCCACAACAAATAGAAAAGTTGTTTTATCATAAATTTTGATTTGACCAATTATATTTGTTGCTTTTTAGTGAGAGTCAGGCACATCGAGGAATACGTTTTGCCTCCATCATTAGTCATTACGGGCCTTTTCGGAAGTCAGCTCAACTTGAACGCACGTGGTTCAAGAACAAGTTGTATGAGGTACATAGAATTTCTGTAAAAAATCATGTATGAAAGGTTAAAATGTGTATGTTTAACGTTATTGAAATGTCCCGGTTATACATAAGTGAGCATTTCTGCCAGCATACTTTCGGAGAATTTTCTAAAGAATGTGATTTTTTTTTTTTTTTGCAGAATATTTACCTGACACAGCTTGAGTAAGTGTTTGTTTTTTATGGAAGTCGCTCAAGACAAGGCATTAAGATACTTCATGTAAAGAGCTAAAAAAATACTACTTCAAGGTCAAAAACTAGCCACCGATGGATAGATTCTGACCCAGAAAATACCAATTCTTACTTCTTTGTCAGAAACATCGCTCATGGAATGTGAGGACTAAAGGACAAAATAAGGGAAGCGAGAGTCACGAGGCTGCCGAAAGTAAACCCAAGGTCCACTTTCTACTCTCCTGTTCTTCATACCACTTGAGGATACGTCCTATTCAATCAGTCCGACGATGGCCTTGTTTCTGTCGGGATGAGGTATTGCTCTGTGAAGTTCTATAAGGTCCACCCTCCCAGGCGTTACCTTCTCTCTTTGGGAAGGGATTAGTTTATTGCTAATCGGCTGAAGCACCCCTACCGGGGAATACCTACGGGCCTGCTCAGGCATTTTTGGCAGGCAAGAGTGTACTTCTCCTGGTGCACTGGCTTTTCAAAACCTCACCTAACCTTGTGTCGAACCTCCTGAATAGGAGGTAAATAAATAATATATACAACAGACAAAGGCCGGAGAATGCGTCGGTAGAAACGTTCAAGTAATACCGAGAACACCAAGAAATATTCCAACTGTTCAAACAAGATGGAGTTGTGTAGCTGAGGCTGACCCGAGGTCAATGTAGGTCTCATGAGGATCCGACTTTATTAGCAAATTGGACCACAAGATAAGCTTATTATCATGACGCAGGTGTCTTACTTTTTCTCTTTTCTTATAGTGGTAAGAATACTGACCTAATATAGTCAACACGAAACTAACGGGTTTCGCTTTGGCTTGTTATATACGTGTCATGAATCTACATCTCGACTTTGTTGTGCGATCTACAACTCATATTGTAATCAATACGGTGCTAGAGCAAGAAAAGCATTTCTCCTAATTGGTTTCGAAGGAATGTGTGGTTACCGAGCCTGTTACCCTATCTCTTAACCCTAACGTTCAAAGAAGAGACCATGCGATATTTCAGTAAATTATTCAATGAGAAGTCACTGAAGGCTTAGTAATCTATTTCGACAAATGAAGAGGTTACGTTAATTTAAACCAACTCAATTTTCGTCGTGTTTCCATAAATCATGAGCAAAATGTCGTCGATCTCAACACCGGAGCACATACACAAGGAATCGAAAGATCATAACTTGACGCGAAAATTTGTATATAGAAAAAAGTGAAAAGTATATGGTGTAACTATTTTTTCCTTGTAGATATCAAGCCAAAGTAGCATCTGTACGGTTTTAGATATTTTTCTTTGTAGATAACAAACCAAAACAGCACCTAATAACACAACACAATGAAAAATATCTAAAACCGTGATTAGTCACTGTGTTGCGTTATTAGGTGCTGCTTTGGTTTGAACGCGAACAATCGCTTCTCGGCCTCGAGGCGGCTCGAGCAGCTGGCTGTGATGGCAGGATTACGGAGGGCGAGATCGTTACTGCGTTGAAGCAAGTCGGCTTGAACAAATCTCCAGGACTCGATGGTCTGCCGTACGAAATGTATTTGAGGCTGTCGCCCATGTTTGTCCCAATTCTGAAGGATGTGTTTAACCACTGGTTTGCTCAGGAGTCAATCCCTGGACAGGTAACCAAAGGAGTGGTCACATTACTGAAGAAGGGGGACCAACCTGGTGGGGGTAATTTAGACGATTACAGGCCCATAACTCTGCTAAACACAGAGTTAAAGATTTTGGCCCGCGTTCTTGCGAACCGCCTGCAGGTTGTTATCGGTGATTTGATCAAGCCTGAGCAGAACTTTGCTGTGAAGGGGAGGTCGATTCAGAACAACTTGCATTTGATTCGCATGATCATAGAGGGGACAGAAGACGACGCTGAAGCCGCGCTGATCAATTTAGATCAGTCCAAGGCTTTCGATAGGGTCGACCATGGTTTCCTGAAAGCTGTTTTAGCGGCTGCCGGTTTTGGTCCGGACTTCCGCAGGTGGATCTCCATTCTGTATGACTCGCCGACGGCAGTGGTGCAAGTCAACGGAAAGAGGTCGGAATCGTTCGTTGTTTCTCGGTCGGTACGTCAGGGTTGTCCGCTGTCGTCCCTGCTCTACATCCTGGCGCTGGAACCCTTCCTTCGCAAATTAAGGGATCAGGCGACAACACCAGTCCTGCGCGGAATCGCTATCCCTCCTCGCAAAGCGCGAGTCAGGGTTTCCGCGTTTGCCGATGATGTCACCGTTTGCGTGTCGAGCCGTACTGACATTCGAACGGTGATTAAGGCGCTCGCTCGGTACGAAGAAGTGACAGGGGCCATAGTCAACCGCAGCAAGTCGAACGGCCTGCGGTTGGGTGCCTGGAGCGGAGAGACCGCTCTTCCAGGTGACTTCAGCTGGTCGGATGGCCCGGTTCGAATCCTCGGCGTATGGTTCGGGCCGGGCCTCCAGCTGGAAAAGAACTGGTCGGAAGTACAGACAAAGGTCGAATCGTCGGTCCAGGCTTGGATTCGAAGGAAGCTTTCCTTAAAGGGCAGAGCGGAGGCGTGCGCCACTTACGTCTTCCCTCTCATCCTTTACCGGCTGTCTGTACTACCACTGCCTGCGGCCCGCCTTCACGCTTTCACGCGCTTGCTCTTCTCGCTTCTTTGGAAGGGCCGGAAAGCGTACGTCCGCAGACAGGTCTGTACTCAAGTTCCGAGTGTGGGAGGCTTGGGGATGCCTGACTTGGCAAGTCATCGACATGCCGAGAGACTGGCTTTCCTGAGTCGGACTTTGATGGAATACACTCCGTGGGTCCCTGCGGTCGGGAGCGCCTTTCCCAACCTCATACCCGACCTCTCGGTCGAAGGTCGACGTAGGCCGAGAGGGGAGCCCTTGTTCTTCGCCGAATGCCGGGCCGCGCTTAGAGCGTTGCCGGGGTCCAGTAACCTTGCCAGGTCTAGGAAGAGACTATATCGGGATCTAGTGGAGGGGACCGCTTCGGATCCACTTGAGGAGCGGCTTGGATGGTCGAGGGAGGAGTCCCGCTCCCAGTGGAGTTGGGCGCCGGGCCAGAGTTATCTCAACAATTCTGAGTATTCTCTGACCTGGCGACTGGTTCGGAACGCACTGCCCCTCTATGGCAGACTACGCAGAGACGGCTTAAGGGACGTCCCCTTATGCCCGCGCTGTGAAGACGACGAAGAAGAAACGGCCGAGCACGCCTTTTTCACCTGCAGCAAAGTTCGACGTCTCTGGGAGTATGTCGGAGAGGTGACGGCTCGCATCGACGCCGAGCAGCCGATGGTCCTGGATGTCGCATCTGTCATCAACAACGCAGCTCCGCAATGGACGGGGGAAAAACGAATGGTGTTTCTGACCATCCTAGCCGTAGCGAGACTAGTGACGTGGGTTACACGTCTTGATGAGGTTCATGGGGTTGGATCGGTTTCAGATCGCGATCTGGTAGTTTACTTTAAACATCAACTTAAAGTGAAAATCAGATGCGATTGGAAGCGATTACATCGCATGGATTTCAATAGGAGATGGGTGCATGACACTAGTTTGTGCATCCGACGAGGCGCCAAGTTTGAGTTCGTGTTCCCTCCATAGTTATGGCACACGCGGTACTAGGTTCTACGGAACCCACCCCTGTAGACTTTTTTAATTAAAAGAGCAACTCTTAACTAGTAGGAATGAGAGATATCCTGTCCTTATATTATTTTTGCCGGCACTAGAGAGCTTCCAAAGATTCCCACTTCCATTTTTTACTTTGTCCCCGGTCGC
Organism: Sepiola atlantica; assembly: GCA_963556195.1. NCBI lineage: Eukaryota > Metazoa > Mollusca > Cephalopoda > Sepiida > Sepiolidae > Sepiola > Sepiola atlantica. The sequence continues at coordinate 90,353,815 of OY744521.1, read as the reverse complement.
TTGAAACCTTTGGCATTACCATCTTGGAAGCCGCCATCCACCCCAGATCCCATTCCCGATGAAGTTATTTTTGAATACCCCTCTTTTAAATTCCCACTCCCATTTAGGGACCGACCCGCTTGTTTTCGGTCTTGGGCCGGAAAACAGCGGGTGGTCCAACACTTAGCAACGAGGGAAAGACGGGCCATACTAACCCCCCTTTTTTATCATTTTATTTGGTTCTTTATTTTTCTTTCTTTTTGGGTGTTTTTAATATTTTTTCCCACTCCCACGATAATTGTCATTTACAACGTAAATTTTTTGGGATATGTTAAGTAGGGATCCATCCACAGAGTGAATGCGGTATTTTGGTGCAATAATCTGGTTAAGAGTAAGCAAAAGTTTTTATTTTCTGTCTTTGTTGTATTTTTTGTTGAAAATAAAAAATGTTAAATGCTTGTGTCACTTATCCCCGACCCCCCCTCCCCCTACATCCCGGGCGCTATGCCTAAGGTCTGGTGAGTTCCCTAAGGTTTGTAAAATCTCCATCTGTAGATAAAGATGGAGGTTGTCCGAGGGAATTCACCGGCCTAAATAACTTCTCGGCCTTTTGGCTAAGATCAAAGTGTAGTATCTGTTCTCAGTTGCGACATTTTCATTTTACCCAGAGTCCAGTGATCAGCTACCGGGCCTATTGGCAAGGTTAAAGCTTTTTACTATTGACTAAGCCCCCTTTTGGGGCTTTTGTCGACTCCCCCTTTTGGGGAGTTTTTTCACTTTTTTCTCCCCCTTTTGGGGATTTTTTCTCTTTTTTTTTATTTTCTCTCTTTTATGTTATTTCTATCTAAATCCTCCCCCGTTGGGGAGGCAGCTCCCCGTTGGTAGAGCTAGGTCTTCTATATTGTAGTTCCTCCCCCTCTTGGGGAGGCAGCTCCCCGTTGGTAGAGCTAGGCTTTCATTGTATATTAATTTTTTAAATTCTTTTTTCAGAGTCTGACTGCTTGTCCCAACTTAAGCAGCCGGCAGGTTCGGGGAAGACTCACGTGCCTTTTGGCGACGGTCTCCCTGATTCCGAATCGGCGGGTTGTGGACAGCAGACAGATCCAGTTGCGATGGAGGCCACCTGGGTCTCAAAAGCCAGAGCTGTCTTGGCTAAAGACAGCGAGAGGGGTGTGGCCGCGAAGGGCACCCCTGTGAAAGTGGGTGGCACACCCGAGTGCCCCCTAGGAGGTGTAGCCCCGCAGGGCACCTCCGGATCCTTGTTGGGAAGTGTCGTGCCGTGCGACACTCCAGTCCGGTCGGGGGGTGGCACACCCGAGTGCCCCCCAGGAGGTGTAGCCCCGCAGGGCACCTCCGGATCCTTGTTGGGGAGTGTCGTGCCGTGCGACACTCCAGTCCGGTCGGGGGGTGGCACACCCGAGTGCCCCCCAGGAGGTGTAGCCCCGCAGGGCACCTCCGGATCCTTGTTGGGGAGTGTCGTGCTGTGCGACACTCCAGTCCAGTCGGGGGGTGGCACACCCGAGTGCCCCCCAGGAGGTGTAGCCCCGCAGGGCACCTCCGGATCCTTGTTGGGGAGTGTCGTGCCGTGCGACGCTCCAGTGTCTGATGACGGCCCAGATTTGGTGTTTGGGGATTTCGAGAAAATCCCAGGGGTTATCCTCTCTCCTGAGGAGTTTTTTGCCGGGTTTGACAATACTCCTTTTGAATCCGTTGCAGGAAATAAAAAAGCCCCTTTACTCAGAAAGTCCCAATCACTGGATTTGGGGGTAGCACAGGGCCGGTACGACCCTAAATTGTTTTTCGGGTGCTCCTCGGGGGGTTCTTCATCGGCGGAGTCGGAGGGGGAGAGCCTTGGCAGGAGGAAGGAGAGGAAGGGAGTGCCAAAAGTCCGGAGCAGGCCGTCCGCCACAAAGCTCCCAGCCAAAACCAAGCCGGAGACCACTACATGGGGTCCCCAGTCCAAAAAGACCCCGGAAGACTATAGGGAACTCTTCAGGGGAAAATACCAGGAGTATACCGAGGGCAGTACCATTCGACTTGTCCCGGGTACTCTGGAGAACCTGAGGAGGAGAATAGTCTCCCTGGTGACAACAGATGCCAAACTCAAGGGACTCACTGGAGTCACCAGGGACAAAATGTTCCGGATGCTGGTGGACCTCAAGATACCGGCGACCTACATCACAAAGAGGTCCTATGCGATGTGGGACATCCTGCTCCCAACCCAGCAGGAGGCGGAAAAGGTGGCAAAAGGAGACTTTGGCTGGAAAGACCTCCAATTCAAGCCGGAGTACCTTGAAAAGAGAAGGACAAACGTCACCATTCTCGGCGTCCCATGCTGTGTCAGCGCTGACCATTTAGGCGCAATAATGTCACAGTATGGAGATGTCGAAGAGGTTATTCCGGTCCGTGGCCCCCGCAACATCCAAACGGGGGAATTTAAATTCCGGATGAGGTTGGAGCGTGCGGGTTTCCAACAAATTCCTGCCCAACTCAAGTGCGAGAGCTGGACGATGTCCATCATCGTGGAGGGACGGAGGCCACATTGTTGGCATTGCCAGACGCCGGGGCATATGTCCAAGGACTGCCCCAGGAGAAAGACCCCGGCACCCGTCCCAGCCAAAGCTCCAGCTCCAGTGGCAGCGGGAAAACCCAGAGCACCCGTTCCAGCCAAAGCTCCAGCTCCAGTGGCGGCAGAGGAACCAAACGCACCCGCCCCAGCCAAAGCTCCAGCTCCAGTGGCGGCGGAGAAGCCTGAGGAGGAGGGATTCAGCCCGGTAACCTCCAGGAGGGGAAAGAAAGCCCTCCCTAACAAAAGGAAGCTCCAACAGTCATCGGAGTCAGAGGAGGAGCCAGCGGCCAACGAAGAGAGGATGGCAGTGGAGGGGCCGGCAGAGCCCCAAGAAAAGGACCCGAGGGCCAAAAAGATCAGAGAGGCCGAAGACTGTGGGGCTACTCCGACTGTCCAGGCACCAACACCCCCGGGGGTACAGGACTCCACTCCTCTCTCCAAAACACCCACAACGGCCGTTGCGGAAGCAGCAGGGACCAAAGAGTCCGCCCCAGCCAAGACGCCCCCTCCTCCACCAGCTGGAAGGCAGGTAAGGACAAAGAGGTCCCCTTTCCTGCCGGGGGAGAGGATTTGTGCAGCCAACGCCTCCCAGGTTCACCCAGATCTAAGTGCAAGGCAAAGGCAATACCTCAAACAGATGCAGGCTTTCACCCATGTGAAGGGAAAGCGGGTGGAGAGCCCCCAGAAGTTCCGGGAGGCCCCCATGATGACCACCTTCCTGAGAGAGAACAAGGGGAGCAGGACAAATGCTCTCTGGAGGATGGTGGAGGAGGGGAAAACAGCATTCCCGGGGTTCAAACTAATTGACGAGGAGCACCCTTCCCTTAAAAAATTATCTTTTCAATGTCCGGGGAGGGTCCCTGTTTATGTTCACCCCTCTTTCTTTCGGGCCCTTAAACTAACCTTCCCCTTGGACGTGGGAGGTTTGGCACGAGACGGACGGATTTCGTCCGAACTGCTGACCGGCAGTCTCGGTCAGGCCTTCGGCGTCCTCACTCCCGAGGACTTTAGCCCCGTTTGCGACACTAACTGATGGGGATCACAAATTTGAACTTGGCTTGTTGGAATGTGAGGGGCATGAGATCCCGAGGCAAAGCTGCTCGCGTGCTAAGGGATCTCGTGGCCCGTAAGGTAGATGTAGCTGCGATCGAAGAGACCCACTTCTGTTCGTACGGGGATTGTGATGTGCTGACTGACGACTTTGACGTCTACTCAGCATATGGCGATGTTCGTAGAAGTGGCATCTCGGTGATGGTTAGACGCAGCCTGTCGGCGAACGTTAGCGTTGTTCATACGGATGCGGCGGGACGGCTGGTCGTGGTCGATGTTGCCGTCGAAAACAGCAAGTTTCGGATCGTTGCGGTTTATGCGCCTAACATTGCTGGCGAGAGGGTTTCCTTTTTTCGACGATTGGAGGCGTTCCTCGGGGGTCCGGAGCGAGTAGTTTTAATGGGGGACTGGAATGCCATCCTAGACCCCAAGATAGATAAGGTCGGTGGGAATAGAGGGTCGGCGTGGTGTGAGAGCAGTCTGTCTGACCTGATGGCCTCGTGCGATCTTGTCGACAGATTTCGTGTCGATCACCCAGGGCGGGAGATGTGGACGTGGTATACTAGCGCGGCCTTCTGTCCGAGTACCTACTTGGACAGAATGTTAGTTAGAAGAGGCGACATAGATTTCTTATCTTGTCCCACGTTCACTATGTTAGGACATTCGGACCATAAATTAGTTATGGCCCGTCTGAACTTAAGCGATAGGCCTAGGTTGGCTGGGTACTGGAAGTTTAATACCTCCTTGCTGGAGATACGAGACTTCCGGGAACAGCTGACGTTACTACTTCAGCAGGGACTAGTGGGGGTGGTTATCGGGAGTAGATACTGGGTCAAAACTAAGGCTCGTGTTAGAAGCTTTTGTGTCCGCTACAGCCAGCGCCTCGCTCAAGATAGGGCTAGGACACAAAAGCAGGCAGAGGATAAGATGACCCGGGCGGTGGCGGGGGGGGATCCCCTAGAGATAGCCTTAATTACGGGGGACCTCAATCGCTTGGCCAGCGAGCGATATGAGGGACAAGTAGTTAGAGCTAGGTTAAAGAAAGTCTCTCACGAAGCCGTGAATGTTGACGCTGTTGAGCGTAAGGCTGCTTTACGTCGTGGCTCGGACGGGTACATTCGGAAGGTGAAAAACCTGGAAGGACATACCCTGGTATCGACTCGTGAGATTTGTGAGGGGTTCCGTGAGCATTTGGAGGAACGCTTCACCCAACTGCCCAGACTCCGCGGCCAGGAGTTTGACAGCTATTTGGCTGACTCGCCCCGCCTCGAGGCGGCTCGAGCAGCTGGCTGTGATGGCAGGATTACGGAGGGCGAGATCGTTACTGCGTTGAAGCAGGTCGGCTTGAACAAATCTCCAGGACTCGATGGTCTGCCGTACGAAATGTATTTGAGGCTGTCGCCCATGTTTGTCCCAATTCTGAAGGATGTGTTTAACCACTGGTTTGCTCAGGAGTCAATCCCTGGACAGGTAACCAAAGGAGTGGTCACATTACTGAAGAAGGGGGACCAACCTGGTGGGGGTAATTTAGACGATTACAGGCCCATAACTCTGCTAAACACAGAGTTAAAGATTTTGGCCCGCGTTCTTGCGAACCGCCTGCAGGTTGTTATCGGTGATTTGATCAAGCCTGAGCAGAACTTTGCTGTGAAGGGGAGGTCGATTCAGAACAACTTGCATTTGATTCGCATGATCATAGAGGGGACAGAAGACGACGCTGAAGCCGCGCTGATCAATTTAGATCAGTCCAAGGCTTTCGATAGGGTCGACCATGGTTTCCTGAAATCTGTTTTGGCGGCTGCCAGTTTTGGTCCGGACTTCCGCAGGTGGATCTCCATCCTGTATGACTCGCCGACGGCAGTGGTGCAAGTCAATGGAAAGAGGTCGGAATCGTTCGTTGTTTCTCGGTCGGTACGTCAGGGTTGTCCGCTGTCGCCCCTGCTCTACATCCTGGCGTTGGAACCCTTCCTTCGCAAATTAAGGGATCAGGCGACAACACCAGTCCTGCGCGGAATCGCTATCCCTCCTCGCAAAGCGCGAGTCAGGGTTTCCGCGTTTGCCGATGATGTCACCGTTTTCGTGTTGAGCCGTACTGACATTCGAACGGTGATTAAGGCGCTCGCTCGGTACGAAGAAGTGACAGGGGCCATAGTCAACCGCAGCAAGTCGAACGGCCTGCGGTTGGGTGCCTGGAGCGGAGAGACCGCTCTTCCAGGTGACTTCAGCTGGTCGGATGGCCCGGTTCGAATCCTCGGCGTATGGTTCGGGCCGGGCCTCCAGCTGGAAAAGAACTGGTCGGAAGTACAGACAAAGGTCGAATCGTCGGTCCAGGCTTGGATTCGAAGGAAGCTTTCCTTAAAGGGCAGAGCGGAGGCGTGCGCCACTTACGTCTTCCCTCTCATCCTTTACCGGCTGTCTGTACTACCACTGCCTGCGGCCCGCCTTCACGCTTTCACGCGCTTGCTCTTCTCGCTTCTTTGGAAGGGCCGGAAAGCGTACGTCCGCAGACAGGTCTGTACTCAAGTTCCGAGTGTGGGAGGCTTGGGGATGCCTGACTTGGCAAGTCATCGACATGCCGAGAGACTGGCTTTCCTGAGTCGGACTTTGATGGAAGACACTCCGTGGGTCCCTGCGGTCGGGAGCGCCTTTCCCAACCTCATACCCGACCTCTCGGTCGAAGGTCGACGTAGGCCGAGAGGGGAGCCCTTGTTCTTCACCGAATGCCGGGCCGCGCTTAGAGCGTTGCCGGGGTCCAGTAACCTTGCCCGGTCTAGGAAGAGACTATATCGGGATCTAGTGGAGGGTACCGCTTCGGACCCACTTGAGGAGCGGCTTGGATTGTCGAGGGAGGAGGCCCGCTCCCAGTGGAGTTGGGCGCCGGGCCAGAGTTATCTCAACAATTCTGAGTATTCTCTGACCTGGCGACTGGTTCGGAACGCACTGCCCCTCTATGGCAGACTACGCAGAGATGGCTTAAGGGACGTCCCCTTATGCCCGCGCTGTGAAGACGACGAAGAAGAAACGGCCGAGCACGCCTTTTTCACCTGCAGCAAAGTTCGACGTCTCTGAGAGGTGACGGCTCGCATCGACGCCGAGCAGCCGATGGTCCTGGATGTCGCATCTGTCATCAACAACGCAGCTCCGCAATGGACGGGGGAAAAACGAATGGTGTTTCTGACCATCCTAGCCGTAGCGAGACTAGTGACGTGGGTTACACGTCTTGATGAGGTTCATGGGGTTGGATCGGTTTCGGATCGCGATCTGGTAGTTTACTTTAAACATCAACTTAAAGTGAAAATCAGATGCGATTGGAAGCGATTACATCGCATGGATTTCAATAGAAGATGGGTGCATGACACTAGTTTGTGCATCCGACGAGGCGCCAAGTTTGAGTTCGTGTTCCCTCCATAGTTATGGCACACGCGGTACTAGGTTCTACGGAACCCACCCCTGTAGACTTTTTTAATTAAAAGAGACACTCTTAACTAGTAGGAATGAGAGATATCCTGTCCCTATATTATTTTTGCCGGCACTAGAGAGCTTCCAAAGATTCCCACTTCCATTTTTTACTTTGTCCCCGGTCGCTTGAAACCTTTGGCATTACCATCTTGGAAGCCGCCATCCACCCCTGATCCCATTCCCGATGAAGTTATTTTTGAATACCCCTCTTTTAAATTCCCACTCCCATTTAGGGACTGACCCGCTTGTTTTCGGTCTTGGGCCGGAAAACAGCGGGTGGTCCAAACACTTAGCATCGAGGGAAAGACGGGCCATACTAACCCCCCTTTTTTTTTTCTTTTTTTTTTTTTATCATTTTATTTGGTTCTTTATTTTTCTTTCTTTTTGGGTGTTTTTAATATTTTTTCCCACTCCCACGATAATTAACATTTACAACGTAAATTTTTTGGGATATGTTAAGTAGGGATCCATCCACAGAGTGAATGCGGTATTTTGGTGCAAGAATCTGGTTAAGAGTAAGCAAAAGTTTTTATTTTCTGTTTTTGTTGTATTTTTGTTGGAAATAAAAAATGTTAAATGCTTGTCTCACTTATCCCCGACCCCCCCTCCCCCTACATCCCGGGCGCTATGCCTAAGGTCTGGTGAGTTCCCTAAGGTTTGTAAAATCTCCATCTGTAGATAAAGATGGAGGTTGTCCGAGGGAATTCACCGGCCTAAATAACTTCTCGGCCTTTTGGCTAAGATCAAAGTGTAGTATCTGTTCCGATGGATACTGCACGCATGTCCTGTGCAGTTCTAGGAGGTCCACTCTCCCAGGCTTCGCCTCCCCTCTTTGGGGAGGAGTAAGTTTATTGCTTACTGCCTGAGGCGCCCCTACCGGGGAATGCCGACGGGGCTGCCCAGGCAATTTTTAAATGGCCAGAGTGCTCACCTCTCGAGCGCTGGCTTTTAACCCCACTTACTCGACCCAAGCTGTGGTCATATCTTACTTGTGGGAGTAAGATAAAACTGGCCTTGTGCCTAACTCCTAGCGAAGGAGTAAATAAATATCACGATATCGCTTCTCGGCCTTTTGGCTAAGATCAAAGTGTAGTATCTGTTCCGATGGATACTGCACGCCTGTCCTGTGCAGTTCTAGGAGGTCCACCCTCCCAGGCTTTGCCTCCCCTCTTTGGGGAGGAGTAAGTTTATTGCTTACTGTCTGAGGCGCCCCTACCGGGGAATGCCGACGGGGCTGCCCAGGCAATTTTTAAATGGCCAGAGTGCTCACCTCTCGAGCGCTGGCTTTTCAAACCCCACTGGCTCGACCCGATCTTGGGTCACATCTTACTTGTGGGAGTAAGATAAAACTGGCCTTGTGCCTAACTCCGCGAGGAGTAAATAAATATCACGATATCGCTTCTCGGCCTTTTGGCTAAGATCAAAGTGTAGTATCTGTTCCGATGGATACTGCACGCATGTCCTGTGCAGTTCTAGGAGGTCCACTCTCCCAGGCTTCGCCTCCCCTCTTTGGGGAGGAGTAAGTTTATTGCTTACTGCCTGAGGCGCCCCTACCGGGGAATGCCGACGGGGCTGCCCAGGCAATTTTTAAATGGCCAGAGTGCTCACCTCTCGAGCGCTGGCTTTTAACCCCACTTACTCGACCCAAGCTGTGGTCATATCTTACTTGTGGGAGTAAGATAAAACTGGCCTTGTGCCTAACTCCTAGCGAAGGAGTAAATAAATATCACGATACCTGGCACACGCTAGGAAGTAAGTGTAGTATCTGTTCCGATGGATACTGCCCCTATAGACGGATGTCGTCTTGTCCTTCGGGGCTTGATTCCACCTGTCTGTGGGTTTGTCCTGTGCAGTTCTAGGAGGTCCACCCTCCCAGGCTTCGCCTCCCCTCTTTGGGGAGGAGTAAGTTTATTGCTTACTGCTTGAGGCGCCCCTACCGGGGAATGCCGACGGGGCTGCCCAGGCAATTTTTAATGGCCAGAGTGCTCACTTTCTCGGGCGCTGGCTTTTCAAACCCCACTTACTCGACCCAAGCTGTGGTCACATCTTACTTGATAGTAAGATAAAACTGGCCTTGTGCCTAACTCCTGCAGAGGAGTAAATAAATATCACGATGATCAATGGAGAACAAAGTGAACGCTTGAGCTAGCTCCTTTTTTTTCACTCCTATAACTACTTAACATTCCTAAATAACAGCATTAAAAAAGCTGCTTCATTCACCAATTTAATAAAAACCCATCGTGTTATAAACGTGTACATGTTTACGAAATATCAGCATTTTTGTAAACATGCATTGAGTTAGGGTTGGGTTATGGGGTCAGGTCTTCACGTCGGGATCAATGAACCCCTCATTTCTCGCCATACAAAATGCAGAATAAACGCCACTGTGGAGTGCATCGTGGAATAGTGGACAGTTACAATGGATGTGCGCAGAGTTTATGTGGAAGCAATAAACGATTAATTCAAGACAAGTTGCTATTTCACGAAATTTAACAAAAATGAAGTTTCCAAAATTAATAAAATATTTTATTTTAATCACGTAACTGTTTTTAATTTAATTTATTTTCATGCGTTGAAAAAAGTTTATTTCTTTATAAAGATATTTTGTAGGAGGCCCCGCCAGAAAAAATAGATAAAATGCGGATTGTAGCAAAAGAAAGTGTTAGTACTTACTCAAGTCATTCAATATCTGCATAAAAATATCGTTTCCCTTATATTTCTACCTCCACATAAATTCACACAGAAGCTGTCTACAATTCCACGATGAATTCAACAGCGGCGTTTATTCTGCATTTTCTATTGCAAGAAATGAAGGTTTTAATGATCTCAACGTGGAGACCTGGACCATAACTCTAACCCCATGCAGTTGGTACGGCGGGCGAAAAATGAGGGTCTCATCGATTTCAATTGGGAGACCAGGACTCTAATCTTAACCCTAACCCGACGCACGTCTAGACAAGACTCACAAAAGTTGTCCAATGGTGTGTGCGCGCACTGCTCACGACTAGCGAGGTTATTTTTTTTATTATTTCTCAAAATTCATTTTTTCATTAGTGGCGGGGATCTTCTACAAAAGTTCCCTTTATAGTTGTAATTTTTACATATAAAATTAATGAAAGCAACAAAAAAAATCTTAAAAAAAAAAAAACAACAACATAACTCTATATTTTCTAAATTCAATCGTAACCGTTCGTAAATTAAAAAAAAAAGCAAGCACCAGCAGTAAGGCCTTAACCAATCTCATTGACTTGCAAGGTCAAGGTTAAAGGCACAATTAAGAACTTGGTTAAGTGCGACCCACCGACCGACATAGCTGATAACGGAGTGGCAATATCCGCATCCAAAAATAATAATTATACTATTAGATATCGTACGAATTTATCAACGCACTTTAGTAGCATTTATTTATTAATTTATACATTCATTTTATATGTCTGTTTGATCGGTGATCGTAAATCACAGACCGTAATTCTACGGTCATCATCGAAATAGTAAAGTAATGAATAATGAACACTCTTTGTCTTTGAAGCCTCGGCGAGTGCATGATTGGTTTAATGAACGTCCAGTACAAATCCGATCGCAGCTATTGTTTGTGCTCGTTTACGCACTGATACTGTTGGGATAATCACGTTGACACACTAGTTCTTGTTAGAATCACCGAAGTTAAGCAACGTTGAACCTGGCCAGTACCAAATGGGTGTCCATTGTTGGAATACTAGGCGCTGAAAAAAATTTTTTTTTTAACTACAGCCCTGAAGATGTCTTTAGCAAGTACTTCAGTATAATCTGATAATCCACACATGGGATGACGCAGCAGAACAACTGCCCTCTGAGCGAAAGTTCTGTTCTCAATCATGTCATGAAGCTCTCCAGAGAGATTATGTAATTTGTTCCGTTTTTTTTTTACTGTTGGGAAAGTATGGAGCCGTAATCCTTGGATCCGAGTGAAGTATGGTTTGTTCGGTCCTAGAAGGCAATCATCCCAAGCATTATCTCCTACTTCGGCGTCCTTACCAGCAGATTTTTAACCCATCCAGAGTGCCCCCTATTTTGGGGGAGCTGAATTCCTCTCTAATAACATGTCTAACTTTGCTACAGTAGAAGACTGGTAAATAAACTAATACTTTTGAGGAAAGTTATGAACCTTTCAGTTATGGGTAGAAAATAACTTGTATTCAGTTAATCATATATAATGATTCCTGTAGAAAAAATATTGCGTTTCGGCGTTAAATAACTTTTTAAAAGGGCTGATATGCCATAAAAACAGGGGTTTAAGGAGGCAACGCGATCATTTTTGCTTGAGCGAAAGAAACGATAGCTCCTTTTTATATTCAGCTAAAATGGAGCGTGAGCAACTCCACTTGGGGCTAAAGGGAAGAATTTTAGCACTTCTCCCTCAAAAATTATTTGATTTTTTAAAACATTAAAAAAAAGAAAGTTTAAGCTTTTTCATAACTAGTAAATGTTTGAGAGAGAGAGAGAGAGAGAGAGAGAGAGAGAGAGAGAGAGAGAGAGAGAGACAAAACAAAGTAACTTTTCAGATTTTTGTATAGAAGCAAGCATGATTTGTCAGCTAGGTATTACATTTTCAATGGGGCATTTTGGGGGGAAAACAGTCTGGGAAAACTCCCTCGAAAAGAGTCAGTCATTGTAGAAAGCCTTTGATTGAGCGCCGAAAAAGAGCCGCTCCTTTTGTTTTTAAAATGAGATGGAGCTGGAGCACTACCTTCTTGAAAATTAGGAACGTGAAAAGGAAACCAGCTGGAATTTTAGATATATATAGGCCAAACATGATTAAATAACACGGAGTATTTTTGCTTGATAAGACTTTTTTTTATTTTTTCAATTTTCCGAATAGTCAATTTTGTGTTTCGGTCAAATTGCTGTATGTAAGTTCCATGTGATTTTCGTTCCATTTTCTTTTTCTTTTTTTTTGTTGCGAGTATTTTCGATTTTATTCGTCGAATTATCTCTAGGCGTTGTTAATTTTTGTTTCTTAAAAAATATGTTTTTACTGTAAGAAGTTTTTATTATTTTAACAGCCAGTAAAATAGAGACATACAAAGGTGGAACAAGTGTTTCAGTTTTGTACATTTTATTTTTATACCGACCGTAGAAACATGCAGACATTTAAATGTAATGTTAACAATCACCTTGCTGCCCAGCTTCCCTCCTATCACAGTAGCCCCTTACGCTTCAGTGACAGTATGCCTTGTTTAAGGTGAATAAAACTTATGAATTCTTTTTTTTAAACCTCTGAGGACCAAGAATCCACCTTCAAAATAAATATATTATACCCGTGTCCACGTGTTCCCAATAAACAGCAGCAAAATAATTGAACTTATTTAATTTGGGAAACACGGCAGTGGTATGCTGGTTAATTGACAGGCTTAGCGGACAATGAAATTTGCGTCTTGATAAATTAATGGTTTGCATAAGAGAAACTGTAGAGTTTATGTTGATTACTGGCACGTGGAATTGGTTAAAAGATATATTTTAATTATTTATTTCTAGGATATACGAAAATAAGTGGTCAGCATACATGTACAAATCACAGCTTAGGATTATACAACGTTAATAAATTTCACAAACAATTTATATAAATAAAACATAGTATACAAATATACAAACAGAATATATTCATAATTTTACAAAGTATGAAAGATTGTACGTGTGACTTGTTTATTTGTGTGTGTAAGTTCAGGCAGTTAAATTGTTTTCCTTGTCGACTGGAACAAAGCAATTAATCAACGTAAGAAGTGCGTGTATATGTTTGCCAGTGTGTGAATATGTGTATTCGCGGAACCGTATGCGCGCAAACGGTTTTGAGCACTTTCTTGGCCTCATATGCGCTCGAGGTGGATCAAAGAAGCAAATTCGACGATTTCACAGAAACGCCCCTGATTGGCTCAAAATATATTTATTTGTTTTTTTAATTCAGGCGAATGTGTGCGTGAAGACATGTGTGCATAAACGGTTTTGAGCACTTACATTTTGTGCACCAAAGGGTGAACTTCCTCCGCTACATATGTGCGGCATAAAAATTCATAGCAGTTTCGTTCCTCCCTTCTCTCAGCTAGACTCTGGAGGAGGCCTCTGTCGAAAGCGTGTTGTGTCCTCCTTTTTGACCGGCTTCTGTGTAACTGGACTTCCGTCATTGTGTTGAATCAGTTTATATGAAGCAACAGGTTCCACGGAGCTTGTTTATTTTGGGCTGGTAAAAAATTTCAGTCTGCGGACGTAACTGTAGACTATCACATGAATTGCTATTTTCATAATTTTCTTCTTAATCTGCTTGGAGCCTCTTTATGTAAATAAATGTGATTTTAGTTTTTGAGTCGTTTTATTTGTGTGTGTTCTCGCTTTTGGTTTATAAATTTAGCCTATTTTTTTTAGCCAGACCAAAAAGCCGCTCCTTTTGTTTTTAAAATGAGATGGAGCTGGAGCACTACCTTCTTGAAAATTAGGAGCGTGAAAAGGGAACCAGCTCGAATTTTAGATATATATAGGCCAAACATGATTAAATAACACAGAGTATTTTTGCTTGATAAGACTTTTTTATTTTTTCAATTTTCCGAATGGTCAATTTTGTGTTTCGGTCAAATTGCTGTATGTAAGTTCCATGTGATTTTCGTTCAATTTTCTTTTTTTTTTGTTGCGAGTATTTTCGATTTTATTCGTCGAATTATCTCTAGGCGTTGTTAATTTTTGTTTCTTAAAAAATATGTTTTTATTGTTAGAAGTTTTTATTATTTTAACAGCCAGTAAAATAGAGACATACAAAGGTGGAACAAGTGTTTCAGTTTTGTACATTGGGAGAGCTGGGTTTCTTACTAAGCTGACCTTGTGTCTGACCTTGCCGCTGTGGGAGGCAGCTAAATTTATTTTTTTCAATTAACATTATTATGTTTTGCTGTTGTTTTTATTTTTATGTTTTTTTTAATTTATTTATTTATAGCAATCCTTCCATGAGATGTTTTTTCAAATGTTTCTACTTAGTCGAAACTTGATTTTAGGCTACCGTCCAAACAATTATTCGGGTGGGAGAGGGAGACGGGGAGGGCGTCTTTTTTTTTAATTTTATTTTTATATTTTGTTTGTTGTTGTATTTTTTGTTTGTTAATCAGCCTTACAACAGTCAGTTTAATTTAGTAACAAAAACACTGTATGACGTAGGGATGTCTCTACATTATAATAACAATAACAACAACAACAAAAGAACAGGAAGAAAAGTTTTTTTTTAACCTAGTAAAGATCTGGAGAGAGAGAGAGAGAGAGAGAGAGAGAGCGAGAGAGAGAGAGAGAGAGAAAGAGAGAGATGGAGAAAGAGAGAGAGAGAGCGAGAGAGAGAGGGAGAAAGAGAAAGAGACTGAGAATGATCATGAAATAGATTGAAAATGAGGATTTTGTAAAATAATGAAAATTAATTTCACTCACGGTACACGCACACACACATATTACGTACTGGAGAGTTTGAATTACCTACTAGACACCATCCACGAGTGTCTTCGGTATCTCTGTACAAGGGTTCGTCAGGACAACCTGACATGAGGATACTTCACCCTACAAGTAAACCCTGACCAAATATTCAAAATAACATAGGATTTGCCCATACGATGAAATGGTGCACCTACTCCAAGTGATGTTACCTCAAGTAACAGCACTTAGCTGGATACTCCACCAAACTAGATGAATTCTTGTTTTGGAATCCGGTAAGATCAAGAGACCACAAGAAAGATATACTATAACATATTTAACTGGTCAATTGGGGAGAGGAAAATTAATGTTCTTCACTTCTTTACTAACCCTAACGTTTGAGAGATAAAGGAGAACTTTAAAAGAATATTCGAACATCTATGTATCTCATATAGAGATCAATTGTTAGCCCCAGGAAGGGGGCCCCTTGATTTCTGAGAACTTCAACTGAAGTAAAATGAGACAAAAAAGTTAGGTGGGTAGGGGAGTCATGTGTCATATACGTCAGAGTTTTATAAACTGAAATATTTGTTGGAAGTAGTGTTTTAAACTTCCCCCTTTGTTAACTTTTTTGTTTTTTAAGTTAAAAAAAAACTCGTTTGGTTGCTTTCCAATAATATTCATTAAATATCAAATTTTCAGATTGCTACAAGTCAGAGGTGACTTTGCAACTAGGTTCGAATTCTTCGACCGGCAAGAATAAACATCTTATACACTGAAGATTGCATAAGCATGTAACGCCGGTGTCTGTAGGTAATAAAAATAAATATTTATTTTTAAAATTTTGTTATCGACCCCTTAAATACAATTACTGGGGATACATGAGAAATTAATAATAAGCAGTCACACTAGGCGTGATACAATGTTCCAGCCTCTGTTCAGCCTCTGTTGTTGTTGAACACTGTCCAACTTAGCTTACTGTATATGTCCGCTGATTTGACATGTATAGAGTTTAAATTCTCTTCACATTTCCATGTTAACTGATGTTGGCCTAGGGGTTAAATATCAGACTGCGAGTCAGAGGTGACTTTGCAACTGGAATCGAAACCGTAAATCTGAAAGAATTAACATCCCCTACATTAAAGATTGCATAAGCATGAAACACTGGTGTTTGTAGGTAATACTAATAAATATTTATTCTTAAAAATATTGTATATATATATATATATATATATATATATATATATATATATATATATATATATATAGTCTTGTTCCGGGGGTTCGAATCGTGCCACTGGTTTAAATGGCCAATCAACGATTCCCCTATTATCAAACCACAATGATGTCGTTTGCACGGCAACTGATGAGGCTGAACTACTTGCCCAGCGTTTCGCCTTAAACTCCACTTTGGACTCAGAAAACCACCCCCTCCCTGGATTCCCATTGTGGACTGAAGCCACACTTGATAACCTGGTCATCACCCCATCCCAGGTCAGAGACATCATAAAAAACCTTGACACCTCCAAAGCTTGTGGGCCTGATCTTATATCTGTAATAGTAATAAAGAAATGCTCTGCTGAACTGGCCCCTGTCCTCTCCAAACTCTACAACAAATGCCTACTTGAATCTTGCTTCCTCGATAGCTGGAAAATTGCCTCTGTGGTACCAATCTACAAGAATTCTGGGGATAGAACCGATCCTCAGAACTACCGTCCAATCAGTCTACTTCCAATCTTTGCTAAAAATCTTTGAATCGTTAATCAATCTAGCGATAGTCCCGCACTTAGTTAATGCTAAACTCTTTTCTGACCACCAGTATGGATTTAGACAAGCACGATCTACAGCAGACATCCTAACGGTCATCTTTGAACGCATGTATCATACACTGAACAATGCAGGTGAAGTTAGGGCAGTAGCGCTTGATATATCCAAGACCTTTGACAAGGTATGGCATAAAGAGCTCCTCCTGAAAATACGCTCATACAGTATTACTGGGCAATTACTCAATATAATTAGATCCTTCCTAACAAAAAGAAAGATCCATGTTGTCCTCGATGGCCATTCATCTAAGCAACATGACATAAATACTGGTGTACCCCAGGGATTTATCCTTGGACCTTTATTGTTCCTGATCTTCATAAACGTTCTCCGTGATGACATCGTGTCTGAGATTGGTATATTTGCTGACGACACCATGCTTTACTCTCGTCATGTGGGCAAAATGGATGCGATCATATCCAAAGCAATGGCTGAATCCTTAAAAAATGACCTCCAGGCTATAGTAGATTAGGGTCATAAATGGTTGGTAATTTTGAATGCCGCAAAGACAAAGTTCCTTTCTTTCAATAACTACAAGAAACCTCTCCAACCACCGATTGTCATGGCAAATAACACCCTACCTGAGAGTTCGACATTCAAACTCCTCGGCCTAACCTTCACAGGTAACATGAGCTGGAACAAATACATTGAAGACATTGCCAAGGCTGCAGCAAAGAAGGTGGGCTCCATCTACCATGCTAGTAAACTTCTCACACCTGACATTATCCTGTATTTCTACAAAGCCACCATCCGTCCATGCATGGAGTATTGTTGCAACATCTGGGCTGGTGCATCATTCACTCCTCTCTCCCTCTTAGACAAGGTCCAAAAAAGATTGCCAACCTAATAGGTCCCTCACTGTCAACCAAGCTCGAGCCTCTGTCCCATCGCTGCAATGTTGCATCCTTGTGCTTGTTTTACAAATACTTCAATGGATTATGCTCCGATGAACTGGCTACTCTGGTGCCCCCTCGACATAAATACACTAGACCAAGTTAACAATCCGCTAAATCCCATCCATTCACTGTGGAGGTCCCCAGACGCCGGAGAGCCTTCTACTACAATAGCTTCTTTTCTCGTGCTGCTGGCATCTGGAACTCTCTTTCTGCTCCCTGTTTCCCCGACAGTACCGACATGCAGAGTTTAAAACTAATGTAAACAGACATCTAGCTACACTGCTCCCAACTTGGGGTGACACCCTAATTCTCAGTAACCCTTTACGACTACAGTGGCGGCATGTCTTGTTTGGGGTGAAATATGTTAAAAAAAAAAAATTTTAATGGTTATCTCTACACTGATGATTCTGCACGGATGAAACGTATACGTATGTAGATAATATTTAAATATTTATTATTAAAATGATTATTTATAGTTCTCAGCTATTATTACTATTAAGATTCGTAATAATAGAAGCCGTTAAATCTAAGCTATAAATGCAAGTTTTTTTCTGTTGAACACTGTTATGACGATTGACTATAGCTGACTGCCTCCTTGACACATCAACGGAGATTATTTCTTATCTCGTCCGTAGCTATTCATGGTAGTCTCATTGGTTAGAGCGCTCAGAATTTGAGTTAAAAATTACTCTTG
This sequence comes from Sepiola atlantica, assembly GCA_963556195.1. Lineage (NCBI taxonomy): Eukaryota > Metazoa > Mollusca > Cephalopoda > Sepiida > Sepiolidae > Sepiola > Sepiola atlantica. The sequence continues at coordinate 90,335,931 of OY744521.1, read as the reverse complement.
TTCTCGGGTTCGAATCGTGCGGCTGGTTTGAATGGTTATCTCTACACTGATAATTCTCGCAAGGATAAAACGCATATGTTTGTAGATAATATTTAAATATTTATTATTAAAATAGTTTATATATATATATATATATATATATATATATATATATATATATATAGAGAGAGAGAGAGAGAGAGAGAGAGAGAGAGAGAGAGAGATATGAATTCATTTTATGCTAGTGTAGATGAATTAATTTTCATTCATTAATCTATTCAGAATCTTTACTGTCAATGGCCTGAAGAAGCTAAACATTATATAAGGTCGTAGCTGAAACATGTATGCACATATGTAGCCAAAATGTTTGTGTAAATGAAAATGTATACTAAAATATAGCTCTATTTGTTATTGTGCACTATCTTATAAACACTGTAGCTTCATACGCTGGACTATAGACATCAATATCGAAGGTTCGATCTCTGTCTAAGTTAGCCATGCTGATGACGGCTGTGAGCCAGAAACACGTGTCCATGGATTACTTTATGTACGTATAAAATAAATAAAAATATATTAACGGAAAAAATACGTCCTATGAAGTTAAGGGCGACTAATAATGCAATTTTCTGCATCTTAATCACTTAGGAAAGTGAGACTATCTAAATAATAGTAAGCAAAATAACAACGAACGCTACAATCACCAATAAAAATAATTACATAAAAATACATTATATATATATATCTATAATATTTATAAATAAATATTAAATTATTTATACCTACAGACGCTAGCGTTTCAAGCTTATTGCTCTCATCAGTGCAGGGAAGTAACAATTTCAGACGGTCGGGAGGCGCGAACCCGGTACACAGAGTCAGCCATATCCACTCGGCCCACGGAAACTGTCACGTAATTTAGGGAAATTAAGATCTATATGTACCTAGAAGCGGGCACAGATAGAAGACTAGTCGAGAGTGTTCGACGAACGTATTCGGAACTTTGCATTAGAGCTTTTTGACAGTCTATTTTTAACTTTAATTTTTTAACCGAGATATATATATATATATTTTTAACTTTATATTTTTAACCGAGATATATATATATATATATATATATATATATATATATATATATATATATATATATATATATATATATATATATATATATATATACCGTATTTCTTAATTGGGAGAGTTTCCCAGCAGAGTGCTCAATTATTAATGCAAAAGTAAAATTAACTAAATAATTAATAAGAGCATGATATTTATTAATATTAAATAAAGTGTTACAACAACATCCGGACCAAGGTTTCAGATCCGAGAAAATCGGACCTTCATCAGCGGAGTCGTATAGCTTAATGAGTGAGAACAACCGCCAGGAATTTCAAAATATTGTCCGTTGGAAAGATGGAACACTTTCAGATTTAAAATTGTCACGTGCGTGGAATATTCGTAGTCAGTTATGGAAAAGTTTCAGATCAAACCAACAGCAACGCTGTACATCGAAAAAGCAAGAAATTAAATGGGAATAACGTTAACAGTTGGACAGATGGGAACCTAGCATGTTTAAATTGTCACGTGCGTGGAATTACGTGGCCCGTTATGGAAAGTATTCAAATTTTATTTTATCTAACAGTGTATTTATTTCATCTTTATTTTTATTTATTTTTATTTATATTTATTTTTCTTCATTTTTCTTTACTTTTCTTTATTTTTATTTTTCTTTATTTTTCTTTATTTTTCTTCATTTTTCATTTTTCTTTATTTTTCTTCATTATTCTTTTTCATCTTTCTTTATCCCCCCCTTTTATTATTAGTACCTAAATTTTTTATGATTAGTACCATTACGACTTCATAAATTTATAAATGGTGTGACTACAATTTATTTAATTATAAGTTTTATTTTTAATGATTTATTATTTAATATTTTTAGAAATATTTTATTACATTAGCATATTATTTCAATATAATTTTTAATTTTATAATTTATATTTATATATTTTTTAACTTAATATAATTTTATTTTTATTTTTAACGTTATCTCCATTTACTTTCGATAAGATATATAGCGTCTCTATTAGTTAAATTTGAATACTTTCCATAACGGGCCACGTAATTCCACGCACGTGACAATTTAAACATGCTAGGTTCCCATCTGTCCAACTGTTAACGTTATTCCCATTTAATTTCTTGCTTTTTCGATGTACAGCGTTGCTGTTGGTTTGATCTGAAACTTTTCCATAACTGACTACGAATATTCCACGCACGTGACAATTTTAAATCTGAAAGTGTTCCATCTTTCCAACGGACAATATTTTGAAATTCCTGGCGGTTGTTCTCACTCATTAAGCTATACGACTCCGCTGATGAAGGTCCGATTTTCTCGGATCTGAAACCTTGGTCCGGATGTTGTTGTAACACTTTATTTAATATTAATAATTATATATATATATATATATATATATATATATATATATATATATATATATATATATATATATATATATATATATATATATATATATATATATATATATACTAATAAAACTCTGTGGACGTTGTTTGCTCTTTTATCTTCATGTACAATGAATGACATTATAAAGGGATGACGTCATCAACTTAAACAAAGTTGGAAGGGACCGGGCAAATCTTTTATAACATCACAAAGGGATGACGTCAGAAAGGGATGATGCCATCCATTAAAATACTAAAACAAGGTTAAGATGCTGTGGAGACGAGTGGAATGATTGGCTCTGCCAAACGCGACTTCCTCGGCAGCCTTGGTCTATTAATGACGCACAACACCGGAGACAATCGCGAATTGTCTTGGTTTTACCAGCGCCTCTCTATCGCCATTATTCGCAGAAACGCCTTGAGTCTGCTCTCGGCCTACCAAGTCAGCCGGGCATTCAAAGAAAACTATGGACTGTGATACAATTATATATAAGGAATCAGGATTTCTCGATATTGTGTAAAACAATTAACCGAGATTTAATTTTTAGAGCTTACAAATGGTACTCATTTACTGAACAACAGACTTGCAGCTGAAAGACTTTTGCCTGACCGATTAACTTATTTTACCAAAATTTTGAAATAAAATAATAATAACAGACATTAGGAAGAGATCCTTTATGACGTCATAAATGCTGAAGTAACAAATGGATAACGTCAGCCACGAAAACAGAACATAGATGACCCGTGATGGGTCGTCTATTTTAACAGTGACTGTGTATGTAGACTGCAAACTAGACGAATAGTCTAGACTCGAAGGGTCTAGTATACTACGGCTCTCCCTTTCTCGTTATCTTGTATTTGTCTCCATGCACACTGGATGACGTCACAAAATGATGGCGGTATCCACTCAAACAAGTAGAAAACACCGGAGAAGATCTTTTATGACGTCATAAAAACGTGGCGTCACAAAGGAATAACGGAATCCACTAAAACAGGGTGAATGCACATGAAAGCTCCTGTATGACGTCATAAATGATGAAGTAACACTAGGATGATGTCATCCGTTAACACAGAGTAAATAGAAAAAACGTACACTTCGTGTCACGGGTCGTTTATTATACGAACGGGTTAAACCCGAAGCGTTTGCTAATTTATAAATCTAAGCGGTGATATAAAAATCGAAAGTATTTATGCGATTTAAAAAGAAGAATAACAACAAAAGCGAAACGAAAATAAAAGTAAAAAGACTCCCATGCAACGCCGGATAAATATATCTAATTATTAATATATTTTTTGTTGCATTTGTTTTCATTGTCCCCAGTAGTCGCATACACATGTGAAGATAACAAACGAATCTGCCTTCGAGCCAATGTCAACAACACACGCAATCATATCGCCACAAATAAAAGGAATACAGAAAAGTCCTTGGGTGAGATTGAAAGTGTCGTCAAACCGTTCGAACCGAATGTCGAAAGGCCAAGGCTGAACAGACGTAAACAAATACAAACGAAACGAATCATTACAACTTAAGAAATGTTTTTTTTTTGTTTTTTGTTTGTTTTTGTAAATAATATTATTTTTGGTAATTTCCTATGTTTACACATATTCAGATATGCTATTGACGTTGTTTATTTTTGGTAAAATTTTACCATTCGCCCCCACACACAATGAAAAAATAAAAATGGGAGTCTATTTTTTGTACGATTACACGTCATGTGTGTATATATATATATATATATATATATATATATATATATATATATATACACATATGTATATATATATGTGTGTGTATGTATGCATATATATATATATATATGTGTGTGTGTGCGTGCATGTATGTATGCATATATATATATATATATATATATATATATATATATGTGTGTGTGTGTGTGTGTGTGTGTGTGTGCGTGCATGTATGTGTATGTATGTATATTTAAGTATTTTTTAGAGTGTGTTGTCATTTGTGCTATATAAATATAACGTAAAATGATAATTTAGTGTTTGTCCACATAGCATCATAACAGAAGACAGAACGTGTAACCATTTTTTTTTTTTTTTTTTTTTTTTGTATTTTCAAAATGGTACCATAAAATCATGATACATAAATGATGGGTTTATTTTTTTTAATAAGCTGTTTTGAACTAAACATATCCGGACACCTGTAAACTAGAGAAGTTATTCATTTTTATATCTTAACCTGGTTTCACATCATGAACTCTGAAAACTTTATCTCAGGTAGAAAAATTAAAATAAATCAACCGAATCAAGTGTACACTTTACATAAATAATAAAAAGAAGAACGCCATCCAACTATTACACACTAGTAAGTAATGTTACACACTAATCACACAATGATCATTTGGCGGCATCGGGACGGTGGACTTGCTTCATATTATTTTTTGGGGTTATATTGAAGATTATAACTGTGTTATGGCGGCCAAAGGTGACGTCACACTTCGACCGGTGTTACGGCAAAAATAACCCCCATTATTTAGTTTCCAACAAATTGTTTAATTAACAAATAATAAAATCAAACTATTTTTTTATAAATGGAAATTAAAAAAAAAATATTTTCAAAATATTTATTAACAACTTGTTTAATTATTAATTATTAACAAAATTAAAATATATTACAAATTAACAAACAATTATAAACAAATAATAAATTCAAACTCTTTTTATAAATATATTAAAAATTTACAAATTAACAAACAATCATTTCAAACGAATGGAAATATTTACAATTTTTTTTTAATTTTTAAAACTTTTATATAGCCTAACAAATTAAACATCATAATAATGACCTATCCAATACAGAATGTTACTGAATAAATATAACGGGAGATTATTTTTGCTGTAAAACCGGTCGAAATGGGTGATGTCACATTCGGCCGCCATAACACAGTTATCATCTTCAATATAACCTTTTTTTTTTTTTGTCATAAATTTTTTTAAAATTAATTAAATCCATTTTATTTAACGAAGAAAATATTTTAAAAAATAAGAATACCAAATTTAATCAAATAAATAAATACACTAACCTACCTAACACTTACTTACTGATGATCTCACTAATTTATTTAATAAAAAGCCATATTGTCCCCCTATTTACCTCGAGGGCAAATTAAGACACAAGGTCGGATTTTAATATGGTGTGTGATGAGGGGTATCAAGCTACCTAAAAAGAGGCACTCTGGACTGGAAACAAAAATATAAAATTTAAAAAAATGCTTTCGTCTAGGAAAGTTTCTCCTCCTCGGACTGAGAGAACAGATACTACACTGCGATCCTGATCATGAGGCCGGATTTCGTTATGGTTAGACACAGGGTCAGTTTATGGTGGAAAAATAACCGGATCGGTCCCGTCGCCACCCCATCGCGGATGAGGACGCCTCAGGCAATAAACTCGTCGCCGTCTTCGAAAGGAGGAGGTAATGCCTGGGAGTGTCCAATTTATTCATGAATTTTTATTTAAAAAGTAAAAAATATATAAATCAAGCAAGTCAAGAGAAAATTAAAACTGCAGGTGATGTTTTACTTATTTCATTTTGTTACCCTAGTAATTAAGTATCGGGTGGATGTAAGTGCAAATCATTAATCATTGATGAGTTAATAATGACGAATCAAATTATAGAAACACAAATAAAAATATTAAATTCATTTTTTTCAGAATCATGATGAAAATAATTGGCTAAAGCGTAGTATAGTTAACAAAAAGGGGAAACCTATTTGTTTCTTAGGTCGTCACTTATTCCAGGCGTACAATATATTTAAAAATGTTTTAAAAAGGCTTACGGTACCACTAACCCTAAGTCCAGGGGTGTTTTCCAGTCGGGTTAGGGTAAGCCTCTATTTCTTAAAATCTTTGAAAAATTGAAATAAGCGACCATCTAAAAAAAAAAAATCGACAGCCATCTTTGTTTGGCGAAATCGGTTAAGTGAAAGTAACGAAACAAATTTTTAAATAACAAAACTTACAAATAGTTTCAAAGGGTTTAAACTATGCAGGTCGATAGAAAATTTAATTTTCTATCGTTTGGTAAGAGTTATTTGTTGTAAATTTGTTACCCCCACCTTTTTCGTTGTTAACTATACTATATTTTTGTCAAATATTTTTTATTACGCTACCGCCAAGCCCCCTTGGTGTTTTCTTGGATAATTGTTATACCTGGCACAGGCCTTCAGACTTATAAGAGTGGAGTATTGTTCTGTTCGGTCTCATGATGCTATCTATCTTCCCATGCATTACCTCCTCCTTCAGAAGGAGGGGTTGGTTTAGTTCCAGTCGCCTGAGGCGGTCCCCACCAGTAAATACCGACGGGGGTCGATCACGGCAAATTTTGCATTCATCTACGGTACCCCCTTTGGGAAGGGAGCTGGAATACCCACTATAAACTGACTTCATGTTTAACCTTGCTTCAGTGTATTAATCAATAGTATTAATAAATAGTATTAATCAATAGTATTAATAAATAGTATTAATCAATAGTATTAATAAATAGTATTTTACAGTCAATGTAATTGGAAAAAAAGCAAAAATTAAAATAATAAAAAATAAATCATAGCCAAACCAACTTATTGCATGTTTTTGTATTATTGAATGATAATAATGATTCGTAACTTCTTTGGGAATGCGTATATGAGAGAGAGAGAGAGAGAGAGAGAGAGAGAGAGAGAGAGAGAGAGAGAGAGAGAGAGAAGGGGGGCTGTTTGCTGCACTTTTCTGGCTTTCGGGCTGGGATTAAAGTGTAGTATCTGTTGTGTCCTTGGTTAGCGGGGGAGAAATCCCCCTGAGGCCATTTTTATCTGCCTTAATCCAGAGTGTCCCTTTTGGTAGAGCTGGATGTTTCCCCACATTAAAATCTAACCTTGAGTATAACTTTGCCCTCGCGGGGATGCAAGTAAATAAAGACTGTGTAATTCTGTTTATTTCGTAATGCTATGCAGTCCAGTAGTAAGTAATCGATATGTTTATTATTGATTGTATGTGTGTGTGTATGTGTGTGTGTGTATGTGTGTGTGGATGTGTGTGTGTTACTGCGTCATGTGTATTATTATTGTATTGTTTCAACTGCCCCGCATTTCTTTATGACATGTGTGTTCTGTTATGATGCTTTTTGTTTGCCTGTACCTATTTGGGCATCTCTCTTTTTAACTATCTTCTCGATTCAACCCGTGTATATATAATAGTGGTGTACCTATTTTTACACTCTTATTACAACATTAACGTGCCGATCAAATACCGTTGAATATTTCATCCGATAATCCCCCCCCCCCCAATGCTTATTTTTTACCATTATTTCTAAATTCCAATTGATCGAATTCCATCTTTTACGTTTCTACGCTATTACTGATATCTGGTGCGTGTTGTTCTGCTATTGATTTTCTCCTCTGATAAGATATCAGCTTCGTGTGTTTATGTGCGATGCCGACACGTGTTCACCATTCGGTTTACTTGTATTTACAGTTTCTAACAACAACAACAACAAACACACACACAAAAAAAAAAACGAGAAAAACAACAACAACAAAAACGAAAAGTAGAAAATAAAGAAAACCTCCAAACTTACCCGAAGCAGTCGTTTCCGTATCGCAGGATCGACATCCCGCTTCTTGTTTCGTGGGGTCGCCGGATGATGGTCCCAGTTGGACCTTAAATCCGGACTTGGGGCGGCCCCTTCGACCGCCGCATTATTGTTATTAAACCAATTTTCATCGCGGTAAGAAAAATAGGATGCGGCCAAAATGTGTCCGAGTACAATCCCCATGATGCTGCTGGTGGCGGGGCAAACCGGGTGCTTCCACCCGGACACACCAGAGCCGACACGTTATTATTTGTGATTATTTCGTGTGAACTTCTTTTTTTTTTTTTGTAATACTACACACTCACAAGAAAAAAGGGAGTAATGTGTAGAAAAACACAGCACAGGACACGCATGCACCCGGCACACAAATAATACACGTACGCAGTAGCTTATCCTTGGACGACGCACGATTCGTGGAAGGAACGAATCCCAGGGCGACGTCGGTGTACTTTCACAACACCGACCGTCGTCGGCATCATCAGCATCAATATTATCATCCCAATGTATTATTATTAGTATTATTATTAGTAGTAGTAGTAGTAGTAGTAGTAGTAGTAGTAGTAGTAGCAAAATATGTACGTACACCACCCACTCTTCGTATGAGTGGTTAGTTGGTTATTAAAAAAGGCATAGCAACCAACGAGTGATGTATATCTGTCTGTCTCTCTCTCTCTCTCTCTCTCTCTCTCTCTCTCTACCCCTCTCTTTCTTTCTTTCTTTCTTTCTCTCTTTCTCTCTATCTCTTTCCTGAGCGTTTCACAACTTCTTCCTTTCGTTTTCCTTTTCGTTAATTATTTTCCTCTGTCTTCTCCAGAGAGATCAGTACTGTAACAATAACAATAATAAACTCAGTCAACTTCGTCTTTTCGGCTGTCCTGAACAAATCACTATTTTGTTTTTCTTATTCCTCGCTTCTGATCGCTTATTCTGGCTCTTCTTTCATCTAATCACGCACACAAACAACTTTACTTTTTTCGCACTTCTATTGCAATATTTATTACATTTCTATGTTTATCAAAAACATTAAAAATACAGAAATTAGGTGAAATTGAGCTTCAAGCGTTCCCAACAAAATGGCTGACTTACAACACAAACAAAAAAAACATGCAGGATTTATCTCCCATAGCAAAAAAAAAATCTGTTTATTGCCCTAAAACGCTAAAATGACCGGGAAATGGGTATATCGTTTTATGTTAAATCTATATACGAAATTGATCCCCCACTCTAAATTCTAAATAATTGCTTCTTTTTTTTTTTTTTCATCTCCGCCAAGTTTTTCAGAGTGTTCAATGTAGAATATCATTCAGGGGAGGGGTTAATCTACAATAATACCAAACATACGGCAAACAGGTAGTCAGAGATTTTTCGTATTCCCACCCAGACTTAGGGTTAGTATTATGGTTAAGGAAGAATATGTTTATCATGATTTTTAACACCAACATTTAAAAAAAAAAGTTTTGCCATTATTAATGTCACTGATGTACCGAGAAAGCTAAGTAATCAACATAGCGGTTTAAAATCTTTTTTTTATTATTATTTTAAAATTGATTTAAACAGGAATACGAATTTAAATTTTATTTTAACGCATTCCCCTCCTTAACCCTATCACTAACCCTTAGTCTGCGTAGCAATACGAAAAAGCTGTGAGCGACATGAGTGTGACATGACCGTTAAAAGTGAATTTATAGTTTACTGGGACCCGTTCGAGCCTTGATTTCGCCGGTCTTAGGGATTGTCCTGTGCAGTTCTAAGAGATCCACCCTCCCAGGCTTTGCCTTCTCACCCTTTGAGAAGGGGTTATTTTGTTGCTAATCGCCTGAGGCGCCCCTACCGGGAAATGCCGACAGGGCTGCTCAGGCATTTTTTGTAGGCCAGAGCGTTCTTCTTCTAGGGCGCTGGCTTTTAAATCCCACTTTCCTACCTTGTGTCACATCTTACCGCTGTGGGAATGAGATTAAAAAAAGAAGAAAAAAACCCAACTCTCTTACGTCCAGAAATTATAACGAGGCTGATTTGTTTTTTTGTTTTTTTTTCTGAATTAAATACCATTCTTCTTTAGCAAACAATTACTGAGTCCTACCCGTTTCAGTATGAGGGATAAGTTAGAAACAAGGACGATTTTTAAAGTTGAGGTAAACTAGGCCCCCTTCCAAGGGGGAGGGGGGGGCACTCTTAATTTTTTTAAATGCCTCAGTCTAGAAGGATTTCCCTTCTTTTGACCGAGGACAGAACTTTGATTCTACAAGAATATAAAATGTCATTCATATTTTTTGTTCTAAACTTTACAATCTTCGGTTTATTAAATTTTGTTTTAAGCAAGCGATTACGTGTAAATACCAACAAAAAAATTGTGAAAAAAATCACTTTAGAATTAAGAGTGGGAGATCAGTTTCACATATAAATTTAATGTAAAATAATCGCCCAGTTTCCGACCAGATAGCATGTGAACGACATGTAACTGTTTAAGTTAAATCTTAGATGTAACAATGTCCTTGTTTTTTTTTGGGGGGGGGGGGGCGGGGGACTGTTTCTACCCGGACTGATGATTCGTGGTAGAGTTAAAGGAAGGTTTTTTAGGGAGGAGGGCTGTTGCCACTCGGACTTAAAGTTAGTGGTTCATTTATCGGTGGGGGTTTCATGCCTTTAAAATGTTCTTTTTTTTAATGTGTTCACTTCTAGTTTTTTTTTTTTTGATAAAATAATATTTTGTCAATAACTAATTTCTTGAATGATAAATGTAATTATTTTATTTTTATTACTAACTTTTCAACATGACCCCCACCATTACCCCGCAAAAAATAAACACGTACAATTTATCTCCCTTAACAAAAAAAAATCTGGTTATATGCCTCCAAACAGTATTCAGTTAGACAATGGCCGGGAAATGGGGGATCATTTTACGTTAAATTCATATGCGAAACTGATCTAAATTTTAAAATAATTGTTTGTTTTTTGGTCTTCTATTTGTTTGTTGTTCCTCAAGTTTTTCGAGTGTTTACACGTAATCGCCTAAAAAAGTTGAATCTCATTTTTTATTTAGCTGCGGCTCCTCATCTACAAATTCACCTCATATCCATTGTGCCACAACCAGATCTAAAACCACTCTGGCATCTTGGGATAACCGAGGTTCACAAATCGTGCTTCGTGGGACTTCGCTGTCAATGTCGCCACACACCCAGGGCGTTTATTCTTTTCACCCTTAACCTTTTCAGGTGGTTTCAATCAACAATTATTTTATTTCTGACAATCCACCATGTTTGTTTCTCCCAACCAGGTGACTTAACTTCAATGAACGATTATTTTATTTTGGACAATCAATAATGTTATGTTTTTTTGTTTTTCGGCCAGGTGCGTGTCCCTGTCAAGTGTGCCTACTCCTGCCAGATGATTTTTTTCGATACACTCGGCCTGAATATTTATCATTTCTAGTGCTGGGAAACCATCCAGATAGGATTGATATGCCGTAAAACAGGCAAACCAAACCTTTCGATAATTAAACTGTAAATGTGCATAAAGTCTAAGCAACCTATTATATTATTTGAAATGCATTAAAAGAGTTGAAAGTACAAATAAAAAATTAGAGAAAAGATAACATATATAATTATGTGAGTCATTTAGAGATTTACATGTGTTTTCTTCGTTCTACATAGTTCCATGCAATTGCTGTATAGCCCTTTTTGTTGGGGAGAGGAATAATTATCGGTCATTCCTCACTTCCTCATGGTTTGGGGGTCAATGCTGTTTTCTCGGCCAGTCGATAGTGTTACATATGCAGAATGTTATAAAAATAGGTATAAATATGTGCGACAAATTCAAGAACAGTTCCTAGGGAAGACCTGGTGATTTGTTATAGCCGAGCTGCTTCAACACAATGAAGATCTTACACTCCATAATCACCACTAGCCGCTCCAGCCATATTAAGGTGAGAAGAATCAGTCAAATAATTGTCAAACTCCTGGATGCAGAGTCTGGGCAGATGCTCTACAAAGTGCTTCCGAAACCCGCCACTAATACCACAAGTCAAAACTAAGTTATGTCCTTCCCGGTTTTTGATTTTTCAAATATACTTGTCAGAACTGCAACAAAATGCTGCTCTACTCTCTTCGGCTCCAAGGTTAGATACTCTTTAAAGTATAACTCTAACTACTTGACCTTCATAACGCTCATTAGCTGAGCATTTCAACCCCTTCTTAAATGCTATAGTTAGGGGATCACCCCCCCCCCCCCCCAGCTATCACAACGGTCAGGTTATTTAAATGTTTCTTAGTCCGGCCCTTACCTAGAGAAGGGTGATGGCCATATTGGGCAGAGAAACATCTAATTTTAGTTTTATAAAGGTTAACCCACCACTTACTCCTTTTTTAAAGACTAACCCACCACTTATTTACTTTTAAAGGCTAACCCACCACTTACTCAATTTTTAAAGGCTAACCCATCACTTACTCCCTTTTTAAAGGCTAACCCACCACTTACTCCCTTTTTAAAGGCTAACCCACCACTTACTCCCTTTTTAAAGGCTAACCCACCACTTACTTCCTTTTTTCAAGGCTAACCCACCACTTACTCCCTTTTTAAAGATTAACCCACCACTTATTTACTTTTAAAGGCTAACCCACCACTTACTCAATTTTTAAAGGCTAACCCATCACTTACTCCCTTTTTAAAGGCTAACCCACCACTTACTCCCTTTTTAAAGGCTAACCCACCACTTACTCCCTTTTTAAAGGCTAACCCACCACTTACTCCCTTTTTTCAAGGCTAACCCACCACTTACTCCCTTTTTAAAGATTAACCCACCACTTATTTACTTTTAAAGGCTAACCCACCACTTACTCCCTTTTTAAAGGCTAACCCACCACTTACTCCCTTTTTAAAGGCTAACCCACCACTTACTCCCTTTTTTCAAGGCTAACCCACCACTTACTCCCTTTTTAAAGATTAACCCACCACTTATTTACTTTTAAAGGCTAACCCACTACTTACTCAATTTTTAAAGGCTAACCCACCACTTACTCCCTTTTTAAAGGCTAACCCACCACTTACTCCCTTTTTAAAGGCTAACCCACCACTTACTCCCTTTTTTCAAGGCTAACCCACCACTTACTCCCTTTTAAAGATTAACCCACCACTTATTTACTTTTAAAGGCTAACCCACCACTTACTGAATAAGGGTTACTAGCTTTTCCTGGAAGTCGTGTATCTCCAGTAAGGAGATATTCAACTTCCAGTACTCAGTTAGTCTAGGCTTATTACTTAAATTCAAACCGACTATAATCTATTTATGGTTTGAGTGACCTAGCCAGTCGAACGTTTGACAAAATATAAAATCTATGTCGCCCCTTTTAAATATCATCCTATCCAAATAAGTATTTGAATGGGAAGGCACACTAGAATTCTACATCCACATCTCCCGCCTTGGGTGATCAATGCAAAATCTTTCGACAAGATTGCATGTATCCAATGGGTCAGACAGACTTCTTTCACACCCATCCAACCTGCTAGACACTCCCGATCTTATCTATATTTGAGTCACGAATGGCATTCCAATCCCATAATAATACTACACACTCAGAACCTGCGAGGAACATCACAAATTGCCAAAACAAAAACCCTCTCCCAAGTGATGTTGGACACAAAACTTGCTACAACCAGCCTACCATTTGCATCTGCATCTACAACATTATACATCATGGACAGGGTGCATTGAACTAACAAAGAAACAACTCTACTATAACTATTCCCATATGCTGTAAGACATTAAAGTTATCAGTGAGCACATGACCATCACCATATGAAACATAACATGTCTCCTCTATCACAAACACATCTATGTTGAGGGCCAGGAGGTCTTTCAGCACACAAGTAGCCCTGCTTCGAGACCCCATGCCCCTCATTTTAAGACTTGCCAGACACAAGGCCATGATCGGTGTATTTAAGCATTATCACATTTGAGTCTAAAGTTCTTTGGGGTGAGGACGCCGCAGGCCTATCCAAAGGAACCTGTCAACAGTTTGGTCATAACCTAAATGCCTCGAACAGCACCTCCGACATCAAAGAGAGTTTTAAAGCTCAGTAAAATGAGAGGTGAACATAAATTAGGACTATATCTTCAGCCATATATCAAGCTTCTTCTATCTCCACTAACTTCATGTTTAGGATTGCTTCTATTGCGACCATCATCATCTGCCACAGGCTTTTTGTTCGGCCATACTGCTTGGGTCTCTGAAACGTCATCAGGTAACCACCCAAAGGAACTTCCTGATGATGTTCCTTCGGATGTTCATCTCTTTCTCCTAGATTTGTGTAAAGAGCTGTGACAGCCTAAGCATTCTTTTTCTGCAATCACAGTAACTGACTGTTTTTTTATACTGATGAACCACAACTTACCAAGACCAAAGACCACTCAAGGATAAGAGTTAATGGGATTGTCAATTGGATGATTGCCAATACTATGAGAGGATTGATAACGATGGGTGGAATCTTAAGATGCCTTCACAAGTATTTGTTAACATTTGACTTGAAAACGACCAAGTTGTAGTCAGCAGGGAAATAGCCTCGCAGTATTGTGTTCCACAAATGAGAAGTTCTTGGAAAGAAACTCTGTTCATGGAAGTTCCGTTTGGTTTTAGGTACATAGAGGAAGAAAAGAAAGTTCTTGGCAGTTTTGTAACTAGATGAGTTTTTGCTGTGAATGTTTTACAGAGGTGGGGGAGACTGGAGCTCAATCGAACACCTGTCATGAAAATAACGATAGAGTAGATAAAGATTAGCAACGTCTCTTTGTGAGAAAAGTGTCTGTAGTTAAAAGAAGAGATCATCCCCCACTAGATTGTGAAGTCGATTTTGTACTCTGCCAAGGCAAGAAAATGCTATCAGCTGCACCTTTCCATATATGGTAGCAATAGTTCATCTTACGGCGTCAACTGATCAATCAATAAATTCTATTGGCAAAAAAATAGTGCAGCAAGCCACATAAAAAGAAGATATTGCATCTATATACCATCTGAATGTCCAAGGCGACTTTAAAGTTGGATATGGTAGTCATTATCACAACCTCCTCTGGCAGACTGTTCCAGAAAACAAAAAAAATTGACAGAGAATGTTGCCTTGCTTTTGTTGAGATGAAAGTGACGATGGCGCATCTCCTGCGGGTGACCCGGAGGCCGCAGCTAGGTGTTGTGGTAAAAAAACTCCTCTAAAGACAGATTTAAATTCCTGCTGATGATGCTGTATGCTAGAATCAGGTTCTCTCATATCCTTCGCTTCTGAAGTGATGAGACAGCTTTAGTCTTTGAAGGAGTTCTTTGTAGGTAGGCCTGAAGAATCTCTCACCACCCTGATTGCCAACCATTGAACACGCTCCAAGTGTACAATATCTTTTTGAAGATAGGGATTTGTTGCTTAGATGGTATACTCAAGAACAGGCTGTACCAGGGTTATGTATAGGGGACGGAAAGTGTCTGCTGTTAAACTTAGAAAGGATCTCCGGATCAGGTATCTGACTCTTATACGGGTAGAAGATTGCATCAGGAGTCAGGTACTTTCTGGAGCAGTAGAATGATCATAATTTCAAATCTCTTTTATCATCATATGGTTTAGTTAACCAATCAACTATCGATTTTTCATATGACGTTCTAGCCGACCGCAATGTCATCCTTCGAGAATCATCCCAGATTACCATTGCACGTGGAAACATTTCTTCACTTTAAAAGTATATTAATGACAAGGAATATGCAACACGCTGACCCCGTTCAGTGTTAAGGGTTGATGCTGGTAATGATGATTAATCATAGATTTCTAAAAACGAATTCTTCAACGAAAGTACCTATGTTATAAAATATAAATATTTGTAAATTATGGACTTTGTAACATTTATTGCGAGGGCAATCAGGAAAATTTCAAACAAACTGACTTCAAAACCACAAAATTAAAAATACTAAATAGAAAACAAAATTTTAATTCAAAACAACCTTAATATCATTGCTCAGGAATGAATGAGGACCCATATGTATTCCTTCTCCTTGCCCTGAACCCCATATTACAATTATTAATCTTATTTTTAAAATTGTTATAATTTTTAAATATAAAAGTAAAATGTTGTCTCTGTTGTTTATGGATGTCTGGCGTGCATGCAGACCCCACGATATTACTGTAAAAAAAAACTATTACAAAATCAATACAACTTTTCGATTTCTCATAAAATTTAATTACAGAAAAGTTGTTTGATCATGATACAGGGCTTTATTTTCAATTGCATCCACAGATAGAGAGACAGACAGAGATATAATTTATATAATTTGGATTATTCAGACTACTGTTCTCATCTTAAGTGTTATTCTCACAACGTTTCGGCCGATGTAACCTCTGACCTTCTTCAGGTGTATCTTGTAGAACTCGGGAAAATTTCTGTCGAATACGGGAAACTGCACCGAATTTCAAACAGAACCCTTTATTTAATCCACAGGGGTAGCCTGCTCCAATTTCATCAACCATGACCGGGTAGAAGTGTTCAGTAATTTGCAATTCCTAGTATCGGCCGCACTGAGGATTGAACCTTCAACTTTCAGAAGACTGCACCTAAAACTAAATTTGACTTAGTTTTTTATCTGTTACGCCACGGGTCCTTCAGAAACATATAATTTATAATATAGATTTATATTTGTTAATATTCATTGTGAACGTCAAAGATTTATTGTCGAATATCCAGTTCTTCTCGGTCTATTCTTGTCACGGATCATTCGTGTTGGAGAGAATAAGTCCAATTCTCACTTTAAAATCCCTGTTGCAGGCATAATCCTGTTGACACACAGATGCTCGTTAGATCATCGAAATTAAGCGATGTTGAGCCTGGTCAGTACCAGATGGGTGACCATTTGGGAATACCAGGCAATGTATGTGGAAAGACGATGACACCTTCCCGCAGAAACAATTATCTCACCTGAGATGCCACTAGTAACTGCTTATGAATTTGATATTCCCTAGAAACTTCCTCATTTGGAAGAAAGCTGGCTACATACTCCACCAGGACAGAAGAAGGTTGTAGGAGTGACCTTGGTTTGCTGATGCAGGCAAGGGTTGTGTTGCTTCATCTTTTATTTATTGGTATTTGATGTTATCACCAATTTCTCTCTCATCTTTTTACTACTTTTAACCTCTTTCGCTGAACAGTGTGTTGTTTGGCTGTTATTTCTCAGGAATTATAATAATTTTTTATTGTTTCGTTCAGCTGCTCTTTGTAATGCTGCAAGGAGCCGTCACAGATGCGTTTCCAATATTTCAGTTCATCAAAGTGTTTGTTTGGGTCACCTGTCCTTCTGCTAGTGAACCATGTGATCTAACCATGCCAATATCAAAATGCATCTACAGAGGCATTTAAATGTTGTCCCTATTTTTCGTCTTTCTTGATCTCTCCAACAATTTGCACGGATGATGAGCATCTGCATAAAAGGTTAAAAAACGCCCAACTCCGACTCCTAGAATTCCAAAATATCTGACCCTGACACTTTATTTTAAAGTCTTCCAATATTCAAACTGTCTGTTGATTCTTCACAGATTAAAAAATCCGACCCCAACTCTTAGCATTCTTATAAGTCCGACTTTGACTCCTTCCCAAATCTCTGACTCCGACTCTGCAACCCTGGTAAAAAAAAAGAAAAAAGGAGAAAATGTAAAAGCGTCAATAATTTAATGCAGTCTTATATCAGAAATGAAAATTGAATGGATGCATTTTATTTGAAATGCGACTAAGCATCTTTATAAGACGCTTTGTCTGTCATGCTTAAGTATTTTCGTCACAAATCTAATCTGTTGCTAAGGTCGCTGGAAAAAAGGTTGGATAATTCTATAACTCCATAAAGTACTTGACTCCTGATGCAATCTTCTACGTATATAAGAGTCAGATACATCCTAAAATAGAATAGCGCTGCCACATCTGGGGAGGTGCTGTTCAGAGCATTCTTCATTCCTAGACAGAGTTCAAAATCGACTCCAAAATCTAATGGGGGATGATCTCTTCTGTTCCTTACAGCCCCTTTCTCACATAAAAGTCTTTGCTAGTCTCTCTCTACTCTGTCGTTATTTCCATAGAAAAGGTGCTCACACTGAGCTTCAATCCCCTGTAAAACTTTCATAGCAAAAATTCGTTTTCCTACCACAACGAAAGGAAACCTCTTCTTCCTTCCTCTGCGTGCCTAGCATCAAGTGGAATTCCCAGGAACAGAGCTTATTCGCAAGAGCTTACATTCTGTGGAACACATTACCATGAGAATGCTTCCCTGCATATTACAACATGGTCGTCTTCAAATCTAATTGTCAACAGATTCTTGTCAAGGACCATCTCCATAAGTATTCGAACTTAGAACATTCCATCAACCATTCTCAATCCTCTTATCAAGTTCTTCATCTTTCAACTCACAATCATTCCATCTCATTCACCCTTATCCGTGAGTGGCTTTTGGCTTTGATAAGCAGTGACCACCCTTAGTAAAAAAAGCACAACCACACAAAAAAAAAACACAAACTAAATGAATGCATGTTCAGAATATCGATTCTGGTTACATAATGTAAATATGTTATTACGAAAAATATCACACTTGATATTGATATGCATTTTGATAAAAGTGTGATCTACTTATGATCGAACTATGAACCAATCAATGCATCCCAAGATGATAATCAATGAGGAGGTAATGCCTGGAAGGATAGTATCATGACAAACAAACATACACTACACTTTCTCCCCCTCCCAAAAAACTACTACACTACCCTACTCCTCTGAGTTAAACATTGAAAGATAGTAATAGCATAGGTTTGACTTCAGACACTCAGATACCAAATCTCCATAATTAATAAAAGTAATTGTATAGTTTCAGCTTCAGACAGATAGATACAAAATATCCATTAGTAATAGAAGTAATCATATAGTTTCAGCTTTAGACAGATACAAAATCTCTATTAGTAATAGAAGTAATCGTATAGTTTCAGCTTCAGACAGACATATACCAAATCTCCATTATTAATAGAAGTAATTGTATAGTTTCAGCTTTAGACAGATACAAAATCTCTATTAGTAATAGAAGTAATCATATAGTTTCAGCTTTAGACAGACAGATACAAAATCTCCATTAGCAATAGAAGTAATCGTATAGTTTCAGCTTCAGACAGATACAAAATCTCTATTAGTAATAGAAGTAATCATATAGTTTTAGCTTCAGACAGACAGATACAAAATCTCCATTATTAATAGAAGTAATTGTATAGTTTCAACTTCAGACAGACATATACCAAATCTCCATTATTAATAGAAGTAATTGTATAGTTTCAGCTTCAGACAGACAGATACAAAATCTCCATTAGCAATAGAAGTAATCGTATAGTTTCAGCTTCAGACAGATACAAAATCTCCATTAGTAATAGAAGTAATCATATAGTTTTAGCTTCAGACAGACAGATACAAAATCTCTATTAGTAATAGAAATAATCGTAAAGTTTTAGCTTCAGACAGACATATACCAAATCTCCATTATTAATAGCAGTAATCGTATAGTTATATACCAAATCTCCATTATTAATAGAAGTCATCGTATAGTTTCAGCTTCAGATAGACAGATACCAAATCTCCATTAGTAATAGATTTAATATCAATATATTAGTCTGAAAAATATCACACTTGATTCGACTGTATTTAGATGAAAGCATGATTGCTTATGATCGAAGTTTGAACCAATCAGTACATCCCAAGATAATTATAGAGACCAATGGTGCCTTGTCTGTAGGTGCCTTGTTTGGTATCCTTGTTTCTTGTGAGCATATATTGACTTGTAATACTTGGATTATTCGGACTACTATTCTCACCATGGTTGTTATTTTTACAACGTTTCGGCCGATGTAACCCCTGACCTTCTTCAGGTGCATCTTTTCGAACTTGGGAATCTTCATGTCGAACACCGGAATCTATACAAAATTTCGAAATAAACCTTTATTAAATTCATCGGGATAGATTGTTCTCATTCTGTCAGCTATGTCGTAATGTCTTTTTTTTTTTGTATTTGTAAGTTAAGATTTATTGAATTAAAAAAAAAGAAAAAAATATTCATATTTATTTGAAAAATGTTTTATTTTCATTTTACTGAAAGATTTGTAATTGAGCGGTTAACAGATTTGTTTTTAAGTTAAAGTTTGAAATTTCTGAATTTTTTGAAGCAGCATCGACCAACCCCCATCCAGCCAGCCTCAACTCACAATCACATGCTGTCACTAATCGCAACAAAAGGTGATTGAGGAGTCAACTGATAACCGTTTTGACCCAAAGCTTCTGAGATTTTCTACCACAAAGCCCAAGACATTGCTGTCAGAAAATAGCATTTTAAAAGAGATTTAAAAGATAATCCGAGATCAAGATTGATTGAGCTGCTAGAAGATCGGGTCAAATCCTGGTGGACAGTGTTGTTAGCCACCCAACAACTTGATTTGCTTCCCTTCAGTAATTTTGAACTATCATGTGCTATTTCGTTACTTAATGGGTTTTTTTAATAAAATTACATACATACTAGCAGAACCTCATGGAAATGTTACTACTACTACTACTACTACTACTACTACATCATCATCATCATCATCATCATCATCATCATCATCATCCGTTTAACGTCCGTTTTACATGCTGGAATGTGTTGGACGGTTTTAAGAAACGCATGTCCTCAACCCTCACTGGCCAGGTTTCACTTCTATACATCATCACACTGCATACACATGACTGAAAGACTCTTCCCTTGGTCGACAATGGTAACGTTTTGCTGGTTAGTAATGGCAGAAGTTTCCAGAACTTACTCCATCCACTCCTAATTCTTGCAATCACACTAGCACCTGCTCCACCCCGTGCTCCAATGGTATCACCAAACTCACAAAACTTCTTGACAACCTCAAAAGCTTCATCAGCCAGATATACTTTCTCCACATCTGAGTTCTGATCAATCCCATTGTCTTACACTTCTTGCACACAAACTAGTTATCTTCTCTCAACCTACCAGTAATTCAACTGCACTTCTTGTGTACCCAATGCTTACAAGTACCACAAAAGATTGAATTGCTGCCGACTCCCTTTCCACAAACTGAGAAGGGGCACTTTCCTCTTTCTGAAGGTCTTTCCAACACTACAACCACTGATCATCACTTTGGTCGTGGTAACATTCAATCTCAGACCTTTACTTTCCATAGTATTCCTCCAAATCTTTAACTTAACAAGTAGGTCTTCCATTGTTTCACAGACAAGTACTAAATCATCAGCATACAGCATCTCTTCTAGACAATCCATACAAAATGCTATATACAATGCTTATAGAACACAAATGGAAAGCAATGAACTCAGTACAGAACCCTTATGCACTCCTACTTTTACATTAAAGCTTTCATTAAAGGTGCTGTTTATTCTAAAACAACTTTGAGCATTTCTGTAAATTGCTTGAACAACCTTCACCAACCACTCGTTTGCCCCTAGTTTACGCAAAGGCCACCAGACAACATCTCTTGGCACTCTGTCAAAAGCTTTCGCTTGATCTACAAAAGCAAAATACAGGTTCTTCTTATTAAGGTACTATGCTTGCATTTGTCTCAGGAAAAATATAGCACCAAGGCATAAAACCAAACTATATTTCATCCATATTTATCTGACTTCTTATTTTCTGCTCAATTATTCCCTCAATCACCTTCAGGACCTGATCCATGGATTTTAAACCTATGTAAGTACCTCTATCAAGTACTTCACCTTTACCCGTGTAACAATTCACAATTGTCTTTCAGGATAACTTCTTCTTTTATGATCTGATTTGTCAAGTCTGTGATCATCTCAATGTCTGTTTCACCCACAACCTTCAACATTTCTGCAACAACACCTGTGGGCCCTGCAGCCTGATCATTTTTCATCTTACTCACATCTTCCCGTACCATTTCTTTCCCAATTCTTATAGCTGGACCAGATACTGCTTCTGCAATTTGTAGATTTTCACGGTTTTATAGAAACTCAGTATTCAGTCATCTTTCATAGTAGCATCTTCAAACATCCCTCTTGTCCTGTTCATTTGTTGTTAACACTCCATTATCATTTCGAATGCACTTCTCTCCACCAATATCCATATTTGTATTTGCCATCTGTTTAGCTATCCAGAATAGTTCATTCATAGATTTATTCAATTAAATGCTGGTTTGCGTTGAGGAAATACATTTTTATAACATCAGTTTTGGGTTTTTTTTTTTTTGCTTTACTTCTCAAATCAAAATAAAAAGTTTTCCTTATTTCTCATCCATTTCTCCTTGTGACTACTAACCCTAACCCTAACCCTAACCCTAACCTTGTGGCTACTAAGATGGCAAAATCATTTCCATGAACCAGCAAAACAGGTTAGATTATTTATTATATCTTACAAGACTTATTCTTCAAGTGGGATGCACTTGTCGCGGTTTATATATACTGCTCCTAAAAAGTTGAATCATCAGTGTAAGCCATGCCCATAAGCTCTTGCTACTGCTGCTATTCCGTTCCTGTTTCAACCTGACAAAATGGCATATATTTTTCTGCTTGCCATAAACGACTCTTGAATAAGCCTTTCCCACTAAATCGACACACAAAACCTTAAGGACTGGTTCATATTAATTGTGATAAGGTCGATCAACACTTTATGTAAAGTAAACCGTATTTATGTGAGCCAGGAATTTACTATCGCGTCATTTAATATCTGATAAGACCTATGGCTGTCGTATGCCATATTGGAAATACAGTCAGCCGATTTTTACCAAATCAGCACGTCCCAACCGGGGGTTCAGTCGTCGAGCCTGGAAGGAAGCAACAACAGCAGAAACCAAACAGCCCTTTTCAGGGCAACTTTTTACAACTACAAAAATGCAACTAACTGCCCTTTTCAGTGCAATTCTTTTACGAACTATTGCGATTAACCTTCAGTCCTTACTTGGACTCCTTGCAGCTGCCTGCTTCCTGAGATTTCCTACTGATCCTGCCTGCCTCTCCTTCACATGGCAATATCCTCTTGCTTCTTCAATTGCAGGTGACGTCCTTCTGCCGATTCAGTTTCTGGCAACATCCTCCTGCAGATCCATTGGTGATGTCTACATGAACCAGACCTAACTGAGGAATCTATCTAACCTCAGAGACGTCAACATCGATCTCCTGATGACGTTATTCAGCTTTCAGTGACGTCCTCCTGCTTTTTCCTGCATTTCCAGCCTTTTCTTGCCTATCAAGACTCTTGATTTCCTGTTATTCTTTTTATTCATTGGTGCAATAAATGACCTTTTTATTTTTACGCTGTTCAAATGCATTTGTCATTCCTTCTTTGCCATAGCCATATTTTTGTCTGTGTCTGTTTTTTAGTTATAAGACCGACCATCAGCATGGGCACCTGCAACACAGTTCTTCCAATTTTGTAAATGAAAGCAATTTAACAATGTCAATGATCACAATAGTCTCCACTGCCACAAGAATAACAATAAATCTGTTGTCAAGAGATGAATATTTAATTATTATCTTAACTTCTGCTTTTTGAGCTATAGAACCTAGTTGAAGTGTGGACCTCATTAAGTTTCCAACCGAAAATGTGTCATCATCACAGTTAGCATCTCAAATTAGAAATGTGTTGCCTTTGAAAGGAAAAAATAGTTATTTCATCTGATAGCTTTCTATTACCCGGTCATGGACTATAGGTTCGGTTTGGGAAGGAAACCTTGCTGGTAAATTTTATGAATAAAAAATGCGGGGGCGAATTTTATGAATAAAAAATGTGGGGGCGAATTTTATGAATAAAAGGGGGGGGGCGGGGAATTTTATGAATAAAAGGGGGGCGGGGAATTTTATGAATAAAAGGGGGGTGGGGAATTTTATAAATAAAAGGGGGCGGAGAATTTTATGAATAAAGGGGGGTGGGGAATTTTATGAATAAAAGGGGGGTGGGGAATTTTATGAATAAAAGGGGGGGCGGGGAATTTTATGAATGAAAGGAGGGCGGGGAATTTTATGAATAAAAGGGGGGCGGGGAATTTTATGAATAAAAGGGGGGCGGGCGGGGAATTTTATGAATAGGGGCTTGGAATGCAACTGCCAAGACCAAAGTGATGATCAGTGGTTGTAGTGTTGGAAATCCCACAGAAAGAAGAAGGTGCCTCTGTTCAGTTTGTGGAAAGGGAGTGAAGACAATGGAAATGGATGAAAACTCAAATGTGGAGAAAGTATATCTGGATGGCGAAGCTATTGAGTTTGTTCAGAAGTTGTTACCTTGGTGATGCTATTAGAATACCAGGTGGAGCAGGTGTTAGTGTGATTAGAAGAGTAAGAAGTTGATGGAGTAAGTTCAGGAAACTTCTACCATTAATAACCAGCAATGTGTTACCGCTATCAAACAAGAAAAGAGTCTATCAGACATGTGTATACAGTGCGATGATGTATGGAAGTGAAAACCTGCCAGTAAAGGTTGATGAATACGTTACATTGAGAGAAATGACATAAGAATGATACGACGAATGTGTAATGTTAGTCTTAAAGACAGACTGATGACCTAAGGGGTAGATTAAATTTAAACAGTATAGGGAGATGTGTGCAGAACAGGAGTCTTCAATGGCATGGCCAGGTTGAAAGAATGGATAAGAGTTCTTGGATTAGTATATATAGAACAGTTGAGGTAGTAGGTTAGGTCTAAAGGAGAAGGTGAAAGAAAACATGAGAGGAAGTGATAAAAATAGATTTGAGAGAAAGAGGGTTAAATAAAGACCTGGACTGAGATAGGTTAGTTTGGTTCATTTCTAAAAACCGTCGACGCATGCCAAACCGAATATGATGATTACATGATGTATGTATGTATTATTTTTTCTTAACATAATTCACTCCAAACAAAGCAGGCCGTCACTGTAGACGTTAAGGGCTACTGAGAATTAGGGTGTAGGTTTTGGGTGTCAGCCTAAGTTGGGAGCTGTGCAGCGAGATGTCTGTTTACATTAGTTTTAAACTTCTGCATGTCAATACAGTCATGGAAACAGAGAGCAAAGAGGGATTTCCAGAGGTCGAAAGCACGAGGAAAGAAGCTATTGGAGTAGAAGGCTCTCCGGCATCTGGGGACCTCCACAGTGTATGGATGAGATTTAGCTGATTTTTTGTTTGGTCTAGTGTATTTACGTCAGGGAGGCACCAGAGCAGCCAGTTCATCGGACCACAATTCATTAAAGTATTTGTAAAACAAGCACAAGGATGCAACATTGCGGCGATAGGACAGGGGCTGGAGCTTGGTGGATAGTGAGGGACCTATCAAGTTGGCAACTCTTTTTTGGACCTTGTCTAGGAGGGAGATATGAGTGGATGATGCACAAGCTCAGATGCGGCAACAATACTCCATGCATGGACGGATGGTGGCTTTGTAGAGATACAGGATAATGTCAGGTGTGAGAAGTTGACTAGCACGGTAGAAGGAGCCCACCTTCTTTGTTGCAGCCTTGGTAATGTCTTCAATGTATTTGTTCCAATTCATGTTATCTGTGAAAGTTAGGCCAAGGAGTTTGAATGATGAACTCTCAGGTAGAGTGTTATTTGCCATAACAATCGGTGGTTGAAGAGGTTTCTTGTAGTTATTGAAGGAAAGTAGGGAATCTACCAGTCCCTAAACAAACGTGGACTACTCCCCGAAGAACAAAAAGGATGTCGTAAAGGGAAAAGAGGGATGCGTCAAAAGATCCTGAAGGAGGTAAAAAACAGAAAAAAGAACATACCCATGGCATGGATTGACTACAAAAAAGCTTACGACAAAATCCCTCATACATGAATAATTGAATGTTTGAAAATATACAAAATACCCGAAAGGATGATTAATCTTATTAAGAAAACAATGAAAATATGGAAACTAAAACTGACAGCCGGAGGACAACACCTGACTGAGATAAAGATACAGAGAGGCATCTTCCAAGGAGACTCCCTATTACCACCACTGTTTATAATAGCTATGATGCCACTTAACTACATACTCAGAAAATGTGATGCCGGATACAAGTTTACAGACACAGAACTAAGAGTAAATCACCTGATGTACATGGATGACCTGAAACTATTTGCAAAAAGCAAAAAGGAACTGGAAAAGCTGATAAATACGACCAGAATCTTCAGCCACGACATCCAAATAGAATTCGGAATAGAAAAGTGTGCACTACTAGAA
This sequence comes from Sepiola atlantica, assembly GCA_963556195.1. NCBI lineage: Eukaryota > Metazoa > Mollusca > Cephalopoda > Sepiida > Sepiolidae > Sepiola > Sepiola atlantica. The sequence goes on along the minus strand of OY744521.1, from coordinate 90,309,707 downwards.
ATAAAAAAAGGAAAACTGGAGACAACAGAGGGCATGGAACTCCCCAACCAAGAAGAAATGAGGGTGCTAGGCGAACAGGATAGCTACAAATATTTGGGAGTTCTGGAAGCAGACACCATCAAATCTACAGAAATGAAAAAGAAGATTGGAAAAGAATATTTACAAAGAACAAGAAAACTCCTAGAAACGAAATTATATAGCAAGAATCTAGTAACAGGAATAAACACCTGGGCAGTAGCACTAATAAGATATTCTGGACCATTCATAGGCTGGACCAAAGAGGAACTCAGGTACCTTAACCAAAGAACTAGAAAATTAATGACCATGCACAATGCACTACATTCAAAAGACGATACGGACAGATTTTACATGAAAAGAAACAAAGGGGGAAGAGGACTGGTAAGTATAGAAGATTGTGTGGAAGACTCAAAAAAAGAGCTGGAGTAATACATAACTCAACACATGGAAATCCTTATGACTGCAGCAAGGCAAGAGACACCGTTCCAACGAACAACTCGGGAAGCACTGAAACCAGAAACAAAAAGACAAGAAAAGAAAAGTGGGAAGAAAAACAACTACATGGACGCTTCAGAAGACTGACAAGAGAAGAAACCAGCGAAAATAGCTGGGCATGACTAAGAAAAGGACACTTGAACAGAGAAACGGAATCTTTACTGATGGCTGCACAAAACAATGCAATTAGGACAAACTACATTAAAGCTAAAATAGATAAAACCCAGGAAAACAGTAAATGCAGACTGTGTGGACAAAGAGACGAAACAGTAAATCATATAATAAGTGAATGTAACAAACTAGCCCAAAAAGAATACAAGAACAGACATGACTGTGTGGGTAAAGCAGTACACAAAGAACTGTGCAAACAATTGAATTTCGAAATGGTACAAACATAAACCAGAAGCAATACTGGAAAACGAAGAACACAAAATCATCTGGGATATGGATATACAAACAGACAAACTCATACAGCAAGGAGACCGGATGTTATGATAATCAACAAGAAGGAAAAATCTTGCAAAATCGTAGACTTCTCCGTTCCAGCAGAAACGAAGCAAATACACGGAATTAGCCAGAGAACTGAAAGGAATATGGAGCATGAAGAAAGTCAGTATAATACCAATAATCGTAGGAACACTAGGAACAATCCCAAAAAACCTGGAAAAAAGAGAGAAATTGGAACCAAAGAGATCATTGGAACTATACAAAGGACGGCAATGATCAAAACAGCTACAATCTTAAGGAAAATCATTGAATGCGGAAACCAACCCGCATAACCTACGAAGGGTCAAACGGAATCTTCTATAGGAAGAAAACAAAACCACAGAAAGAACACAAAGAACATATCACAAACAAAGAAACAGAAAATGCAAGAAACATCACTTTATAAGCTCCCCTCCCCCAATAAATTACACCGGCCTCAACTGACACGACACAAAAATGAACCAATGAACAGAAATAGCAAGAAACATCATCAGTTCCCCGCCCCCCCCCCAAAAAAAAATTTTTTTAAAGAAAAAATTTAAAAAATTAAAAAAAAAAAAATGGTACCAGCCTAGGCTGACACCACACAAAATATTTGCATAGGGTCAAGGAGGATGAGAAGACCGAGGAGAGACAGCACAAACCAGACCTCCACTGGAAGTGCAGAGACTGCTGGGACCTTGCGGAGGCTGATTGCCACCCAAATCCCAGAAAAGACGAATGGTCCTTACCAGTGAGAAACCAATTGTAAACGGCTGTTGTGATACTGCAAGTTTATTTGTGGTGGCTATCGAAAAGAGGTGGAGAATACTAGAAATCTGGGGGGGACTTGTGGTCACTCAGACTCCAGGGAATACCACCGGTTGTCGGTGAGCAATCACTGATGACCTGTGTGAGAACTCCTAGTGAGTAAATAATAATAGAATAATAATAATGCATTGCGAGAATCTTAATTTTAAGCAACATTCATGAAGCAGGCAATGACTGTCTGTCTCGGTACACTAAAAGCCAATGCTTTATGTTCCTGGCAGAAGAACAAGGAAGACATTCCTGTTCTTATATAAAACCAATTACGCTGTCTTGTGTCATAAGATCAGTAAGGATTTAATAACTAAGTACTTTAATTCCAGTCGGCCATTTCAGCTATTTAATTGGCACGTGGCCAAACGTGAAAAGGCCTCCCAGGACTGATTGGATTATTTGAGAGTAGCTTCACAAATCCAGGACACTGGGGCAGAATTTCGTGTCCGTGTTGCTATCCCAGTTTGAGAAGCCATTATTTATTTATTTATTTAATTAGTTCTTTTGTAGTTTTGTTTTTACGGAATCGTTGCACAAGTATCTCTACCAATTAAGATTGTTTACATTAAGATTGGTGAAAATTTAATAGTTTCTTGTGATGGGTTTGGATGAGAATATTCAGACAAATATTACTCGTAAATATGTATATTTTTAAAAATATATGATACTAGAATAATACCTGTCCCAAGACGGGTAAAACTAATTCCTCGAAGAGAACAGTTTTGCACCACTTTTATGTACCCCCCCTACGAATATTAAAAGCAAGATACAATGATACTAAACCTAGAATCTAGAATTCGTATTCCAATTTTGATCAAAATCCATTGCATGATTTTGATTCTAAAATATGTCTACGATTTAAGGCTTAAACTTAAGAGATGTTAAAAAGAGATTTAAATTCAGGGAATCTTGCTTAATTGGTGTCTGATGATTACGGATCAAATTCAATGCAAATCTGAAATATTTGAATTTTAACCATATTATCCCCCCCCCCCAAAAAAAAAACCCTTTAAAATACTCCAAAGAAACTAAAATTTGAGAAACATTTATTAATTGATGTCTAATACCTATTGTAAAGATTTCAAAAATATTGAATGGTATCTGAATCTTCCACCCCCTTTTTACCCCTTTTTATAAAACTGAATTAAACTAAATATAGCCCACTTTAAGACCTCGTATTCCTAGTGGCAGTGTTCGAAAATTCATAATGATATGTTTATTAGTTTAGGAGTGAATCTTGTACATGCAAATACATAAGAATATACACATACCTAACGTTAAATAAATAGATATATATATATAAGAAAAGACGTAAACATATTTTAATAAACTTTAAAAAAATTACTTTTTGAACACTAAAGAATAGATTTTCTTAAGATGGGCTCATTGAATCTGCGCTTTTAACGATGGAAATAGTATTTCAAACTTAAGCGTGACTGACAGATCGAACCGACCGACGAACGTAAAGAGCCTCGTATATAGATGTGGATAACATTAGGATATTTGATATTCTCATTTTAATGTTTTTGTAGCAACGCAAAAGTTGAGGTTCTTCTCAACGCGAGCGTCACCATGTTGAATACGTTGTGTTATGGATAACACCAGGTCGGAAAAAATGAGAATAAACAATGATGAAGAAACAGTATTAATAAAGGAATAGTTAAATTTACATATATATATAAATTTATTTCTTGCATAAGTGGAACATAATACAACATGATACATAAAAAGACGTGAAAATTGCACGTAATTGACGTAATTACTAACGAAAGAATCCATGTTAAAAGTCGATAAACCAAAATCGAAATAAACATGGATTGCCAGGGAAAACAAATCATAGAGAATGCGAGGGCTATATAAAGTAAATACAACTTATTTTGTATTATCTGGGAACTATTCTGACAACCAAGTATACGAGTAGTAGAAAAGGATCATGCTGAAATAGCTAGCTATCTGGGAGTTCCGTCTGAACTGCGACAAGAAGCGAGATCTGACCACAGGGCGTCAACAGTGTGAACACATGTAAAATGTAGAGCTAGGTGGAATACGTTCACCCAGTTCGAGCCAAAACCAGAAAAGAGGTCAAGCTTCAATTTCGATTCTCACACATGCATAGTGCAATTCTCTTTCATACTTCATAATTGAAGAATTAATTCTCTTGTTGCATAGTATAATTCAGGGTAGATAACTTAGTTATGGTTCAAGGAAACTAACTCTGAATATACTGAGCCGACATGTGTTAGCAGATCTAAAAATGCTATTTGAAACTTAAGCGTGACAGACGAAAATGATGTTTAACCTTTTAAGGTCGCTGAATTGCAACCACATGCACACTTCCCCACATTCAGACAATCGTAATTCAAATTTCATGCGCATAAATTAGTGGTCAATCTTGTCACTGAATACTACGAGTGCCCAGCTCTCGATTAGTATCAAATATGATACATATTGCAATACAAGTTTACCAAGAAATATTTCTATACTGAGGCAATTTTTATCCCTGCATGGGGAGCTAGATCCCCGACACCTACATGAAAAGTCGACGCTGTGTGAAGGCAATTAAAGAAGGACTCCAGATTGGTTTTATCTTTTTATTGGTGTTTTTCTTCCTCTATTAGTAAGTGCTCGGCTGAGCTCCAATTCCTGCTCCCCTCTGTAAAACATTTATAGCAAGAACCTGTCTAGCTACAACCACAGATAAGAACCTCTCTCTCTCCCTCTCCCCCTCTCTCTCTCTCTACCAAAAAACAAACGGAACTTCTATAAACAAAGTTTCCTTTCTAGAACATCCCATCTGTGGAACAAGATACCACAAGTTTGCTTCCCAACCAGCTTCAGCATGGTCGTCTTCAACTCTAATGTACACAAATACTTGTTGAGCTGTCCTCTTGGAGAATCAATGTCTCTTAAGTAATATTCTGCCCATCCCACCCATTGTTTCAGGTCCTCTTGTGGTGGCGATCATCGTCCAACTGATGATCTCTTCAACCCTTATCCTCAAGTGGACTTTGGGCCTTGATAAGTGGTGACCCATCAGTAAAAAAAATAAATAAATAACGATAGGCATTTCTCCATGACTGTGCCCGAGTGATACCTAAAATCAGTGAACGACTGTTGATATTTGAAAAGAACTCTTAAGAATGCACTTGTACACCCTAAACGAAAATACCTGCGACCCACCCGACGAGCAACAAAATCACACCCCTTCACTATACAGGTTCGTAGATGACAAAAACATTCTACTCTAATAGCTTCTTTCTTCGGACCGCTCCCCTTTGGATTTCCTTCTCTGCTCCCTGTCTACCCGACCGTACCAAAATGCAGAAATTTAAATGTAATGTAAACAAAAAATATTGCTGCCCAGTTCCCCACTTAGGTTGCCGTCTATAAATCTGGCTCTTATCACTGTAGCGACTTACGTTACAGTAGCAATATACCTTGTTTGGGGTGAATAAAACAAACTGTACTGAACACAAAGTGTATTCTATTTACTAATTAATAATGTATTATTGAATATCATAAGTAATCGAATATTTGCACTCTGAAAACTTGAGCTCCCATTAACTTTGATCATCACCATAGCATCTGAGAGTAAAAGCAATTATTCAGCCCAGTGACGTGACACGTACGCCGCCAGCTTCCGGGATAATGTACATATCCCCCCCTCACCCAACCAATAGATCGTTATAACTCGTTGGCTCCCTCCCACTAATCCGGTACTGTATCTTAAGAAAAATCTCACGTTATTAAAACAAAATGCATTTAATTGTATTCCAATAGATTCAGAAGTCAAAAGAATGTTTTCAAGTTCTATTTGTACACGGAATAGAAAACAAATTCGTCGCAATTTTAAATGTTGCACCCTTAAGATATTTTTTCGCTCGAGACAACTGCTCATCAGAGACTAGTTCACTTCTATTTTGGCAACAGTTCCATAATTTTGGGATTCATTTGTAGAATATGCATATTTTGGCAGCAAATCATTATCGAGGTAAGTCTGGTTAAAAATAACGCAGTTTTCTTTTCTTGGTTGTTTTATCGATAAGCTACAGATTCAAATAATAAAACGCCATCAAAAGTAACAACAATAATATAGCAAAAGAAAACTAATTTCTTGACGACAATCGCAAAGATCGAAAGCGCTTGAGATGAAGCAAATAACAACTCTCGGGTCCATATTCCACCAATTGAAACCAGAAATACGAAAGATAGGTGGTAGAATCGAGAAATAATTAAGAAAAAATTTTTAAAAAGAAAGAAGACTCTTCTCGATATACATATATACATTATTGCTCTCATCAGTGCAGGAAAGTAACAATTTCAGACGGTCGGGAGGCGCGAACCCGATTCACAGAGTCAGACTAGAATCTGCAAGCAGCCAGATATATCCACTCGGCCAACGGAAACTGTAACGTATTTAAGGGAAATTAAGATCTATATGTACCTAGAACCCCCACGTAGCCAGGGGGTGCCAGGGGGGCAAGGCCTTCCCCTTGCAATTACATTTGCACCCCCTGAAATTTGTGATCCAAAAAATATTATAAATATAAATACTCTTATATTTCGTAGTCAACTATACTTCTTCATTATGAACCAGTATTTAATTTTGTGTAATATATTTTACAGCAGGGCCGGATTAAGGGGCCAAGGGACTGGGGCCCTGGGCCACCCACCAATAGGGGACCTCCCACCAATTTTTAACATAATTTCCGATTTCAAAAACGCTTCTTTGGATTTTATTTTGTTTAAAACTTAATTTTCCATTCCTGGTACTAATGATACCATAATAAATATGTACGAATGTTAATCTACCAGTTAAAATTAAACTATTGACCATAATAACATCTAAATATTATTTAAATTGATGTTACCTTGTAAAAATTAAAAAATTAAAATGTACGCGTTCTCAAACTCAAACATAAATTCGCTAGTTTAAGATCAAGTGGTGAGTGAAACAAAGCCTCGATGCTTTTCACCTGGTTCCTGCTTGGTGAACGAGATTGTCAGTTTATCTGTCTATTTTTGTCAACTTACCAAATATATATATTTTAATATTGTTAATTCACATATTTAATATTATAAATTATCAATTAAATAATTATAATCCAAATGATGTAATATAAACACAAAATGAATTCACGTTGTTGTTCTGCCAGCTTCTTTTAAAGATATTTTTTTAATTTATAAAAGAAAGTGTTGTCTTCATTCAAAAGATAGAAATGAATACTAGCAACCTAAATTATTTTCAAATGAAACTGGGAATTAGTTTTTTAAAATATCTTTATTTTATCACGAATTTCAAATACGTTTTTTCTTTTTGCAACTGTTAATTTAAAAAATTGTGAATGTTACATTCAACATTTTTGAAATTAACATTAAAAAAATCCCAGAGTTCACCCGAGATGAAGTTGAAGGAAAAAACAATATTGGTAGGGTATAAACCCCACGTACAAGAGTCGAGCAAAAAAAGGCTTGTTATGTCGGGTGGGATTAAATGAATTAGTGAATCCAATGTTTTTTCACACATATGTGAGAAGTGGAAGTCGAAGACTTTGGCGTAAGTTCTTTCTTTGATTTGATTTTTCATGTCTGTGTGAACTAATAGTGAAAAAAATGTCAAAATAAATAAAGAGTGGTCAGGGAGATAGAATACCAGTATAATAATAAAAAAAGATTCTTGGTTATTGAAACAGTTTAGTTACATTTTCATTTTCTTAGAGAGAGCTACTCTTAGAAAGACTAGAGGAAATTTTGACCAACATAAATGTAAGTGCATATATTTCTTTTCTTTTTTGTTAACTCCATTTTAAAGAAATTAAAAATGTGTTTTTAGAAAAAATAATGACTAATAGTATTTTTTAAATTATTAATCTTTGGATGTTTAAATAACTGAAAATCGTGGGGTTCACTTAGGAGGCTATGTCATCCTCCAATATTTGTAAATAAATATATTTTAAATAAGTATTTATTAATACGCTATTGTTTTGAAGCAAATGAAATCGATTTATCTACATTAAGTTTCTTTTTGAATAAGCAAAAACTAGTCTCATTTGTTTGGAATTTTTCTTGAGGAACTCTATTCATTTATTGCTGTAACTTTTACAACAAAACAATAAATAACATTTTTTGTTTAAAGAAAATAAAACTTAACGAAAAGTAGCCCGTCTTTACAAAAAAAAAGAAAAATGTTCAAAATTAGTTCAAAAGACAACGTCAAATAATAAAGTTTATCTAATCATAATGTTAATTATTAATTATAAACTTAATGGTGCCCGGAAAACTCGTCACAGGAAAATTCGTAAACGGAAAATTCGTAAACGGAAAATTCGTAAATGGAAAATTCGTAAACGGAAAATTCGTAACTTTTGGCCAAGTAGGAAAATTCGGCAATTATCGAATAAATATCGATTGAAAATAGATGTTAGAACCGTTTTTACAGGAGATATACTTGTAAATACGAGGCTATCCACCTCCCCAGTGGAGAACATTTTTTCATATTATTTTTTTGGTACTTGTGCAGTTTACTAACCGGGCTATTTTTTAGATAAGATTTTCAAGTTAAATTAAATTGTTACGATATCTTTTGTTTATTAAATTGTTAGGTAAAAGTACAGAATAGTTACCCCCCCCCTCACTCCATGTTAAGAATGGCTTTCTAAATAATGTTATTTATAGAGTAAGGGATTAGCATTTCTTGTGAAACGTGTCTTTTCTTGTGAGATTTCTTTAAAATAAATATTATTTGAGAAAGGAGAAATTACTATAAGTCTCGATGTCTTGCTTCTAAATACCCCCTACTTAGAAGCAATACATCGAGACTTATATTTTTACACCAATATTTAAAAACAATATGTAAGAAATAGATATTTTGTAAATTGAAAGAAAAAAGGGGTGCCCTGAATATTCGCCAAATGAAAATTCGGCACCGGAAAATTCGACAAAGGAAAGTTTGGCAATTTTGGCAAAGTAGGAAAAGTCAGAAATTAATTAGAGAAGTTATATCGATTGAAAAAAGATTTTAGAACAGTACTTGCGGGGGTATAGTTGTAAATAAGGGGCTACCACCTACCAATAAAGAAATCTTTTTGGTACTTGTGCAGTTTACGGACCGGGCTATTTTTTAGATAAGATTTTCAAGTTTAATTCAATTTTTACGATATTTTTTGTTTATTACATTGTTAGGTAAAAGTACAGAATAGTTTACAAAGCCCCTCCCCCCCCCCCACACGCTTCCCCCTATGTTAGGAATGGCTTTCTAAATAATGTTATTATTTCAATCCGGTTCGTAATTAAATTACGAGATTAAATCCATCATAATGCATTTAGGTTTCTTTGTAAACAAGTCAGCCATTTTAATATTTTGTTAATAATTCAAAAAAATATCAATTACTTCGTGTCTGTTCGAAATTTGAAAGGAAATTTTTTTCCTTGTCATGAAATACATTTCTAATTTATTTTTTGTAACTGTAATTCAGTGTTTTAATCGAGGACGTGTTGAAAATCGGCCGCTCGTCGAGTCGTTTTTTTTTTACTTCAAAATTGGTAAATCACTGTAAGATGAAGTGATTAATCCGTCGTTTCATAGCAAAAATGGCGGACAATAAATCGGCTGTATTTTTCTGATTATTTTCCGACCTTTCAACGATTAATTTGAAAGAATTAAACAAATATAAAAAGTAGTAAATAAACTTACTTTTAGGCAAGATGGCCACCAGAGATTAAAAAACAGAATTACATTTACAAAAAAATAACTAATAAATTACTTTCATGACAAGAAAAACAATTTTGCTTTTTTAAATACATGATTTTCTAAGCATTTCAAAGCCAGTTCAAATAACTTTCTATTCGATAGTTTAAATACTTCCAAATGCCTTTCAAATTTCGAATAGAGACGAAGTAATTGATATATTTTTATATTATTAACAAAATATTAAAATGGCTGACTTGTTTACGAAGAAACCTAAATGCATTTAATCTCGTAATTTAATTCCGAATTAATTTAATTAATATATTAAATATGCGTTACCCCAACTACAGCAGTTATTATATTAAATATGCATTACCCAAACTACAGCAGTTATTATATTAAATATTCGTTACCCAAACTACAGCATTTATTATATTAAATATGCGTTACCCAAACTACAGCATTTATTATATTTAATATGCGTTACCCAAACTACAGCATTTATTATATTAAATATACGTTACCCAAACTACAGCATTTATTATATTAAATATGCGTTACCCAAACTAAAGCATTTATTATATTAAATATACGTTACCCAAACTACAGCATTTATTATATTAAATATACGTTACCCAAACTACAGCATTTATTATATTAAATATGCGTTACCCAAACTACAGCATTTATTATATTAAATATGCGTTACCCAAACTACAGCATTTATTATATTAAATATGCGTTACCCAAACTACAGCATTTATTATATTAAATATACGTTACCCAAACTACAGCATTTATTATATTAAATATGCGTTACCCAAACTACAGCATTTATTATATTAAATATGCGTTACCCAAACTACAGCATTTATTATATTAAATATGCGTTACCCTAACTACAGCATTTATTATATTAAATATGCATTACCCTAACTACAGCATTTATTATATTAAATATGCGTTACCCAAACTAAAGCATTTATTATATTAAATATACGTTACCCAAACTACAGCATTTATTATATTAAATATGCGTTACCCAAACTACAGCATTTATTATATTAAATATGCGTTACCCAAACTACAGCATTTATTATATTAAATATGCGTTACCCAAACTAAAGCATTTATTATATTAAATATACGTTACCCAAACTACAGCATTTATTATATTAAATATGCGTTACCCAAACTACAGCATTTATTATATTAAATATGCGTTACACAAACTACAGCATTTATTATATTAAATATGCGTTATTCAAACTAATGCAGTTATTATATTAAATATTCGTTCGCTTTGTTCAGAGCATCTGTGTCTTGGAAATCGTCTGATTCTTTAGATAAATGATTGCCATTTTTGTTTAATATTTTAAACCTACGCTGTGAAATAGAGAGATAATTGATATACTTTTTACTGACTACAGGTTTTCTCTTTGAAGCGCCTTCTAATTGATTAATCCAAATAATTCTTTCTTCAGTTGACTAATGCATCAGTTTGGTTGGCCTAAATGTCAATGACGTAATTATGGCAAGTACAGATTCACAAAGATGGCACCCATACAGTGTGTATAGGGGTTCTATGTTAAAGAAAAAGAGATGTTATATTGAAAGTTTGTTTGGGAGAGTCCGGGAGGATGGATAAAATATAATAAATTTGGATTGATGATGAATTGAATGCAGAATTTCTGGAAACACTCATGAGTGCTTAAAATAATTGGAGTGCGGAACAGATTATTTTTCTATAATGTCTAAAGTTGCAGGGGGAAAACGACTTTATTATATATATATATATATATATATATATATATATATATATATATATATATATATATATATATATATATATCAAAAGTGTATGTGTGCGTGTGTCTGTTCTCACATCAGTTGTCAATGGTTGATCTTTGAGCAGAAATTAGTAGGTTTCTGCGGATGTTTTAACCTGCCTTTTCACAAGAACCCTGTGCAGATCGTCGTGGCAATAAAAAATAGATCTAAGTTCCTCTAGGCCGGGATGGCGACTAATCTGGTCGTCTTGTCCAGCTACAAACACACTCCCACGTTGAAACTCTTTATAGCAGAGAGCGATCACTGAGCAAACAGCAACCGGTTGGCTCTGGTGGGGCGAATGATCATTCAAAGCAGAACAAAAGGAAAAGAATAATGTTCAACAACTCGGTCTGGGTTTTTTGTCTAGAAAAGTAATTATTAATAAAATAAAAGAATTAATTTTACATTGGTCAATGGTACGATTAATGTCTACTGTGCTCGTAAATGTCTTTAGCAAGGGTTGATTTTTTTCGGTAAGTTATTTCGCTAGTTCTGTGTGTGCGAATTCTTTACACAAGTGGTTGTCTAAGTCACAAACTTAACGGGCGAAGGCGGTGGCGAGAATTTCGTCCGGTTTGGTTCTTCGGCGTACGCTACCGCCGTCTCCCTACGGGCGTCAGTACAACTCTCCCGGGCGTCAGTTCAACTCTGGCTCGTGCGCGAAAAAAAACCACATTTATTGAAGCGGTAGCATTTTTGTTGTCTCTCTTTCTCGTGCGTCTATAGTCGTACACACCCCTCCTCCTCCATCTTACTTTCTGCCTGTTCTCCTCTCTCAAGGTGGTTAGGGACGGGCGTCTCACTCCTTTTTTCTCAAAATAAATGGGATTTTCTCCTAACCCACCGTTATCGCAAAAACAAACGTGATAACCGTGGCCTTCTCATTCTGCCACACAGCTGGAGGGGCACTGTGACCGGCTTGTAATTAACGATGACAGGCTCAAATAAATCTCCGTCAAGTGGATTCGTTTTTTCCAGGTTGTGACGTCTTCAAAACAACCGTCACAGAATCGTGGTTCTAAAAACGCGCCATTCACCCAAACAATAATATTGCTTTATTGATATTTCAGAATTAAAATTGCGATATGGAATTCTCTAATCTTCATTTTCCAGCTGGCAACTGTCTCCTCACTTCTGGTGGTAATTGATTTTGAATACCTTACACCATTCCGCGAGACTAGCTGGCGTCTCGTTCTGTCATCCGAATAAGTTCATTTCTACGTCAAATATATACTAGTTTTATATCTCCACTGCGTCTCGTCGCAGAACCCTCAGTCGGCGTAGCATCAGCACCAAGATGCATACTAGCGCGTCACCAGGGTACCCGATCCCCAGGGGGGGGGGGGCGGATACTTTGTCACTACGATAGGTAATAAAAATGATAAAAAGAATTGAAAGAGTTATCAAGTAAGGAATGTAACCCGATACTGAGTTTGACCGGGAAAAATTATAAAAATATCTCTTCTCCCCAAAAGATTTACTTAAAGGGAAAGTTCTTTAAATTTATCTCACTTCCTTGTCTTTTTTGGTGTGAAGAGGTTGACTCTCTGTGAAGAGTACAACCGAAACATGTATGCACATATATAACCAATAATGTTTGTATAAATAAAAATTTATACTAAAGAACAGCTCTACTTTTTATTGAGCACTTTTTATAGTTTCAACGGATTTACATCTACATAAACTAATATATATATATATATATATATAACGTAAATTCTCAGTGAAAGCTGGTATATATTTAATCCATTGTCTGGATTTTGATAGGGACTACATTATGGAGATCCAGTACAACCTAGACAAGAGAATTTACGAGCACAAAAGTGCCATCAAAACTAACAACGCGCTCAATGTCTTAGGTTCTCACACTATGGAATATGATTATTGTTTTGACCTTAAAAACGTCGATTTAATTAAAACTTTTACAAAACAAATCAACACTCGAATCAGCTTTCATAGCCAGCTCAACAAATACAATTAAACAAAGAATGGGCTTCTATTATGTCTCCCCCACCAAGTTCTAAAAGACGTTAGGATAAGTGTAGTCCTGTCGATGTTATGCGCAGATTGACGCTATTACGTGCCTTTCTGCTTCTATCGTGATTCGACCTCTCGGGGTTTATGCCATCAAAATGAGGAAAAAGAAAAAAAACTATAAGACAGTCTCGCCCGACAAAGTTGTTCTACAACGAAAGCTTGCAAAAAAATTAAATAAATGAATTTTTGATATAAATTGCACGATTGTTGATTTTCAAAATATTTCACTTAAATACATTTTCATGAGTGCCTCAAAGATGTTGTCAATTTCCTTATTCAAATAGCGCCAATCTGTGCATAATATCGATAAGGCTACACGTATCCTAACGTCTTTTAGAACTTGACGTGCCTTTCTGCTTCTATCGTGATTCGACCTCTCGGCGTTTATGCCATCAAAATGAGTCAGGAGAAAAAAATCTAAAAAAATCTATAAGACAGTCTCGCCCGACAAAGTTGTTCTACAACGAAAGCTTGCAAAAAATTAAATAAATGAATTTTTGATTTAAATTGCACGATTGTTGATTTTCAAAATATTTCACTTAAATACATTTTCATGCGTGCCTCAAAGATGTTGTCAATTTGTTTATATATATATATATATATATATATATATATATATATATATATATATATATATATATATATATATATATATATATATATATATACGTTTTGATGTTTTAAATTATATTGTAATTATTTACGTTACAAAAATTTGCGTAAGCGTTTAAAATTAAATCTTCTTTAGTACAAAATACTTTTTTTAATATTTTAAATTTCAATAAATTACATTTTTAATCATATTCTCCCTATCAACACCGGGAAAAGCTGAATTGTCTGTTTCGAATTGAAGTATATTTTCAGAAATTTAAATATAGGCTTCTCTATTATATAATTTTAGTGAACCATAACTGCTTTATCGGATTTATCTTGTTTAAAGCAAATTTTATATGACGATCCTTTGGTCTTCACTTATAAGATTTCCATTTTCGTTAATTTGCAGCGTATTTAGAACATTTAATTTTTTACCTGATTATAAATGTAAGAGAGTGGTTGAATGGCAGTTTTCCTAATTGGATTAAAAGACGTGGTCATGTGGAGTGATATCCTCGCATGAACAGGCCGTGATCGTTCGCTCGTTGTGCCGGTCCAAGGTTGTCGCAGTGTCAGCCGTGTGGTCTCAGTTAGTCCTGCAACAGCAGACTTCTCTTTCTCCAAACCACAACTCCAGTTTAAAAACAGTTAACAGGGTTCTATTTGGGGGAAGGTTACAATGGCACTCGTTTTCTTAGGCTGAATAACAGACTTGCCAATGTGAATTCTTATTCCGACCAAACACAAAACATAAGTCCAACCCGACACAAACAGACCATCTGTCTCCGAGGGCCACCGAACCCCAACTGCCTATCAGACCTCAGAAAACCAAACTGTCTCTATAAAGCCCAGATAGCCAAGACTAACTGCCACCCCCTGTTCATCTCCTGGAATATATGTACTTTTGACTGGAAATCTTAGAGACCGGTCTTTTTCTCAGTCATCCCCATTCAATCACCCAGAAAGACCATCCAGATATCCACTTGAGATAACGGCTAGCCAGTGTCCACTTATTAGGGCGTATCTGCAGACAATCTATAAACATTATTTTTTTAGATCCTTCATCGCCCACCATGAACTTCCGTTTAAAGAGACACTTTTGTTTTCAAAGAGAAATCCAATTCGGTGTGGCCGAACCCAAAATCAAAGACATTTTCAATTACTTCTGTGCCCCCACCCTTCTCTTGTCCGAATATCTTTCACTTGCAGCAAGTCTGCTATTCACATGCACCGCAAACATGCAACCCACTAAACTTGCCGCGTAGTGCATGTTTATACTCGTTCACCAGACCTTAGTCCTTTTGATTCCTTTTTCTGCGAAAGACCAAAGGAGAAAGTATACTCAACAAAATTCACAAATCTAATACCCTTGATTCAACGAATAAGAAGTGCCAAAATTGAAGGCAATGTGGATTTATTGCATCGCGTCCATGAAAGTTTTATGAAACGCATCAATATTTGCATTGAAGATGCTATTTGATTAAAATCTTGTATTCTTACCAGATTTGGGTCCAGATTTTACAGACATTCTGTATATAATCATAAAAAAGAATTTTATATAATAAAAATGTCAGACAAGATAACTATCGTCTGTCAGTGGCAGTTTAGTTCAAACGTAACTTTTTAAATTGACCCTTTTAAAGCATGTTATAATTTTAAACAATTTTAATGTAATGAACAACAAATGATACCTTAAGTATTTCAATTAAACTTGTTGCAAGGTCCGATGCTGGTGATCGGCTTTACAACTATTAATTCCTAGTTCATGATAACCGATTCAACTTAAAGTGTTAGTTACTAGTATTATATATCGTGCGAACTACTCATTAAAATATTGTGTTCATTTAATGGGGAAAAAGGGGTAGTTAAAAATGTCACTCGTTGGCGTTTGCGGCAGAGGGATACAAGAAATATTTTATGGTTCCTAAAAAATCAGTAGGAGGAGTGGCTGTAAAAATGGAGGCTACGACACACCTCTAAAAAAATCAGATTTAAAAGAGTAAAAAAACGTCTGTAAGAATTGTTTTTGTTTAGCAAATATATATTATTCCTTTCTATTTCGTTTTTAAAAGAAAACAAATCGAAAGTATTTATGGGATTTAAATTTCAAAATTTAGTAACACGTCCTAGCGATTTGATGTCAAAACGGATATTTTAATGACATATATTCCTATATTAAATTATTTTTTACAAAAATGTTAATAAGAAATCAATTAAAAGAAAATGAAAGGTGTGTGTGGGGGGGGGGTCATTTATTAAAACAAAAATGAAAGTAAAAAGACTCCCGGGCAACGTCGGAAAAGTACAGCTAGTTGGTTATAAATTCAAGCTCATAACAGAAAATGTTTTGTTCCAATGACACAATGTGTGACAATACCGAGAATCGCTAACTTTCTTTCTCCATGGACGAAACACCTAATAATTAGTTATTAAAGCAAAATAGTCATTCGCAATTTTGTTTTCTTTCTTCTTGCTGTGTTTAAATTGTTTAATTTTTGTATTTACCATTGTTGAATTACTGCTGTGCTAAACAAACTGATGCATTAAAATGTAATATATTTTAGAGTAGGAGAGAGCGAGGGGGATGGGTAGCACGAGAATTGATCGCGGTTGATCTCTCGAACTTGCTAGCCAGCAAACTCTCTCGATCTCAAGTTGAGCTAGTTTATATAACATTTTTGGACACCTACGCATCCACCTGTAAACGCTCATTGTGGGAGTTCGCCTTCACCGTCAATGTAGCTACGTCCGCCCTACGATGTTTATATAGCGATGGGATATATTCCCGTCTGCAGATAACTTTGCAGATGCCATTTGCAGGTGTTTCAGCATCAAATTTCCAGATATTTTGTTTTGCGGATAGTTGTGTCTCAGTGTCAATCAACCGTTTCTTCCGGCCAGGTTCGTATCTGTGTCAAGTAAGTTTTATTTATTCTTGCAGGGGCCATTTTATGAGGGGGTAAGTAGCTAAGATGAATGTATTTATGCATTGCTTTTATTGACAAAAAACTTTAGGAACTTTGTTTATAAGTAAAATTAATTCGCGTTGAACTAGTGCTGAATACCCTATATGTCTACTTTTTTGTGGATTATAAAAAAGTTAACTTAGTTAAAAAAATATTTATGTAATGTTTTTTTTATGTTATTATATTATGTTAATTTGTTTTACATTTATAAAACATGGATCCAAGTAAAAAAAATCGTTTAGACTTACGTGAGATTTGAACTTGGGTATTGACATCGTAAAAAGTACTGCCTTAGTAATGTTTATTCTGCTCTCTTTTTTTTGGTCAACCAATCACGTTTCTATTGGCGTACTTTTCCAAAAACGCCATCATTTTAATTAATAAATATATAGATTTCTCTGTTAGTTTATAATAATATTTCGTTCTCAAATTTAATCATTCTTTCTGTAACCATCTTATCCTCCAATTTTTCTCCTCTCTCTTCTCCACTTTCTACTTCTCCTTCTGTTCCTTCTCCTCATCCTTCATCCTTCTGATATTTTATTTTCTTTCTTTTCCCCCATATTCTTATTTTCCTTATTCTACTTCGCATTATTCCCTTCTCCAATCTTTTCTTCGCCCTCCCTTTTATATTTCTTTCCTTATTCGCTTTATTCTCATTCTCTTTTCCCCCTTCTTATCTGTTGCCCCTTCTCCTCTTCGCCTTCTTCCACCCCTCTCTATTTTTCTCCTTTGAACATCTTTATCCTTATATCCAACTCTCTATTTTACTCCCTCTTTCAATTTACACAAATACTTCTCGCCCTCCTTCTAGTCTTGTATGAGCCGAAATTGTAAACTGATTGACATCTAAAAGCGTCCGGCATTTATATCGCCGCGGGACTCCTTCAGATCCCGACAGACCAAGTGACCAAATAATATTTTGCGTCGTCCTCGGCCCCCATCGGCAGCAGCATTGTTCTCATAATGGACAATTGTTGGTAGATCCACCAAGAATAACAGCTTGGCACAGACAGAGAAATTGATTCCCAGACAATAAAACCAACCATTGATTCTTTTCCAAAAGTGAACATCTGTTCTATTGTTTGTTCCTTACCGTCGGCTCCGTGACGTCATTACAGACGTCATGACCCATCCAAGCGAGTCTTTAAACAAAAACAAGTATGCTTCCCCCCATCTTCCTCTCTTTCTCTTTCTCTTTTAATTATTAGTACCATTCTTTCGCAAGCATTTGTATAGAGTAAGCTATAATAAAAAGGGTCGCCTTTCACAGATCTAATTGCAAATTTCCGAGTATCTTTTATACTCGTTATCCCTGACTTTATTCTCGCACAATTGGTTCGCTCTATCAATTATTGAGGGTTGTTTTGGGTTTCAAGGAAAATCAATATGCAGCAATACTCAAGAACTCCGAACATAATTCGTTCTTTGAGGCGGTTGGAGTTCCACAAAATCAAATTCCAAAGCATACAACCCCTATAAGAAATGATAGAAATTGAATTAAGTTGTTCCCCCAAAGCTCCAGAAACACACTTATCGCCTTCTAATAAGCATGATAGAACCGAAAATAGCACAAGCGAGTGAAAAAAAGGAAAGTGGTCGACCTTAGTCGATGACGACCCAAAACTTCCCGTTTCATTAGCTAATACAACAATAAATATAGGGCATAATCACGTTAACACACCGGTTCCTGAAGTTAAGCGACGTTGAGCCTGGTCAGTACTAAATGGGTGACCATTTGGAAATACCAGGTGCTGTATGGGATCTCTGCTTTGTTTCCAGTCATCCTGGAATTCTCCCTGCCACTGGATTCAAACAGTACCGACTCAAGTGTGGTTCAGGATTACGCATCCCTTGCTTCACAATTACACACACAGCTACCCTAACATGAGATAATCATTGCTTCTCAAGACTGAACGGAGGCCATGACACCAAAGTGTAGAGGAGAATGCCACATCCTTCCCGGGATTACTTCATTTATCTTTAGTACTCTGAGTGTTTAGCAAGGGGTTATAGAGTATCATTTAAAAAAAATCTTTTGTATGCCTAGACCGAGGATTGAACCCTGGTCTCTCAATCCATTAGCGAACATTCTTACCATTATGTCAAATGGACCAGTTAAGCACGAGTAACAACCATAATGCATAAAACAATCGAAAATCGTAGTAGCGTGGATCCTGCCTTGGATAGGATATACGAGGGTTGCGTCTTTCTAATGTACAAGACCTACCTTGGCCCACCTTGGCTATTACAACTGATGAATGAAGGAAATTGACAAACATGCATGTCATGAAGGATTGAAATCGGTCACAATTTAACAGGTGCTAAATATTTTGATTCTAGGTTCATATAAGGCTAAGAGATAGGCAGCCATGTTCCCGTTTATATACTACTCGTCATAATTTCAAGCTATTAAAGCTTAAAAAATAAGAAAATACAGTCATACCCTTTCGTAGGTAAATATTTGCTGAAGTAAAAAACACATATGAACAAGTTCATTATGGTTAACAGTCCCGGAGAAAAGTTAGTAATTTGAATATTCAATTAAAAACTACACGTTTAAATGATGTTGCTATCCCTATATATATATATATATATATATATATATATATATATATATATATATATATATATATATATATATATAGATATATATATAGATATATATATAGATATATAGATATATACTGACAGGTATGTTTCGTCTTCGTTAAGAATCATCAGTGGGTCATGCATGCAGCTGACGCGCTGATAGTAAAGCACAAATCGCGAGTCTCAGCCATCACCATTGTTAAGATTCAACGTCTTAGCTCACGCGTCCACCGAGGAAACTACGTGAATTAGAAGTAAATATATCATATGTATTAATATGACAATCCGATAATCGTATATACGACAATCGTACATAATAATGTAAACAAATACATGAATTAATAACCTATAAAGTTTGTTTCGTTATATAAAATATATTAATAAAAACACTGGGTTACTCTGGCTTAACTGATCTCAGAATTACATCGTCATTAATTTTATTCAGAACAACAAACGTAAACACAATACGATTCTTGGCTATACCGGAAGTTGGGGCCAGAGATCCGCAGAAATCTACATACTTATATGTTTTACGTAAATAATCGAAAAACATTTTTTTTTTAAATAATAACCGCCTCTAGACACAGTTAAACCACACAGCTATACTACACTTAGCTGACTTTTGAATATATTAATATAAATACAAAATGACTCTATCTTAACAGAACACAAATACATAATGACGCCGGCATTGCTTTTATTCATAACTAGGAAAAACACGAGACATCTCACAATTACAACCGAATTGGTGATACAATTCCGCAGAAAACTCTTATCCGATAATTATACAGGGTGATTCATAAGTCACTTAGCTATTTATTTTTGAAATTCTAAAGTAAAAAAATACGGTAATACAAAACAGAAAGTTTATTCAACAAATTCGTTTATGGGAGTTTAAAATTACAGCAAATTTTCAAAATTTCCACCTTCGTTCTGCATGCATCGCTCCATTCTTTTTTGCAAGGAATTTACGACTCTTTGTAGCATATTTGATTGATTATGAATTAACCACAATTTTTATATATAAAAAGTCATAATTGCCTTTATAAACAACTATTAGCCACACTACTCCCCCCTCCAAAACACATATAACCGTTTTATTCATAACACATTAATACTCCGCATATAGTATTTTTCTTTTTTCAGATTAATTCTCGATGAAAAACGCAGGGCGTTTGAAATATTAAATAATAATTTTAAAAAATATTAAAACAACAACATCGTTTTATGCTTAAAATACAACCTATCATTTTCAAAATACATATTTATTTTTACGATGTACTAATTAATAGGGAAATAATCTTGCATTTTTTGCTAGATCTAAATTTTATTATTCTCATCAGAGTGCCCGCCTCTCGATCCTAATATATACATTACCTCCTCCTTTTTGAAGAGAAGGGAGTGAGGATAGTGTAGTATCTGTTCTGTCATCATGATACCTTCCTCCCAGGGACTATTTTCTCCTTTTTAGGAAGGAGTAGTGCAGTATCTGTTCTGTTGACATGATACAATCCTTCCAGGCATTACCTTCTTTTTTTTGAGTAGTAATGTAATATATGTTCTATTGTCATTATTCTATCTTCCCATGCATTGCCTACTCCTTTGAGGAGGTAGTGTAGTATATATTTGTTCAACATGATCCCATTATTCTAGGCATTTCCTCCTCCTTTGGAGGGAGTAGTGTAATATATCTTTATTCGTCATAATAATAGATGTGCCAGCATTACATAACCGCCTAAAATGTTGATATGCCGTTAAACAGATAAACCAGACGAAAAAGACAACGTTACATTTCGCATAATCATTCTTGATATCATGTTCAAAAATTTCCATTCGTATTTTTATAACATCTTTCAAACGTTCAAACTCCTCGGCCTAACATTACCAGACAACATGAATTGGAACAAATACATTGAAGACATTACCAAGGCTGCAGCAAAGAAGGTGGGCTCCCTCTACCGTGCTAGTAAACACCTCACACCTGACATTATCCTGTATCTCTACAAAGCCACCATCCACCCAAACATGGAGTATTGTTGTAACATCTGGGATGGTGCACCATCCACTAGTCTCTCCCTCTTAGACAAGGTCCAAAAAAGTTTTGCTAATCCAATAGGTCCTTCACTATCCACTAAACACTAGCCCTTGTCCCATCGCCACAATATTGCACCCGTATGCTTGTTTTACAAGTACTTCAATGGAATGTGTTCCGATGAACTTGTTGCTCGGGTGCCCCCTCGACGTAAATACACTCGACCAACCCGACAATCTGCTAGATCCCATCCATTCACTGTGGAGGTTCACAGATGCCGGAGAGCTTTCTACTCCAATAGCTTCTTTCCTCAAGCTGCCGGAGTTTGGAATTCCCTCCCTGCTCCCTGTTTTCACGACTTAACCGACATGCAGAAATGTAAAACTAATGTGAACAAGCATCTCGCTGCACAACTCACAATTTAGGATGACCCCATAAACTTTCACTAGCCCCTTACGTCTAACGTGGCAACTTGCCTTGTTTGGGGTGAACTAAGTTTTAAAAAAAAACAACAACAAAAAACGTAGCAGCTATTTTGTACGAGTGCGTGTGTTAAATATAATCCTACACATAATGTAGACTAAAAAACATCTGAGTGTGGCATAAAAGAGACGGACTGGGACATGATTAATCTACAGAATTAATAATTAGTGTCTGAACCACAAATATGCCTTTCATCTTTATGTTCAAATCTATTTAAAATATGATGACGATACACTTAAATTCTTAATGGCTCAAACAACAATGACGCACTTCTTGACGTATCCATGATTCACGCATAGAAATTGTAGATTAAGGTGTGGGATAATATATCATTTTATTAGGAACAATATTGTTTTTGAGCCAACAGGCAACTTATTGAAATGGAAAATTGCATTATTTAAGTAAAGATAATACAAAAAATGTTTCATTAACCAAGCACATCACATCATATATATATATATATATATATATATATAGAGAGAGAGAGAGAGAGAGAGAGAGAGAGTCATCCATATACAGGCTGTTTCGTTGTATCCCAGCCTTTCAGTGCAGCTAGACCAGCTAGTGCCTCAAGCCGGTATTGAAACTCAACCGTCGAGCTGACAGTCGGTGTATATATGTATATATATATATATATATATATATATATATATATATATATATATATATTTAGATATTGTTCGTTCTTTTTTTTTAAGCATTGAATGAAAATGTAATAAAATGACGTCATAATTTTTTTAGATATTGTTCGTTCATTTTTTTGTTTATAAGTAGAACGTCGTGATGGTGTGACGCTCTCCACCAAGATGGAATGGGCGGAAGTGAAAAAATAATAAGAACGATGAGGCCAGAAGCACGCCGGGAGTTATAATTTTTTTAGATATTGTTCGTTCTTTTTTTTTTAAGCATTGAATGAAAGTGTAATAAAATGACGTAAGAAGCCCTTTTAACAATGCGTCTAATGTTGGCGAGAATATATATATCAAATTCATAATGATTGGTTTATCAATTTAAAAATTTTTCCTGTACAACAATATATTAACTTAACTTTATAGATATGCACTTCATAAATGTTAAAATATACAAAAAATATATATAATAACGTTCCCGCTGTACACACTGTGTTGCCCAGAAAATATATTCTAAAATTCATAATGACGCGTTCATTAGTTTAAGAAAATTGTTCTGTATATATATATGTATATATGTATATATATATATATATATATATATATATATGTATATATATATATATATATATATATATATATATATATATATATATATATATATATATATATAAAATTGACAATAGTTAATATAGTTACTAACTCCTCCATTTATGCATGTTACGTTTATGATATCCTTATTTTAGTAGACAATAATGATGAAATAGAAAAGATAGAACACATTTTTCAAAATTACTCTGTATTTAATTCATTTATATACGTTATAACAAAATTCGGTCTTTAGATGTACCATTGACTCTAACAACGATGCATTTATCACCTCTCCGTATAAAAAAACTACCAGTATGAAATCATGCATCCTAAATTATAAAAGCTAATGTCACATTAGTCTAAATAGCAATTAAACCGTGCAAAATTAATCTTTTAAACTAGAAAAAACATTCTTTAACGAATTAAAAAACATTAATCAAGTTCTAAATAACAATCTATTCTCTAATTATATTGTTGACGAATGAATTAAATTAATAATTAGAAACTTAGGCAATATTAATAATAATCAGCTTAATACTTCCCTCTATATTAATTTATTCGATTGTAACCAAATGCATCCGAATTTGATATTGGACGAAAAAGTTCTCAAAGATATAATATATATATATATATATATATATATATATATATATATATATATATATATATATATATATATATATATATAAATATAAAGCCGTGCTTAAGAAATGCAATTGAAAGAGAAGAAGAATAAATATTTTTATTTACTAAATGCTCCTTGTTCTGAACAACTGAAGACATTGATCTGTTTCCATTTACAGGTCTAACTATTTTTCATTGACTCACCTTATTTTTGCTCCATCCAGAATATTGAGCTTTCCTCATCTCACTATAGATCTAATTCTCTAAAAGTTATCTTTTAGTTATAAACCTTCATATATATATATATATATATATATATATATATATATATATATATATATATATATACATACATATATATATATATATATATATATACATACATATATATATATATATATACATACATATATATATATATATATATATATATATATATATATATATATATATATATATATATATATATATATAAAGGTAGAAGGATGAAAACGAATTAGAAAAGCGAAAGGCAGATCTTTTTTCAATTTAGTTGCTCAATGCAAGGTATATTCCGCAAAAGAGCAATTTATTCAGTTATTTTTTTCCTTAAGCCAGGCTTTTCAAAGATCAAAATCTTATCATCAGAGGAAATTGCTGGGATAGATAAGTTGGCAAAGGCCAAGATTTAAAATTTGAAAAAGTAAAACAAAGATTGTGGGGAAGAAAAAAAACAGGGCAAAACGCTGCCAAAATGCAAGCAAATGTCCAATTGAAAAATCCTGTATATTGAGCTGTACACTTTTCACAATAGGTTTTACCTTTCCTAAAAGTTCGCTTTTAGTTCTTCACTTTATATATATATATATATATATATATATATATATATATATATATATATATATATATATATATATATATATATATATATGCATATATATATATATGCATATATATATATATATATATATATATGCCTATTAACTGAACTGTAATACTAAAATAAGATTCACACACACATACATATATATATATATATATATATATATATATATATATATATATATATATATATATATATATAATTTATATTTTGTAATCATGCTCCAAAAATCAGTATTCAACACTATTTGGTCATATGTACACGTGTTTCAGAAAATCTTTATTATCACTATTACATCACGGTAAATTTACAAATTTATGATTTTCTTTATCAGTTTCAATTACAATAATTTCCAGTTGAAATTTTCGCAATCATTTCAAAACTAAAACAAAAGGCAGATGGATGGATCTGATACAGCATTTTTCTATAATGAACAGAAGATTAATATAACATCAAAAACACATTTCAGGATTGGATCAATTTAAAGAGCAACGATTAACTTAAACACAGAAATATAGCAATAGTTCGAGTTATTTAACTTAAACATTTCCTTAAATACACACACACACACATACACACAAATATATATATATATATATATATATATATATATATATTTATTTTTTTTGTGTGTATGTGTAAAAAGAAGAGCGACACTCTAGACAATCGGTAATGCGAATGTAAACATGCATAAGCATTGCAATTTTTTAGACTTCACAGCAAGGGTGATAGCGTAGGGGTATGAAATCCCGACTGTCGATAAAGCAGTTGAATTTTATATCTCAAATTGAAGCACTCGTTTGTCTAGCCACACTGAAGAGCTGTTATACGACGAAACAGCTATCTATAGATGATTATATATATATATATATATATATATATATATATATATATATACAGGGATTTACTTTTGGTGTTGCTCCAGCTCTCGCTCACAGGTCTAAAATTGAAGTTAACCTCCCTTACGCTCCCCATTTTCAAAAAAGAGTCGCTTCAGTTTCAACTTCTTTAAAAAGGGGATGGCTTTTTTCAACGCTGTATAGTGAAAATGCACCTTTTTTCAAAAACGTTCTATTTCGCCAATGTGTGGCCAAAGTATAGGTGTGAGCGTAAAAGAATTTCGTCAATATAGGGGTGGGGATGTCACTTTAAGTGTAAGACCACAAGATAATATTTGAGAAAAATTTCGCTAATACTTTAAGATTTGCTGAGATTCTTTTTTTGTTTATAAGATATAAATTTATTTACATTTTTGTTTGAATGCCTATTTAAAAATGTTTCTAATATTTTGAGATTTGCTGAGATTTTTTTTTGTTTATAAGATATAAATTTATTAAAATTTTTTATTTTAATACCTATTTAAAAATTTTGCCCATTTAAAACATTGCCTATATGCGCCATTTTGCCGGTAGCCTACTAAACAAAGTATTAGCATAAAAATGAAATAAAAAGTTGTTCTGTAATCAAACGTTTTTATCAACATGTTTTGTTTAAAGATTAATATTTAAAAGGCATCTTTAATTAGTACAAGATTAAATGATTTTCGGCACGATAAATGTATTTTATTTAATTATAATAAAAACGAATATAGTTTAATTATTACTATTAAAGATTTATTTTTAATAATTTTATTTTAATAATAATAATAATAATAATAATAATAATAATAATAATAATAATAATAATAATAATAATAATAATAATAATAATAATAATAATAATAATAATAATAATAATCACGGACAGACTCTACGTGAAAAGAAATGAAGGAGGTAGAGGACTGGTAAGTATAGAAGACTGTGTGGAAGACACCAAAAAAGAGCTGGAGAAATATGTAACCCAGAACACGGAAAGACTGATCACCACAGCAAGAGACACCAGCACACAAACAACCCCGGAAGCACTGAACCCAGAAACAAAAAGACAAGAAAGGAAAAGTGGGAAGAAAAACAACTACATGGACGCTTTATAAGACTCACAAGCGATGAAGCCAATGAAAACAGCTGGGTATGGCTAAGAAAAGGAAACCTGAACAGAGAAACGGAATCTCTGCTGACGGCCGCACAGAACAATGCGATTAGGACAAACTTTATTAAAGCAAAGATAGATAAAACCCAGGAAAACAGCAAATGCAGATTGTGTGGACAAAGAGACGAAACGATAAATCATATAATAAGTGAATGCAGCAAGCTAGCACAAAGGGAATACAAGAACAGACATGACAGCATGGGGAAAGAAGTACACCGGGAAATGTGCAAACAACTGAATTTCGAATATGCAAGAAAACGGTACAAACACAAACCAGAAACTGTACTAGAAAACGAAAAACACAAAATCATATGGGATATGAATGTACAAACAGACAAACCCATAACAGCAAGGAGACCGGATATGATAATAATCAACAAGAAAGAAAAATCCTGCAAAATCGTGGACTTTGCCGTTCCAGCAGACCACAGAGTGAAGATCAAAGAGACGGAAAAGAGAAGCAAATATACTGAACTTGCCAGAGAATTGAAAGGAATATGGAACATGAAGAAAGTCAGTATAACACCAATAATCATAGGAGCACTAGGAACAGTCCCCAAAAACATGGAGAAAAGACTAGGAGAAATAGGAATCAAAGGGATAACTGAGACCATACAAAGGACAGTAATGATCAAAACAGCTACAATCCTGAGAAATGTCCTCGAATGCGGAAACCAACCCACATAAGCAACGAATGGAGAACAAACACATGGAAGCACAAAACAACAGAACCGGGGAAAATACAACCGCACGAGAGAGGCGCAAGCATAGGCTGACGCCACGAAAATTATGGACAGAGGGTCGAGGAGGGAAAGCACAAAACCAGACCTCCACTGGAAGAGCGCGGACAGCTCTGGGACCTTGGGAAGGCTTGTTGCCACTCGGGCCCCAGAGGGGACCAATGACCCTTATCAGCAGGAAATCGTTGGTAGGTGGCTGTTGCGATTACCGCAAGGTCATCAGCGGTGATGAACGAAAAGAGGTGGAGCATACTGGAGGCCTGAGGAGACTTGTTGTCACTCAGACTCCAGGGAATACCACAGGTTGTCGGCAGTGGGTGACCACTGACGATGACCAGTGTGATAACTCCTAGTGAGTAAATAATAATAATAACAACACGCATAAGCTACAAAGGGTAACCAGTCACAAGGAATTTACAACAGGGAGAAAACAAAACCACACGAAGAACACCACAACACGAACCAAGGAACAGAAACTGCAAGAAACATCACTTCATAATTTCCCCCTCCCCAATAAATTACACCGGCCTCAGCTATCACTACATAAAAATGAACCAAAGAAACAGAAATTACAAGAAACACTATAAGCTCCCCCTCCCTCCCCACCCACCCAACCACCTACAAAAATTAAAAAATTAAAAAAAAATTAAAAAAGACTTTTTTTAAATTTAAAAAGAATTAAAAACATTTTTTTTAAATTAAAAAAAAAATGTTTAAATTAAAAATTAAAAAAATTTTTTTTTTTTTTTAATTGATTAAAAAAAAATTTTTTTTTAAATGGTGCCGGCCTAGGCTGACACCAAACAAAATATTTGTAGAGGAGGATGAGAAAACCGAGGAGGGACAGCACAAACCAGACCTCAACTGGAAAAGTGCAGAGAATGCTGGGACCTTAGAGAGGTTTATTGCCACCCAAATCTCAGAGAAGACCAATTGTCCGTACCAGTGAGAAATCAATGGTAAGAGGCTGTTGCGATACCGCATCGTTATCGAAAAGAGGTGAAGAATACTAGAAATCTGGGGAGGCTTGTTGTCACTCAGACTCCAGGAAATACCACTGGTTGTTGTCGGTGAGCAATCACTGACGATGATCTGTGTGAGAACTCCTAGTGAGTACAAATGATGATGATGATGATGATGATGATGATGATGATGATGATGATGATGATGATGGTGGTGGTGGTGGTGGTGGTGGTGGTGGTGGTGGTGGTGGTGGTGGTGGTGGTGATGATGATGATGATGATGATGATGATGATGATGATGATGATGATGATGATGATGATGATGATGATGATGATGATAGCAGCAGCAGCAGCTGTTTGGCGACAGGTAACTTCCCTGAATGGCTAACAAAGGGCACCACAGTCTTCATCATAAAAGATAAAACAAAAGGGGGTGAGGTGACAAACTTTAGACCAATCACTTGCGTCTCAGTTATATGGAAACTTTTCACTAGCATATTGTCTGAAAGTATTTATGGTCATTTGGAGCAAAACAATTTGCTGCCTGAGGAACAGAAAGGCTGCCGAAAAAGATCACATGGCACCAAAGATCAGCTTCTGATTGATAAAATGATCATGAGAAACTGCAAACGAAGAACTACTAACCTTGCCATGGGGTGGGTGGATTATGAAAAAGCATTTGATATGGTACCTCATTCATGGATACACAAATGCCTGGAGATTTTCAGAATAGCCCCAACACTCAAACCGCTTTAAAGAATAGCATGAAGAATTGGGAAACCAATTTAACTTCAGAGGGTGTTACATTAAGTAAAGTGAAAATCAGGAGAGGGATTTTCCATGGCGATAGTCTTTCCCCTTTGCTTTTTGTCATTTATTTGATCCCAATGACACTTCTCTTACGTAATGTGAAGGCAGGATATGGACTTGGGAAAGGACTTCCTACAGTCAGCCACTTACTATTCATGTATGAACTTAAGGTTTTTGGAAAGAATGAAACACAACTAGATACGGTTAAAGTATTTAGTGACGACATACGAATGGAATTTGGCATCACTAAATGTGCCATTCTTGTCATAAAAATTGGTAAACAGATCTAATAAAGAATGTAGACAGTGAGAGGGGCTACAAATACTTAGGAATACTGAAAAAAAAAAACAAGAAACTGAAAAACCAGGTCACAGCTGAGTACAACAGACGAGTAAGGATTATCCTTAAATCACACCTCCACAGTCGAAATACCATCTATGCAATCAATGCCAGATCAGTAGCTATCATTCGATATACTGCCGGTATACTTGACTGGAATGTGGATGAACTAAAGTGTTTGGATATCAAAATACGAAAAATGCTCACAATTTATGGAGCTTTTGCAAAGAAAAGAGATACAGACCGATTATATCTACCTAGAAATGAGGCTGGTCGAGGTCTACTTAGTCTTGAAGATGTTGTGAATATAGAAGAAGGTTGTCTCTATAAATATATTTCGGAAAGTAATGACGGCACAACTGAGAGAACAAATCTACCAGTCCCTAAACAAACGTGGACTACTCCCCGAAGAACAAAAAGGATGCCGTAAAGGGAAAAGAGGGACGCATGACCTCCTATACATCGATCAAATAATACTGAAGGAGGTAAAAAACAGGAAAAAGAACATATCCATGGCATGGATTGACTACAAAAAAGCTTACGACAGAATCCCTCAAGCATGGATAATTGAATGTTTGAAAATATACAAAATACCTGAAAGGATGATTAATCTTATTAAGAAAGCAATGGAAACATGGAGACTGGAACTGACAGCCGGAGGACAACAGTTGACTGAGATAAAGATACAGAGAGGCATCTTCCAAGGAGACTCCCTATCACCACTACTGTTCATAATAGCTATGATGCCACTTAACTACATACTCAGAAAATGTGATGCCGGATACAAGTTTACAGACACAGAATTAAGAGTAAACCACCTGATGTACATGGATGACCTAAAACTATTTGCAAAAAGCAAAAAGGAACTGGAAAAACTGATAAATATGACCAGAATCTTCAGCCAGGACATCCAAATAGAATTCGGAATGGAAAAGTGTGAACTACTAGAAATAAAAAAAGGAAAACTGGAGACAACAGAGAAAATACAACTTCCCACCCAAGAGGAAATGAGGGCGCTAGACGAACAGGATAGTTACAAATATCTTGGAGTTCTGGAAGCAGACGCCATCAAATCTACGGAAATGAAAGAGAAGATTGAAAAAGAATATTTACGAAGAACAAGAAAACTCCTAGAAACGAAATTATATAGCAGAAATCTAGTAAAAGGAATAAACACCTGGGCAGTAGCACTAATAAGATACTCTGGACCATTCATAGGCTGGACCAAAGAGGAACTCAGGCACCTTGACCAGAGGACCAGAAAATTAATGACCATGCACAATGCACTACACCCAAAAGACGATATGGACAGACTCTACATGAAAAGAAACGAAGGGGGAAGAGGACTGGTAAATATAGAAGATTGTGTGGAAGACTCAAAAAAAGAGCTGGAAAATACATAACTCAACACAGGGAAATCCTTATCACCGCAGCAAGAGACACCAATCCAACGAACAACTCGGGAAGCACCGAAACCAGAGACAAAACGGCAAGAAAAGAAAAGTGAGAAGAAAAAAAATACTACATGGACACTTCAGAAGACTGACAAGAGAAGAAACCAACGAAAACAGCTGGACATGGTTAAGAAAAGGACACTTGAACAGAGAAACGGAATCTCTACTGATGGCTGCACAGAACAATGCAATTAGGACAAACTACATTAAACCTAAAATAGATAAAACTCAGGAAAACAGTAAATGCAGACTCTGTGGACAAAGAGACGAAACAGTAAATCATATAATAAGTGAATGTAGCAAACTAGCCCAGAACGAGTATAAGAACAGATATGACTGTGTGGGAAAAGCAGTACATCGGGAACTGTGCAAATAATTGAATTTCGAATACGCAGACAAATGGTACAAACATAAGCCAGAAACAGTACTGGAAAACGAAAAACACAAACTCATCTGGGATATGGAAATACAAACAGACAAACTCATACAAGCAAGAAGACCGGATGTTATAATAATCAACAAGAAGGAAAAATCTTGCAAAATCGTAGACTTCGCCGTTCCAGCAGCCCACAGAGTGAAAAGCAAATAAACAGAAAAACGAAGCAAATACACAGAACTAGCCAGAGAACTGAAAGGAATATGGAGCATGAAGAAAGTCAGTATAATACAAATAATCGTAGGAGCACTAGGAACAATCCCCAAAAACCTGGAAAAACGACTGGGAGAAATTGGGATCAAAGGAATTATTGGAACTGTACAAAGGACAGCAATGATCAAAACAGCTACAATCTTAAGAAAAATTATTGAATGCGGAAACTAACCCACATAAGCTACGAAGGATCATACGGAATCTAACACAGGAAGAAAACAAAACTAATGAAAGAACACACCACAAACAAAGAAACAGAAAATGCAAGAAACATCACTTAATAAGCCCCCCGTCCCCCCCCCCAATAAATTACTACGGCCTCAACTGACACAACACAAAAATGGACCAATGAACAGAAATAAAAATAAATAAATAAAAAATAATCAGCTCCCCCCCCCCAAAAAAAAATGAATAAAAAATATTTAAAAAAGAAAAATAAATAAATAAAATAAAAAAATAAAATAAAAAATAATAATAATAATAATAAAAAATAAATAATAAATATATATATAATAATAATAATAAAAAAATGGTACCAGTCTAGGCTGACACCACCCAAAATATTTGCATAGGGTCAAGGAGGATGAGAAGACCGAGGAGGGACAGCACAAACCAGACCTCCACTGGAAGTGCAGAAACTGCTGGGACCTCGGGGAGGCTTACTGCCACCCAAACCCCAGAAAACACCAATGGTCCTTGCCGGCGAGAAATCAATGGTAAACGGCTGTTGTGATACTGCAAATTTATTTGCGGTGGCTATCGAAAAGAGGTGGAGAATACTGGAAATCTGGGGAGACTTGTTGTCACTCAGATTCCAGGGAATACCACCGGTTGTCGGTGAGCAATCACTGATGACCTGTGTGAAAACTCCTAGTGAGTAAATAATAATAATAATAATGGTAAAATTGTGTACAAAAATAAATTGTCAATGAATTCTTCATTCGTGGATGAAACACTTGTCATAAATACGAAAAAGGTTTTCTACTAACGATTTTAACGAGACATTTTTAAGACTCTCCAAAATGTCCCATTTATAAATGTAACACCTCAGTGACATGTCATACTTGCTTCTATATAAAAATACCAGAAGTTTAAAATAGTCTCCCCCCACCGCTCTCTGTCTGTCTGTCTGTCTGTCCGTCTGTTGTCTGTCTGTCTGTCTGTCTGCCTGTCACTCTCTCTCTCTTTCTTTCTTTCTTTCTCTCTCTCTCTCTCTCTCTCTCTCATATACATGTACTATAGTTATATAATAACCTAAAAGAATTAGCTTAAACTTTTTTTCTTTTTTACTGGTTAATGTTTAAAACAAAAATTCGAATAATTTAGGAGCTCGGGGAGCTTAAACAACGCTCTTTAGCCCCAAATGGAGTTACTCATGCTCAACTCCGACAGGATATAAAAAAAGAGATCTCCTGAAAAGGACTCCTTTTTGGAGGGAGGAATGGAAATTGACACACTTAAAAAGAAAAGATTTGAAATCACTCAGATTCGAATGTTCAGAAAAATGTGTTTGCACATCGAAAACGGCTCCTTGAGTAAACTCTTCCGATTTGAAAACTACCGAATGGAAAAAAAAAAGTAGCGGTTTTCGATTGCCAAATATGCAAGGTTATTTTTTATATATCCTCTAAATTATTCTAAATATACCTAGTAATGACTTGGCGTCAATGAGCCGTTTCTACACACACACACACACACACACACACACACATTATATATATATATATATATATATATATATATATATATATATATATATATATATATATATATATATATATATATATATATATATATATTGAAAAGTAAAGATTAGCTTGCAGAGGGATATAAGCTACTAGCGGAAATTGTATGTTTGTTTTTACAAAAATGAACAACAAAACGTTATTCTTCATAAAACCGAAACGTAATGAGTCAAAGTGAAAAAAGTAATGTTGTTTTAAGAGCCTTTACAATATGACATTCTTTGGTTTGGTGACGAAAGAAAACGGTATTAATCGGAAAATCAAATCGCAATGAGATACGGAAGAAATTCTCTTTTAACCGCCTTTGCATATTTGTAAAAATCAAATACTATTTGTTCGCGTACAGTCGCTCAAAAGTAAACATTACCTTGATGTTTAAGTTGGATTTAAGCTGATAGCGGAATGTGTTTTAAACGAATGTTGTTGTAAATAAGTGTGTATATATGTTAAGGAAAGACATATTAATACACTAGGTACGTGCAAAAATGACCGTCGCTTGTACTGACTATAGTTCTTAAAAGTTTCTTTTCTTATTTTTTTTAAGTAGTTTTCGTTTAGTTTTGATTGTGTTTGAAAAATAAAAGTATTAAGTTAATATCTCAAAAGAAAACAAATGTATATTTACGTGTGAAAACATTTAGAATAAAAAATGTTAAAAAGACGGCTATAAAACAAAAAAAACATCAGTTAAAACTGCAGATTCAATAAAACATGTTTAAAATTTGCTGGAAAAGTAAATATCAGTTTTCTGGAACTGTTTCAAAGATAATTATTAAATTCAAGTCTTAAGAGGGTGAATTACAAAAACAATGTACCTCTTTTTTTTTTACTAAAAATTGCTTATATATGTATAATAAAAAAGTGAAAGTTAGGTTCCGGGCATCTTTTCGCTGTGTTGTAATTGTAAACAGAAAATATGGCTACAAAAATCTAAAAGTATAGAAGACTAGTTTGCAGTAATATTTATTTTTTTAATTTTTACGTTACGAACTGCGTCAATTTTATTAATTATTTTTACATGATGATTGATTAAAATCTTGAACAATTACATTACTCGATTTATTCTTTAAGAATTAATGCAATTTTAAATTTAATTAATTTTTAAAGAATAATTTACTA
Organism: Sepiola atlantica; assembly: GCA_963556195.1. Classification (NCBI taxonomy): domain Eukaryota; kingdom Metazoa; phylum Mollusca; class Cephalopoda; order Sepiida; family Sepiolidae; genus Sepiola; species Sepiola atlantica. Next base: position 90,275,131 of record OY744521.1, on the reverse strand, counting down.
AGTTAATGTTACAACACATGTAAGAATTTCTTACATGTGTCGTAGCGATACATTACATTAATTCTTTTAAAATAAAGCTAAAAGAGTATTTTTTATTTTAAGTGTGAAAACGTAACTTAAAATCAATGACTACACTGACAATATTGCCAGTGTAGTCATTGACTTTAATTGAAAAAAGTTAAAACATTAACAATCATTTATTAATAAATAAACATAATTCAATTTTAAAAGAAAATGTCATATTTGAATATTATTTTAAAAGCTTTACACAATTATTTATTAATAAATAAATAATTGTGTAAAGCTTTTAAAATAATATTTATTAATGAAAAATTACCAAACAAATATAAACTTACGTTTTATCTTTCCAAATAACTGACGATGAATTGTGAAATTAACGAAATTGTTGAATCTCTGAAAATATAATTTTGAGGACAGTGTGGAGTGAGTGAATGGTTGTTGGTGAACTAATCCCGCCTGTTTATTACATAACAGGGTCACCATACCTCTCAAAGTTAATAATTAGTAGAAATTATCCTTTTTTTAAATTCTTTTTGAGTTCAATTGTTCGTTTATTTTCAAGATCATAAAAAAATTCTTACGCTGATGATGACACGTTAATGTGCGAAAGGGAAATATAATTACATCGCATTTTATATTTTCCCAGAAACTCTAATCATTAAAATCACATGAAATATTTTTTGCAATTATATTATGTTTTTGTGAAAATATTGATTAAAAAATGCTTTATTCAATAACATCGCCAATTCAAGAAATTAATTTTTCTTCGAGTTTTAGTGATTTTATTAACACGGAATTTAATTTAAAACATCTACAGTGTTTTATTTTCATAAGAAATTTATTTTAAGTTCATGCATTTTTTTTATTAATACATAAAAAATATAACTTTAAAGGTGTATTTTGTTTTCAAAAATAATATATCTTCTCTAAGAGTTAAAAAGAAATAATGGTTTCATTATATTACGCGATCGTTGATTCATAAATACTGAAACGTCCATTAAAATTGGTTGATTTCCTGAATTTTAGTGATTTTTTAAGTGAAGGGAGGGTCAAAATGTTTTAAAATTTAGGGGTTCGGTCATTTATTTAGCACGTACCACAGACATATACACACACACGCAACGATATATATATATATATATATATATATATATATATATATATATATATATATATATATATATATATATATGTATGTATATGTGTGTGTGTGTACTAGAAGAATACTCGTCCAAGAACGGATAAAATTTATTCCCTAAAGAGAACAGTTTTGCACCACTTTTATATCCCCTCTCGAAGATTAGAATCAAGATACAATGCTACTAAACCTTATGTCTATAACCCTTATTCCAATTTTGATCAAAATCCATTACATGATTTTAATTCTAGAAAATATCTCAAATTTACAAAGAAATTAAGATATTAAAATTCAGTGTATCTTGCTTAATTGGTGTCTAATGAATATAGATCGAATTTAATGCAAATCTGAAATATTCGAATTTCCGAATGGGAGGTTGTGCATGAATTATGCTACCTTAAAATCCATTAAAATACTCAAACGAAACTTAAATTTGTGGAATATTTATTAATTGGTTATAACTATACGGGTTTCAAATCCTGAGTTCGGATGTGTCCAAAGGAGGGCGAAACTCAAGTCTAGTGTTTCCGGACTAATGCTTTTATGGTTTGCATGGGCTACGGTGTGTGTTTCTAGAAACATATCTAATATTATGATAAACGCATACCCAAAGAGAAGTGAGGAGACGAGAGACCAGCAGTAGAGGGAGAAGAGAGAGCACAGATAGCAGAGGGCTGCAACATAGCTCTCGAAACCAGACATCATTTACATCTGTGGAAACGGCAACAGAGCCTGTCGATCCAGGATAGGCTTGCACAGTCACAACAGACGTTGCAAATTCAGCAACGGACTAATCTGAGACGCAGAACTCCATAGTCTCCTGAGATAGACAGATGCCAAACAGCAATGGCTGAAAAAACTGCTTTATTCATTCCATAAGATGTTTCAGTGCAATTTATACTTCTTCAGATTTGTAAAAATCAAGAATGTTGTTGCTGATGTAATAATACACTTTGCTCTATATCTCATAGCTTTGACATATTTTAACAAAATATAAGCTGTACCGAAACGTCGTATCAAATGCCTGAAGCCTAGTTCACATAAGATGATTTTCCTGTCATTATTTATATCACGTATGTGTGTGTGCGTGTGGGTGTGGGGTTGACGAATGAATATCAAAACTGTGTTAATCAAATTGATTACTTACTTATGGTTATACAATTTCGTTTTATCCGTTAAAACCATCCACTTATCTTATCTCGAGACTTTCCAAATAATCTGTCGATAATCGATTTTCATCTTTGGATAATCTTAATCCCTCATTAACATATTTTTGTAGGTCATGTACTCATTTTTTTTAATAAATCAATTTTATTTGTTAGTTTTTATTTAGTTTCGTATCTGTCAGAAATAATATTTTGTCTGAACGTTTCATAAAAATGTCTGCCTCGGAAAAATAACTGACGCAGCGTCATTTTTAATTCGTTTGGGGAACAAACATGAAAAACAATGTTTTAATGAATAGTTCTCATTTATAATGTGTATTTTATTACTCATTATCCTCCACCCTATAATATGGAATAGTTGGTAAATAAGAACAAGCTAGTAGGTAAAACTTGACGAGTTCTGTTTAATAAAGCTCATTTTATCAAATGAATATGGTCGAACGAATCGACCGAAATATGTTGGCCCTGCTTTAATGATGTGCTTGTGACCTTATTTATACTAGCACGTTGCTTTGCTTATCTGATATTTCATAACCAATTTTCCAATTTTATTTCATATTTACTCCCTCATATATATATATATATATATATATATATATATATATATATATATATATATATATATATATATATATATATATATATATACTTCCATCAAGTCACTTAAATATTAGCGAGTAAAATACGTGCCTTTTTCTAGTCCCCCGGGCGAAACTACAGGGTGTTTCAAAAGTCTTGGGAACATAACGATTTTTAATAACTCAAAAACTATTAGGAGTTGAAAAATGAAATTGCTACCGTTGGAAAGGTTAAAGTTTCAAGTTTTGTGGGGAATCTTCAAAGTTGCTCAATATGAGCATCAGTCGATAGTCCATTTCCTGCCAAACGCGTTCCAGCATCTTGACGTCAATGGTTCCCACAACTGCCGTTACTCGAGCCTTTAGTTCGTCAATATCTCTTGGAAGGGGCGGCACATAGACTTGTTGCTTGACAAAGCCCCAAAGGAAAAAGTCACACGGGGTAAGATCTGGAGACCTAGGAGGCCAGGGCATGAGAACGTCATCACCTCGCCCAGATCTCCCAATCTATCTACCAGGCAGCCTTGTGTTAAGAAACTGCCTTACTCTAAGACTCCAGTGTGGTGATGCACCATCTTGTTGAAAAATGAAGTCATCAGATTCTGCTTGTTCCAACTGAGCCATTAACCAGTCTTCCAGCATGTTGAGATAGGATTCACCAGTGATAGTTGCCTCATCAAAGAAGAACGGTCCATAGACACCTTTCTTGGAAATTGCACAAAACACGTTCACTTTTGGTGAATCTCGCTCGTGCTCAAGAAGTTCATGAGGATTCTCAGTACCCCATATGCGAGTGTTATGCTTGTTAACTTTGCCATTCAGATGGAAGGTCGCCTCATCGCTAAAAACAAGCCGGTCATCAAAGCCGTTATCTTCCAACTTCTCTTGCATTGCAATGCAAAAGTCACGGCGAAGTGGCTTATCAGTGTCCTTCAACTTTTGGACCAACTTGAGCTTGTAAGGTACCATTTGCAGTCGTTTCCTTAAGACACGCCAGACAGTTGCTGGAGCAAGCTGAAGTTCCCTGCTGGCTCTTCTCACTGATTTACGGGGGTTCCGCTGAAAGGCTGTCCGAACTTGCTCAACTGCATCTTCTGAAGTTGAAGGGCGACCTGTTCGCTTACTTGGGCACAAACACCCATCTTTCACAAATTTAGCATGCCATCTGACAATGGATTTCCTTTCAGGGGCTTCTTTTTTAAATTTCCTGCGAAATGCACGCTGAACACATGTCCACGATTCAGTCTTTGCAAATTGGAGGACGCAAAATGCCTTGTCTTGTTTAGAGAACGCCATTACTGCACCTGGAAAGATAACACGAAAATCATTAGTATGACCAAAAACTTGATTAAGCAAGCTTTAAAATGGCACCAGTTTCATTTTTCTACCTGGAATAGTTCATGAGATATACGCATTTGTAATGTTCCCAAGACTTTTGAAACACCCTGTATTTAAAATGGTAAAGAGAAGCTAAATGGGAAATAGCAAATCAGACAACGCCCACCGCCTGAAATAAATTCCCAAAGAAATCCTCTCCTCTAAAAGTCAAAAGTGTTTTTTTTAATTTAGGCTATCAGAGATGATGATAATGATTTATATTAAATTACTGACATAATACTATGATTTTATATGAATACTAGTGCAAACACTGGCGAAGTATAATATTTCCTGCCATTTTTTATGGAGAATGAACACTAGTATATTTTAATTTTCTGTAGCTTATATATTTTCATTGCTATTATAATTATTGATTTTACAAGTAGAGTAGTATAAAATGATATAACAAAAGGTTCTGTTTCACATATTGACTGGATATATGTGTTGGTGTTTTTAAATAATACTAGAAGTTGATGTTTTTCTATATGTGATGTTATAAGGGGCGCTGATGAAGACATCTTTTGGAATCATCTAAATTATAATACAAAATAAAACTTCCAAATTGTTTTAGATTCGTTGTGTTTGAATTCTGAAGAACTGATATAAATAATGTTCTAATTTTGTTTATTTCAACTTACTTTTTATATATACCCAATATATGCACACTGAATTGTGATCGTGTTCGGTTAACTGAGTGTGTGTAACTTTGAATATGTGAATGTGAGTAAACAAAAAAAAATATGATAAATACTTTGACTAAAAAGAATTATATGGTCAACAATGAATTATTTATTTACTTTTTACAATTGGAAGAAGATTTACTAATTAATTGACATTTATAGTGGCAGCTGATAACGATAACGTCTGTCTCTTGTTGGAAACCAAGGGGACATAACTCTCGCAATTTCGCAAGCAACTCTGACAAGTTGTTATCTCTCTTTAATATACCCATTCTGAATAGCTAGAAATTACTCTAACTAAAACACACAATGCAATAAAATCATATAAAACTCATGTGCATAGCTTATATATCGTCTTTATTAATCGAAAGATTTCATCAGAGTGAAGTTGAATTTTAATTACAAATTATTTTTAATAAAAAACTAGCTGTCCCTACCCGGCCTTGCTCGGTAGTCTTTCTACTCTAATTTTAGTTTATTTATTTGTACATTTAAATTTAAGGAATACGGTCATTAAATTGTTATTTTAGTCAAATTGTTATCCAATTATAACTTTATTAGGATAATGGTGTTTTAATGGCATATTTTTACGTTAAATTTGATGTTTAATAAGTAATGCATTATTTTCTTAAACTAACACAGACGCACGAGAAGTTGTTACACAATATTAATATAGAAATTGTGTTTCAAAAAATATAAAAATGATTTTTGAAGTAAAGATTTTTGTAATGCTAAAACATTGGGTGAGGAGCGGGATGAAAATAATAAATTTAACAAAAGTATACAATTATATTTTAACAACTTATAACATTATTTAAAAAATATATATTAAAACTCTGATGGGGGTGGAACCCGGAATCCGTGAGTAAGGAGGCTGGTGCCTTGTTTATTTAATTCTGCTTTATGATGCCCATATTCGGAACTACTGAAACTGAAATAAAGTGGTTATTCTGGGAGTGGTAAGACACAAATATTAAGAAATAGTTGGATGAAAAACGATGCTATGTCGATCAATAATAATTATTATTTACTAGCGGAACCCGTGTAAATTACACGAAATGATGTTTTCAATACGGGTCCTAATGTAACAAAGCACCCTCTATTTGTTAGTAAGTTACGCTTGCTTTATTATGAGCCACCCCCTCCCTTCTGGATACGAGTGAAATAATTGTTTAAAATAGTAACTCGTGTACGATGGACACTGCGCATATCTACTAAAAAAGGTTGATATGCCATCCGTTCAAAAAAAACAACAAAAAAAACAAAAAAACAACAAAATAATACTGGCCGATACCCTACTTTTTAAGCAGTCAACGTAATTAAATAGACAATGCCATTAAAAACGCCAACATAAAAACAAAAAATAGTTTTAAGCAACACAAAAAAGTAGTTTTTAACCAGGTGATAAAATAATGTATTATTTCTTCCCCTTCCCCTCGAAATGTAGAATAAAAATCTTAGAGGTTGGTTGGGATCGAACTATAAACCAGTCAGGCCGAAGTAAAAAATACTACCTCGCCAACCATTGCGCCAGAGCGAAACACTGTTAAATGTTCCTAAACGCAGGCTAGTTGAATGTTTATCAAAATTTAGGTGCGGCACGCATGCGCAGAGCTTTTGCCGGAAGCGTGACACACGAACACACACGCTATCGTATTAATATATAGATTATATAAATAACAGCTGAAAAATAAGAAAGTATGTAATTGTCTGTCGCTGAGTGAGCGTTCATTGAATGTGTTTCGCGTTTGTTATCTTATTATCATCTAGAAAAAATTCGAGGGGCAGATAACTCATGCTTCCAAAATGCTTTTTGGACAAGGGAGATAACTTAAAGGTAAAGAGTTCTTTCCCTTTAACATTGAAAGCTATTGAAGAGTATTATTATTAGTAGTAGTTGTGGTAGTTGTGGTAGTAGTAGTAGTAGTAGTAGTATTGTTGTTGTTGGCATGCAGCCACCTAACAGTAACCTTCTGTTTAGTAAGATGTGATAGTTGTTCTAAATTCTACACAAAAATTGGTCAAATAACGTTCTCATAAAACCTTACTTTAACTTGATCACTTAATCAAAATGACGACATTTGTTAAAGTAAACTTAAATGTTTTTATTATTATTATTAAGTTTGAGTAATAGAGTAAAGAAAATTATTTGGCTAAAATGTCTACCTCGGCATCGCCCCTCTCCTCCTTTTTTTACGCAAATTATTTAAAGTGAAATGGGTTTTGGCCTTGCTCCAAATCAACTTTGTTTTTATTTACTTAGTAAAAAAAGAGATGGCGGTCGACGTCCAAGACTCTTAACGAATTAATTGATAATGGTGTGCGCAAACGTTTTGTTTGCTAAATAAGACAAACTTCAAATCATGAACTAAGTATAGGTATCTATAAAATGACATATCAACGCTGTTATAAAACTCAAAATAAGCAAAGGGAAGAAAGAAAAAGAAAGAAGTACGAAAAACTAAATGCACGCCATAATAGTTTTCTTTTATGAATTTGCCTTTTCTTTTCGGTAAATATTAGTTTTAATTATATAGGTTATTTTAAAAAGAAACGTAACGATTGGTCAAATGTATATATATGAATATACTGGTGAATCAGCAAAAGTTTGTCACTTACTAAATTTGTTCCCGGTGTTCATGGGTGGAAGTGCTGGTAGATCTGTGTGTGAAGGTAATAAAAATAAAATATTAACCAGGGTTAAATATTAAAATACTAAAATCGATAGGCAAAACCATTTTTATTTTTTAAGAAAACAGACCAATAGTTGCCGTAACTGCCAGACGATAGAGATTAAGTATTAAAAAGACTATCAAGGTCAAAAATACAAACGAAAACTGAGTCTACAATATATATATATATATATATATATATATATATATATATATATATATATATATATATATATATATATATATATATATATAATGTTAGCTGAGATAAATATAATTTGAACATTGTTCCAAGAATTTAAAACCAACTGTCATTCGGCGTACGATCGTTTCCAACATATTTTGGAAATATTTTATTGTTCATTATTTTATGATGATACTAAAATGGGTCTTTGACAGCACTTTTTATAACATCACATACAGAAGTCTCTTAAAAAAGTATCAGATTTCAGTACCAACATTCAGCACGATTGAAAGGATTTTCGAAGCAGAAGAAAGACAGCGAATTAATTAATTAATAAAAAAATTCAAAACATTCAGAGCATTCATCATACAGTTAGAATCGAGGGGAGAAATTACATAAGAGAAAAATACATCAATAAAAAAAAATTTAAAAAATAGAAATGTAAACAATGGTAGCATTGAACACTATTAGAAAACGATAAGAAATCTTTTTGTAATAATAACAATGTTAGGATCGTATAAAATGAAATAAAATAAAATGAAATAAAATAAAATGAAGTGATGTTAGATAAGTTATATGAGAAAGTAAAATTGGGAAATACAGTAATAAAATAATAATGACTGATAGATGAAAATCAATAAGAATAGATTTAAATAATACAAATAGATGGAGGGAAATTAAATAAAAAGTTAGTTAAAAAATTTATAAAGCAGAAAAAAGAAAAAAAGAAGAAGAAATAAATAAATAAATAAAGCGAGAGTTAATTTTATTTTGTTCTATAAAAAGTAGAGTGTATAATTTTAGATTAATAGAAACTTAAGTAATTAGAAGATAAAAAGTCTATAAGAAAATAAGCCTAGATATACCTAGAAGTAACGGTATAACTCGAAAATATAATTATGTTCTTAAGAGAAGCACGTATCATAATTAGGTGTATTTAAAACTAGAAACAATTTTGATGGGTGGCTGAATTTAATTCAAATATATAGAATACCGAAGGAGAACTAGGAATTTTATAAATTTAAAATTTAAAGGAAATTGGGGATATAGAAAAAGATCCCGATTATACAGATATTAAGTAGAAGAAAATACCACAATAAAGATATAAAAATAAAAATAAAGATTATATATAAAGAGTAATTCAATTATTATAAAAAAAACATTATTGTAAAAGACATTATTATAAAGAAATTTTGAAAAAAAATAATGATTAGAAAAGTTACATAATAATAATTAGCAAAACATTGATAAAGAATGATAGTAATGAGAAGAATAGTTATTAATGAAAAGATAAAAATATAACATTAACAATAATAATAAAAATAATTAGAAAGACCTATTGTATTTAGATACACGTGGACAAGTAAATATATAGATACATATACGTATATACCATGGACGGCGGCACGGGGGGGGGGTTCAAGCCCCTCCCCCCACTTATTGACTTGCCCCCCCTACTTTACGGTCATCAATAATGAAGTTATATATGCATATGCTTAACCGGCCCCCCACTTTTATAACTGTCCCGCCGGTCCCGTATACACACAAAACAAATTAATATATATATATATATATATATATATATATATATATATATATATATATATATATATATATATATATATATATATATATATAGGGTGTTTCAAAAGTCTTGGGAACATTACAAATGCGTATATCTCATGAACTATTCCAGGTAGAAAAATGAAACTGGTGCCATTTTAAAGGTTGCTTAATCAAGTTTTTGGTCATACTAATGATTTTCGTGTTATCTTTCCAGGTGCAGTAATGGCGTTCTCTAAACAAGACAAGGCATTTTGCGTCCTCCAATTTGCAAAGACTGAATCGTGGACATGTGTTCAGTGTGCATTTCGCAGGAAATTTAAAAAAGAAGCCCCTGAAAGGAAATCCATTGTCAGATGGCATGCTAAATTTGTGAAAGATGGGTGTTTGTGCCCAAGTAAGCGAACAGGTCGCCCTTCAACTTCAGAAGATGCAGTTGAGCAAGTTCGGACAGCCTTTCAGCGGAGCCCCCGTAAATCAGTGAGAAGAGCCAGCAGGGAACTTCAGCTTGCTCCAGCAATTGTCTGGCGTGTCTTAAGGAAACGACTGCAAATGGTACCTTACAAGCTCAAGTTGGTCCAAAAGTTGAAGGACACTGATAAGCCACTTCGCCGTGACTTTTGCATTGCAATGCAAGAGAAGTTGGAAGATAACGGCTTTGATGACCGGCTTGTTTTTAGCGATGAGGCGACCTTCCATCTGAATGGCAAAGTTAACAAGCATAACACTCGCATATGGGGTACTGAGAATCTTCATGAACTTCTTGAGCACGAGCGAGATTCACCAAAAGTGAACGTGTTTTGTGCAATTTCCAAGAAAGGTGTCTATGGACCGTTCTTCTTTGAAGAGGCAACTATCACTGGTGAATCCTATCTCAACATGCTGGAAGACTGGTTAATGGCTCAGTTGGAACAAGCAGAATCTGATGACTTCATTTTTCAATAAGATGGTGCACCACCACACTTGAGTCTTAGAGTAAGGCAGTTTCTTAACACAAGGCTGCCTGGTAGATGGATTGGGAGATCTGGGCGAGGTGATGACGTTCTCATGCCCTGGCCTCCTAGGTCTCCAGATCTTACCCCGTGTGACTTTTTCCTTTGGGGCTTTGTCAAGCAACAAGTCTATGTGCCGCCCCTTCCAAGAGATATTGACGAACTAAAGGCTCGAGTAACGGCAGTTGTGGGAACCATTGACGTCAAGATGCTGGAACGCGTTTGGCAGGAAATGGACTATCGACTAGATGTCTGCCGTGTGACGAATGGTGCTCATATTGAGCAACTTTGAAGATTCCCCACAAAACTTGAAACTTTAACCTTTCCAACGGTACCAATTTCATTTTTCAACTCCTAATAGTTTTTGAGTTATTAAAAATCGTTATGTTCCCAAGACTTTTGAAACACCCTGTATATATATATATATATATATATATATATATATATATATATATATATATATAGAGAGAGAGAGAGAGAGAGAGAGAGAGAGAGAGAGAGAGAGAGAGATCAGCCGGTTCTTTCAGCCAACCAAATGTGCGATAATATTTACTGCTGAAATTTCGCGCGTAATTTAAAAACTCAAACACAGCTTTCTTCGTCTGTTTTTTTTTGTATTTTCTTTTCAGACAAACACACTTTCGCATCTCACAATCCAGTCTAAGCTTTTAAGGCCGAAGGCATCGGCAAACGCAACAAGAACTACTAAACACAGTGACCTCATATACACACAACTTGTTGAACTCACATACACGCAAGTTCATACACACAGACGCGCTCTCCCTCCCTCTCTCTCTCTCTCTCTCTCACACACACACACACACACGGACAAAACAGAGGCAAGCTAATATACACACATCTAGAATGCATATCCCATTTATACACATTATGACAAGCAAGCTCTCACGGCGCCAGCCGAGATAAACATATCTACTCAAATTCGCCTTACAGACAAAACAAGTCTTTCTTCACTTACAGAAAGTTTAGAAATGATTAGGTAAAAATTGCAAACCCCGGGTTTCATCGATGCGTAGCGTTTAAGTCCCTGAAACAAAATAAAAACACGCAATGAGCTCACAAATTGTCAAAAGTAAATTAATCAAAATCTCTATATTAAATAAGAATCCTTAAAACAGTTTCCACATCTTTGAAACGAAAGGACATTCTTTGGCGCTTGTTCGTAATTATCCACCACCCGTTTTTCTCAACTTTTTTTACTGACCAAATTGTTTTCTTTTTTCTGGTGTACAATCACCTATCAGGTCGCTAGAGAATTCCGTGTTTTTAGAAAAAAAAGTTGTAATATTTTAGATTTTAGGACGGGGGATCAGTTTCCTATAAAAAAATTAACGTAAACTGATCCCCAACTATATGACCATCACAAATTTTTCCAAAAATGTCGAAACATCCCAGAATTCTCTAGCAGCATGATAGGTAATTGTACACAGAAAAAAATTCAATTCTCTAGCAGCATGACAGAAAAAAAATTTAGTCCGTAAAAAGGTGAAAAAAAATGAGTGAAAACTATGAACTCTCATTCATTACAAAATCTTTACTTTTCGTTGTTTCAACAACTTGTCAATAAAAATAAGAAGTATGGATAGACTTTGCCATTCATAATATATATGATAAAGTGGTGTGAGTATTGATTTACTCCTCTCCAGGAGTTAGGCACAAGGCCAGTTTTTATCTTACTCCCACAAGTAAGATGTGACCCAAGGTCGGGTCGGGAAAGTGGGGTTTAAAAATTGGCTGGACAGCCCCGTCGGCATTCCCCGGTGGGGGCGCCTCAGACAGTAAGCAATAAACTTACTCCTCCCCAAAGAGGGGAGGCGAAGCCTGGGAGGGTGAACCTTCTAGAACTGCACAGGACAGACCCATAGACCGGCGTTAATCAAGCCCCGAAGAACAAGACAATACCAGTCTATGGGGTGCAGTATCCATCGGAACAGATACTACACTTTGATCTTAGCCAAGTGGTGTGAGTATATCATAAGCATAGTGGCATGGAACCAGTAAGTCGTGTTCATATTCTCTTGTGTTTCACTGCAATCTTCTTCTTCTTCTTCTTCTTCTTCTTCTTCTTTCTCTATTTCTCTCCCTTTCTCTTTCTCTCTCTCTCTCTCTCTCTCTCTCTCTATATATATATATATATATATATATATATATATATATATATATATATGCATAGAGAGAGAGAGAGCTAGCTAGCTAGCTAGCTAGCTAGCTAGATAGATAGATAGATAGATAGATAGATAGATAGATAGATAACAATTATCATATTGTCAGGTGTACGAGATTTGTCCGTATTCTATGCTCTTGAGAATCAGATCCAGTGCAGCTTGCGATTAGATGTCACTCTGGTGAATTTGCGACTTAAAAAGCGGTCCCGGTGAGAGTTAGTCTACTCGGGCGATCAATGGCCGATATTTTCTATCCAGATCATCGAGCGAAATGTCGTGTTTCGAGTTAACTAGACCCAGACGAGTGAAGATAGATTAGTCGAATTAGTTACAAGCAGATTAAACTAACCGAAATCTCGGGGGCTTGAGAGACTAAAAAGGTGTAGAGTTGGTAGTAGGTTTTAGCGCCGGCTCTACCTAAACCTACTACCAATAGCGCTGGCTTTTCAAACCCCACTTTCTCGACCTGATCTTGGGTCACATCTTACTTGTGGGAGTAAGATAAAACTGGCCTTGTGCCTAACTCCTGGGGGGGGAGTAAATAAAACCAATCTACTGGTCTTGGCCTTTTGGCTAAGATCAAAGTGTAGTATCTGTTCTGATGGATACTGCACGCATGTCCTGTGTAGTTCTAGGAGGTGCACCCTCCCAGGCTTTGCCTCCCCTCTTTGGGGAGGAGTAAGTTTATTGCTTACTGTCTGAGGCGCCCCTACCGGGGAATGCCGACGGGCTGCCCAGGCAATTTTTAAATGGCCAGAGTGCTCACCTCTCGAGCGCTGGCTTTTCAAACCCCACTTTCTCGACCCGATCTTGGGTCACATCTTACTTGTGGGAGTAAGATAAAACTGGCCTTGTACCTAACTCCTGGGGAGGAGTAAATAAAACAAATCTACTATTTAGATTAAGCAGACGGGCTGGATAGTTTCAGCAGTGCTCTGGAGTCCTCTTTAGTTTAATGTTTTGTGCTCTCATTTAAAAAAATTATATAGAACCGCTATAAACAGTGGCAACATACATTTTAAAAACCTTACTACGCATGGGGGTTTATGTGATCCAAACTTAAATTTTGTAAAACTTGCACTCTTTTAATAAATCGCTCTGATATTAAATTATAAAATTTGTAAAACTTATAAAATATATAATTTATTGAACAAATGATTGAACATTTCATAAACATTGAACACTTATTTGATAGTTAGCGATAAAAACATGATCACATTTATTTGTTTACAAATTATAGTCTCTTGGTGAGGCTCCCGTGTCATAGTTAAAGGTGTTAGCTGAAAATATTCAGACGTTATCTTCCTTGAACCATAGTCAAGTTATATTCCCTGAATAATATTGAGCAACAGGAAATTGCACCTTTCTATTCACAAGTACAAAAAAGATTCGCTCCACGTAAATGCTAGATTTGAAAAAAATGACTTTTCTCTTTCTGGCTTTGGGCTCCAACTGAATCGAGACGTGCCTTCATCTTTTGTATGTTTTTCAACTCTCTGATGCTGTTTCGTCAGATCTCGCTGTTGGTCGCAGTCAGACATGACTCCTTGACAGCTAACCATTTTAGCATTACCCTTTTCTACTAGTCACGTCTATAATTCCCAGTTAATATCAAAGTATTTATTTACATCGTCCATAAACGGCTCTATAAATTGTTTGCCCTGGCAATTTATGTTTATTTCGATTGTAATTTGGATCATTAACATAGTCTTTTCCGTTAATATCTACGTCTGCGATTTTCACCCCTTTTATGTTATCATGTTTTATTATGCCCCTTTTATGTCTGTCTTTGACAAACCTCTCTGTGAGAAATAAATGTGTAAACTATATATAAATTCTACCGGTTCTTTATTATAATCTTCTCTTGATCATTGTCTGTTTACCATTTATATTCCCACCTCATGTGTACTCAAGAAAACACCACACATAACATATTCAATATGGTGGCAACGTGTTGGAGAAAAGACTTCAAAGCGTGTGCTGGGATAAAAGGTTATTTTACCTCACAGCTCTGTAGAGGTCGCAAACATAACTATTATAAAGCCGAATAACAGAGGAAATGAACGCCAAGTGCAAGTACACATTTATTTACAGTTAACAACATTCTAAAAACCGTAAACGTAACATTATAAAAAAATTAATGACATTAGTTTTACTCACGCGTAGTGGCAGTTCTTTACCTTTTCAAGATATAGATATCTGAATAACCCAGATATTCTTCATTCTGAAAGACGTTACCTACGAGATGTCCGAGGCGCTGAATTCCTTTTACTCTCTAACCCTTTTAGATAAAACAACTGACCGATGTTATGAAACCGGTGTATTTCGAGGATTCATTCCCCTACACGTGTCTCACTACACAAACCATAAAATAGAATATCAAATATTCCTATTTTCCAACGCCGAAACTGGGTTTTGGTGATCATCGTCGTCACAAAAGCGGTTATTAAAGTTGAAATGTAAACATTCTAACAGCATCGTAGGTGCTGCTCTATTTGTATTTGTCTTTAAAGGATGAAATGTTTTTAATCGCCAACATGTCACCAATACTATTAAATGCGAACTTCTATACGTATGTGTGATTTACAGACTCAGCTCCCTGGTGGTTTACTACGGGAAAATTACACTTTTGATATAAGGTTAACAGTCCATCGTGGTAATAAATGAAGACATCAAATAACGGCAACAAGTCCAAGAATACCAATATCTTGGCAATACATTCACTGAAAATAGTCAGAATAAATGAATAGAAGACAGCATTTTGGTAACGCAAATAATTTGTGTGAGCACGAAGAAAAATGGGTAAAAAGAAATTGCATATTTTGTACAAAATCGGCTTTGAATTCAAATAAAACAAAATAGAATATATATTTTTCAGCCAATGAGAAGAGTTAAAAAATATCTCCGCCAAAAGCATAAAAAGAATCCGTTAAAAATTTGGCGCCAACAACTGGGAGACTTTTTTCACACTAGAAAAGTAATAGACATAGCTTTTCTGCAACCCAGTATTCAAGCAATCACTCGTCACCACAGTAATATACGACGATGTTTAGCAGTTCGAACAACACCCACTTCTCGCGTCAAATATGCACTATTTAAAAGAACTCGCGGGAGAAAAATACACACAATCAGCAGGAGCCTGACACTGGCTAAGTTTATTTCAACCGAAGTATTCTAGACTTTACTCTATCGGCATACGGATTTTAAAATCCTCTATACCTTCTGATGTTTGTAAATAGATGTATATAATTTAATTTGTATGGATTGTGTTGTTCATTTATTTAACTTACGTTGATTCCTCTACAAAATTTCTGACATTAGTATACCTCAGAAGATTAGACTATTGAGATTCTATAAGTTTTCTGTGATAACTAATGGTTTGGAACTTTAATGATGACTAAGAAGAAACCATAGAATATTAAATTAATCAGTTTTCGAAAGAGCAAGAAAAGGAGGAGAAAAACTAGTGATGGATTTTTTGAGAAAAAAGATTAGGTATGTCGGCCATATTTTTACGTGATTGTGAAGGCAAACTTGGAACACAGTCCTGAGTAGAACAATGGGAGGAACAAGATCAAGAAGACGTGTAACGTTTCAACCTTGTGTCATACATGGAAGTTTATAAACATACCTTGTTGTCTGCTCGTTCCTGTACGCGTCCTTTAGCATGATCCTGCCAGACCGAAGAAACGCTGCCTGCGATTGCTCGTTCATACCCCGAAGAAAGGACCACTGTAATATGATCGTTAGCTAAACATTCATTTTATACGTCGCTATTTGCTGCTCACTTTACTTTTACGCGTCTTTCACGCGTTCATTACTTCCTTTGTTCTTTACTTCTTTTTTAATCGTCACGCACAACCTCAAATGTTCATCATAGTGTGTGAAATACCTTATTTCTTCATCGTCGCTTCTTTCTATTTCACTACCGCCGTCGCTGAGCCTTTGTCTTCGCCGCCGCATTGATTCTGATCGCAACATTCTATGGTATGGCCGTTGATCGTCTCATCAGTGTAGCTAGACGAATATAACTTTTTTTTATCTTGTACAGAAAAGGAGACTAAGACGTTCACTGAGAGTTTCAAGTTTTATTTTTGAGAAAATCTAAACACGTGAGAGAGATACTGAAAAATCTAAACACGTGAGAAAGATACTGAAAAATCCAAACTAAATGTGAATAAGAATCTCCCTGCATAGCTCCACATTTGGGGTGACCCCCAACACTTTCACTCTAATTCTCAATAACCCCTTACGTCTTCAGTAGCTACTTGCTTTGTTTGGGTTTACTAAGTTTTAAAAAAACAAACTCTTATTTGTTTATCTGGATAAGGGATAAATGGGTGGACATAACGAACAGACATCTTGGGGTTGACATTTTCGTTTTCTAAAATCAATCTTGGGGTTCACATTTTCGCTTTCTAAAATAAATCTTGGGGTTCAAATATTCGCTTTCTAAAATAAATCTTGGGGTTCAAATATTCGCTTTCTAAAATAAATCTTGGGGTTGACATTTTCGTTTTCTAAAATAAATCTTGGGGTTCACATTTTCGTTTTCTAAAATAAATCTTGGGGTTCACATTTTCGTTTTCTAAAATAAATCTTGGGGTTCACATTTTCGCTTTCTAAAATAAATCTTGGGGTTCACATTTTTGCTTTCTAAAATAAATCTTGGGGTTCACATTTTCGTTTTCTAAAATAAATCTTGGGGTTCACATTTTCGCTTTCTAAAATAAATCTTGGGGTTCACATTTTCGCTTTCTAAAATAAATCTTGGGGTTCACATTTTCGCTTTCTAAAATAAATCTTGGGGTTCACATTTTCGTTTTCTAAAATAAATCTTGGGGTTCACATTTTCGCTTTCTAAAATAAATCTTGGGGTTCAAATATTCGCTTTCTAAAATAAATCTTGGGGTTGACATTTTCGTTTTCTAAAATAAATCTTGGGGTTCAAATTTTCGTTTTCTAAAATAAATCTTGGGGTTCACATTTTCGTTTTCTAAAATAAATCTTGGGGTTCACATTTTCGCTTTCTAAAATTAATCTTGGGTTTCACATTTTCACTTTCTAAAATAAATCTTGGGGTTCACATTTTCGTTTTCCAAAATAAATCTTGGGGTTCACATTTTCGCTTTCTTAAATAAATCTTGGGGTTCACATTTTCGTTTTCTAAAATAAATCTTGGGGTTCACATTTTCACTTTCTAAAATAAATCTTGGGGTTCACATTCTCGTTGTCTGAAAAGCCTTTTAACCCACCCGTGACGCCACCAGTTGGCCGCTCCTGGGCTGGTTAGTCACGTGATCCTGTTGGTACAAAAGTTTCTGCTCCGAAGAAGGCCACGGTTGTCGAAGAGGCCTCTCATAAGGTCACATCCACCCACGTTGTGTTTGTTTAGATAAGTGGGTGACCGTTGAGGGGGAATCAGCAACTCGGGATCCCTGTGGAATGAAAGGTCATTCATGCAGAACCGTTGAAGAGAAGAAATCAAGTCCGTTGTGGTGTTCTCAGAAAATAATTATTCATAATAATGAATAACGAAATAAAATATACACTGGTTGAGTCACTAGGCCAGTTGGCCAGATAATGTTGAGTTCACTCTGGTATGTAATTGGACCGATGGACAATTTATCCCTCTATCAGTGGCGTGCTGTTCTAAGCTTGGGCGAGGACACACGTATCCCGATAGGTGTGATATCTATCACGGATAGAGAAGGGTTCTTATGTCCGTTTCTCTCATTAATTAATTCACGGTCTGCTTGGTGTAACTGTGGCTAGTCCTCGCCCAATGCTTATCACCGACTGGCTAGTCCTTGCCCAATGCTTATCACCGACTGGCTCGTCCTCGTCCAATGCTTATCACCGACTGGCTAACTCTCTTAACTTCAACTCACTTATATGGAAATCGCTTGTGAATCTAACAACAAAGTTCAACTTGGATAATGTTATTGAGACATAAGATGTTTATAGGTCACTCTGACAATATAAACCAAACTTGAAAATTGTTTATCCTTATCCAAATTATAAGTATATTACATTTCCACTGTTTTCCAATTCGAAACAACAAGGTTCAATTCCGATAATGCCATCTGAGATTGAAGATGTTTTGAGGTCACTGACCATATAAATTGATATATGAACTTGTTTATCTTCAGTGGAGAAATGTTATTTATCAAGCTAATTCTCATTTTGTTTATTTGAGGTCCAATATTGGTTAATGTTTATGGATACATAAGAGGTCTATAGGTCACTCTGACAATATAATTGATATATGAACTTGTTTATCTTCAGTGGAGAAATGTTATTTATCAAGCTAATTCTCATTTTGTTTATTTGAGGTCCAATGTTGGTTAATGTTTATGGATACAGAAGAGGTCTATAGGTCACTCTGATAATATTAATTGATACTCTTATTTCAAACCAGAAATTATATTATATTCTACTGGGCCAATTTATACTAGCCGTGTATGCTGGGCGCCTACCTTCGTAGGGCCAGTTAATATTGTCACATTCTAAAATAAATCTTTGGGTTCACATTTTCGCTTTCTAAAATAAATCTTTGGGTTCACATTTTCACTTTCTAAAATAAATCTTGGGGTTCACATTTTCGCTTTCTAAAATAAATCTTGGGGTTCACATTTTTGCTTTCTAAAATAAATCTTGGGGTTCACATTTTCGCTTTCTAAAATAAATCTTGGGGTCACATTTTCGCTTTCTAAAAGTATTACATCATTATTGGCGAACCGTCCCGCCTAAAGTTCCACGAACGACCATCTTTCAAACTTTTTTTTCTTTTAACTCAATATCCGTAACATCATGCGTCATATCAACTCATCTCCTCTTTAGGCTGACCTATTTTGACTTCACTTTGAATCGAACCTTACAGGTTATCTCTTCCGGTCAAATTTTTCTGGGAACTGATATGTCTCCCAAGCTTCCTGTAATTTCGACCTGAACCAGTTCGCTCCTTGTCAAAATTAACACTAGCTGATGTAACCACTCTGAGTCTTACGTCCATCACAATGTAACACCATGTTGAGAGAACGCCTTGATCGTCTAAATCACTGAACAGTAAGGCGGAGGGAGCAGTAATCAGTAAGACTGGTTAATCATCTCTTCAGAATATTTATAATATTTTAAAATATTTCTAGAATATTTCTAAATCCACGTGTTCGCACCCCTAAGCTTTTGATAGAACTGCTTACTTCTCTAGCTCCCTCTTCCTTTGAACCATATGAGGTCACGTCCGCTTCTAGCTACAGCAGGTTGAGGTGTCATCTGAATGCATAAGTTGACCCCATTACCCTGGTTTCCTGTGTACGTGTTAACGTTGGCCTGCGAATCTAAATCATCAGATGTATACTAGCGAACGTAACCGTTACTATTGAACAGAAGACCCGGAAGCAAGTGGATTGACAATATCACCGACTGAAGTTGAACAACAACTATTAGAGAAACGAAGAGATCTCGACATGAAACGTGTTGGCCTCGGTGTCGGGGATAACCTGAAATCTTTCAGAAACCTGAAGTGCGTCAAATCTTTTTCAGGACTTTCATGCCCTTTCTTATTGTGCTGACTTAATGTTGTTGAATTTAAAGCACTGTTTTAGTTTTATATTTGATGATATTTACATTATTTATATGTTTCGGACTGTTATCTTCATCTTCGTTGTTGGTATGTTTACAACATTTCGGTCGTTGTATTATTTAGTCTTCTGAGATGACGTATTTTTTGTTGATCTTTCTTTACATTATTTACCTTCAGCCTTTTTAGTTCAATTCTTGCTCTTGTAAATTCTGGTATATTCAGAGTTACGCCCCTTGAATCAATTCTAAGTTATCTCTCCTGATCTACATTTTTCGCGATAAGAAATGAATCTTCAGTTTTTTTAAGTACAAAAAATTACTCGCGAGATTAGAAATTGGCTGATTCTCTCTTTCCATACTTTGGTTGGAGCTTGTCAGACGTTTGTACATTGCTACAGACCATCTCAACGCTCAGAAGCCATTTTCGTCAAGACGATGACACCTTCTCTGACAAGTAATGTTTACCCGGTGTTGGGATTAAAATAATCCTGAAATAAAGTTCAATTCTTCCACGTGAGAATGGGGTAACCATGTGCAGATAAATTCATCAAAGATACATAGGACGGAAGTCTGAAGAAGGAACACAAAACACAAGGGTGTAATTTCATATCATTTAGTAAGAAAGAGAAGATCGGAGCGAGTATTTACAGTTTCAAACAGTTCATTAGGCATTGGTAAATCATAGAGAGGATGGAAAAGAGGATGGTAGAGAGATGGGTTTGAGGTTTGGGGGTTTGGGGTTGGTTGATTGCAAAAACGTGGTTCGCTAGAACTTATCTGTTTTAGAGTTCTGGTAACGGCGGGGGGTCTTTCTCTGTGATGCCGTCGTGGGCTGTATCACTGATAAGGCCGCCCGATGTGTTGTTGACTGGAGTGGAGTCGTTGAAAAAGAGCCTGCATAGAGTTCGGGTATCGGCGGGAGGTTATTCTCTGTGATGCCGTCGAAGGCTGTATCACTGAGAAGACCAGCCGATGTCTTGTTGACTCGAGCAGAGTCGTGGAAAAAGAGGGCGGGAAGCCGTATACAAGGGTTTTTAAGGGCTGGCTCACGTGACACCTATACTAAAAAGGGGTGGCAATGCCTGACAGCCAATCCGTGAGGCCCTTAAGGGACATGGCAACAGCCAATCAGTGAGGGGGGCTTTAACAAATTCTAACACCGGCAATACATGTCTATTCTCGATAGTGTTAGAGACTGTTAACGTGGACATTTGTCTTGGTAATTATGTCTATTAAATCGCTTCCCCCCTCTTTGGTGTATAATGGTGTATAATGTCCCTCGTACATTGGTCTTTGACAACATTTCTGTTTGAGAATAAATGTATCTTTATTTATGTAAATACAGTCGTTTCCTCATGGTTACGATTTCCTTTATCGTTTTTCTTTCCGTTTATTTCCTACCATTGTGTTTACTCTCCAAAATACTTATCCAAAATGGCGTCACCATTAAAATATATAAAATTGAAAACCCAATATTCTAATTGTGTACTCTCAATGCTTTTCTTTTAGTCTTTCTTATTTATTCATTTATTTAAGTTACTTCAATGATCATAATTTAATTTAAAACTTAACAGAAGCAAATAATAAATGACAGAAAGTTTTACAGAACTTCAGCGCGGAATGTTTACCTAACCGATCATGGGTCGAAAATAAACTGACCTTGTGGCCCAGTACTGCACGGCTTATTTGTTTGATTTAATTATTGGAGAAATGTTCGAATAAAGACGCCATTTTTATTAAAAAAAACATGTTCGGTAATTGGATTGATTCAATAAAGTGTTGTTCGAGTAGAGAGGTCCCCCTGTGCAATTCATGACATGGTAAAGTTCGACTTAGCCAACTCTTTCAATGCAATATCAACTTCCCGGGGTTCGTGGCAGACGCTCAGAATATTTTACTGATTTAAATACGTTGGTCCCGGCCTTTTGGCTAAGATCAAAGTGTAGTATCTGTTCCGATGGATACTGCACTTCATAGATCGGTATTGTCTTGCCCTTCGGGGCTTGATTTCCGCCGGTCTATGGGTCTGTCCTGTGCAGTTCTAGGAGGTCCACCCTCCCAGGCTTCGCCTCCCCTCTTTGGGGAGGAGTAAGTTTATTGCTTACTGTCTGAGGCGCCCCTACCGGGGAATGCCGACGGGGCTGCCCAGGCAATTTTTAATGGCCATAGCGCTCACCTTCTCGAGCGCTGGCTTTTCAAATCCCACTTTCCGACCTTGTGTCACATACTCCCATTGTGGGTGGGTGTTAAATAACGCCTTTTGGCTAAGATCAAAGTGTAGTATCTGTTCCGATGGATACTGCACGCCTGTTCTGTGCAGTTCTAGGAGGTCCACCCTCCCAGGCTTCGCCTCCCCTCTTTGGGGAGGAGTAAGTTTATTGCTTACTGTCGGAGGCGCCCCTACAGGGGAATGCCGACGGGGCTGCCCAGGCAATTTTTAAATGGCCAGAGTGCTCACCTCTCGAGCGCTGGCTTTTAACCCCACTTGCTCGACCCGATCTTGGGTCACATCTTACTTGTGGGAGTAAGATAAAACTGGCCTTGTGCCTAACTCCGCGAGGAGTAAATAAACATGCGTCATAAATTAGATACTTCCAATAAACATCCGGATTTCTTCACACCGAGTAAGTAATTACTAGGACAAGTTTCAGGTGAATATCAACAATGGATCTAATGGAAATAGTTTTTAAAATGATATTGACCGATTTCTTGTTTTTTGTGTTACCACCCAGAAAAATTAACAAAAATGAGTTGCATATTTTGTCCAAAATCGATTCTGAATTCAAATAAAACATAAACATAAGTCTATCGTGCGACTGCATACTTACGCTTGACAACGTAAGGATGGGCCAAAATCTTATCTGGGTATTACTTCTCCATATCGTATGAAGTTATGCCATGGAAATATTGACACTTCAAAGACTGTTTATCTGATGAGGCTGAAATTTTGCATCAGATCCATACGCCAAATTTGGAAGAAAAAATCGGAAGTTAAAATTCCGTTAGAATTTCGACCGTGACCGAACTTTTCAAGATCAAAGGTCAATGTTAAGGTAATATAAGATCAAAGGTCAATGTTATGGTAATATAAGATCAAAGGTCAATGTTAAGGTAATATAAGATGCAAGATTGATTAGCTACAATGTGTGCCAAGTAGCAAGTCTCTACAATGAACAAAACCTGTGTGAACTTGACCTTAATCTTTGACCTAGATATCACAAAATTAAATCAGTTCTAAGTTAGACCAAGTTTGGTGACGATTGGTCAAGTGATGTGGACACTAGGCTGTACACAAGCAAACATAGTGACAAACTCGACCTAAAACGTAATATCCGACTTAGAAGAGGTAATAAAATAAAAGAGAATAAATATTTTTAAACCAAAAACAAGATCTAAAAATATTTCTACGAAAAGAATAAAGAAAAACATAAATATTTGGCTCCAAATCGCTGGGAGCCTTTTCTCACACTATATAAGAAATAAACATATCTTCTCTTCAGTCCAGTATTCAGTAACTCGTCACCACGATAACATGTGACGACGTTTAGCAATGAATACTTGATTTAAGTGGTTTAAGATACTGGGTTAGTACCCTTGTAGGACCTACAATGTGTGCCAAGTAGCGAGTCTCTACAATGAACAAAACCTGTGTGAACTTGACCTTAATCTTTGACCTGGATATTACAAAATGAAATCAGTTCTAAGTTAGACCAAGTTTGGTGACGATTGGTCAAGCGATGTGGACACTAGGCTGTACACCAGCAAACACAGTGACAAACTCGACCGAAAATGTAATATCCGACTTAGAAGAGGTAATAAAATAAAAGAGAATAAATATTTTAAAACCAAAAACAAGATCTAAAAATATTTCTACGGAAAGAATAAAAAACATAAATATTTGGCTCCAAATCGCTGGGAGCCTTTTCTAACACTATATAAGAAATAAACATATCTTCTCTTCAGTCCAGTATTCAGTAACTCGTCACCACGATAACATGCGACGACGTTGAGCAGTGAATACTTGATTTAATTGGTTTAAGATACTGGGTTAGTACCCTTCTTGGACCACTAATAAAAATTAACAAAAAATAGAAGAATAAAAGAAAGAAACAAAAGTAAAATTAGATACTTGTTTTTATGGTTTATTAGCGGACTCGTGTCCGGATATTGCCCAGGAAAGTTGAGTAACCTTAGAAACTCCTGGCATCAATTTCAAACTATTGACTTGTTTGCTTTTTATGGTTGTTTGGTACGAATGTAGACTCCACGATATGAAACCATTAGTACCAAAAACTTTTTTCTGTAATTCATTATCAAACATTATATTTGAGCAAAATTGGTATCAAAGCTTTACTTGACTTTATAGGATAATTTAGAATATTCATTTACATTATATATAAAAATGTGGATTGGTTATGAGGACTACTTGCCCCCCCCACCCAAAAAAAAAATTGAATAATAGATGAAACTGGTTGTATTCTTCCGCTCTAGATTTTCAAAGTAGACTGGGGCATCAGTTTTGCCAATATACATCAGACAATAGGTGTAAGATTTGAAAGACACTCCAATGTTTATGACTTACTATAGATATATCTGAAAAAAATAGAGATATTGCTGAAATATGGTTAATTATCTTCCTGTGTTGTAAAATAAATGGTATCCTTCTTAATATAATGATTGCATCAAATCTGCAAAACATATATATTTTAGTTTCATTTTTCTTTTTATTTCGGGCTATATTTTCCTCTTTTACTTTTTGTATATTGTTTGTGGAATATTTTACAGGCATTTATTTTTGTAAAAATGAGATAATTTGGAGCTATAAAAGATTTGTCTGCGTGAGTTTCGTTAAGAAAATGAGGCGGGGAGATGTGGAGAGTGACAAAAATGTTCTCGAACATTTTCTAATAAGACCTTACCGATTTGTGTCCCAATCCAGAGTGCCCCTGTTCGAGGAGCTGTATTTTCTCCACGTTAAAACCGACCGTGAGTATAACTCTGCCCTCTTGGAGAGGAAAGTAAATAGGAACTTATAAAGTTATTAAAAATTAATACGTCCTGAATATCTTACTGAAATTGGATAATTCGCTGCTTCTTGGTAATTTTGTTAAGAATCTGACAATTGTGTTAGGATTCTAAATCGTTTAGTCCAATTCGGAGATAACTATCATATGTTTGAAATATAAAGCTTCAGCCTCAACCATACATCTCCAATCTGTGTTTTCTTTTCAGTGTTTCCAAACAAAATTAAATCAAAATTTATTGGTAAAATAGCAAAGTGCAACAAGCAATGTGAAAGACAGAAGTTATTACATCTATATACAGTCTGAATTTTTATCTAAGGCCTCGTTGAACCTGGATATGGTAGGTATCGTCACGACCTCCTCTGGCAGGCTGTTCTACAAAGTGGTTTCTGAAAAAGATCAATCTGATACCACCTAGCACTACAACTCAGCGACAGCGAACACCCGACGAGCAATCAGAAGCCAACAATCCGAACACACGAGCTTACGAGAAAAGAGTAAAGAAAGTCAAGCACAGAACTATAGGCATCCTTCAACTGGAGGAAAGAAAGTCAAGCACAGAACTATAGGCATCCTTCAACTGGAGGAAAGAAAGTCAAGCACGAACTATAGGCATCCTTCAACTGGAGGAAAGAAAGTCAAGCAGGAACTAGAGGCATCCTTCAACTGGAGGAAAGAAAGTCAAGCACGAAGTAGAGGAATCCTTCAACTGGAGGAAAGAAAGTTTAGAACGAACTAGAGGCATCCTTCAACTGAGGGAAAGAAAGTCAAGCACGAACTAGAGGCATCCTTCAACTGAAGGAAAGAAAGTCAAGCACAAACTAGAGGCATCCTTCAACTGAGGGAAAGAAATGCAAGCACAAACTATAGGCATCCTTCAACTGGAGGAAAGAAAATAAAGCACGAGCTAGAGGCATCCTTTAACTGGAGTAAAGAAAGTTAAGCACGAACTAGAGGCATCCTTCAACTGGAGGAAAGAAAGTCAAGCACGAACTAGAGGCATCCTTCAACTGGAGGAAAGAAAGTCAAGAACGAACTATAGACATCCTTCAACTGGAGGAAAGAAAGTTAAGCACGAACTAGAGGCATCCTTCAACTGGAGGAAAGAAAGTCAAGCACGAACTAGAGGCATCCTTCAACTGGAGGAAAGAAAGTCAAGCACGAACTAGAGGCACCCTCCAACTGGAGGAAAGAAAGGCAAGCACGAACTAGAGGCATCCTTCAACTGAGGGAAAGAAAGGCAAGCACAAACTATAGGCATCCTTCAACTGGAGGAAAGAAAATAAAGCACGAGCTAGAGGCATCCTTTAACTGGAGTAAAGAAAGTTAAGCACGAACTAGAGGCATCCTTCAACTGGAGGAAAGAAAGTCAAGCACGAACTAGAGGCATCCTTCAACTGGAGGAAAGAAAGTCAAGAACGAACTATAGACATCCTTCAACTGGAGGAAAGAAAGTTAAGCACGAACTAGAGGCATCCTTCAACTGGAGGAAAGAAAGTCAAGCACGAACTAGAGGCATCCTTCAACTGGAGGAAAGAAAGTCAAGAACGAACTATAGACATCCTTCAACTGGAGGAAAGAAAGTTAAGCACGAACTAGAGGCATCCTTCAACTGGAGGAAAGAAAGTCAAGCACGAACTAGAGGCATCCTTCAACTGGAGGAAAGAAAGTCAAGCACGAACTAGAGGCACCCTCCAACTGGAGGAAAGAAAGGCAAGCACGAACTAGAGGCATCCTTCAACTGAGGGAAAGAAAGGCAAGCACAAACTATAGGCATCCTTCAACTGGAGGAAAGAAAATAAAGCACGAGCTAGAGGCATCCTTTAACTGGAGTAAAGAAAGTTAAGCACGAACTAGAGGCATCCTTCAACTGGAGGAAAGAAAGTCAAGCACGAACTAGAGGCATCCTTCAACTGGAGGAAAGAAAGTCAAGAACGAACTATAGACATCCTTCAACTGGAGGAAAGAAAGTTAAGCACGAACTAGAGGCATCCTTCAACTGGAGGAAAGAAAGTCAAGCACGAACTAGAGGCATCCTTCAACTGGAGGAAAGAAAGTCAAGCACGAACTAGAGGCACCCTCCAACTGGAGGAAAGAAAGGCAAGCACGAACTAGAGGCATCCTTCAACTGAGGGAAAGAAAGGCAAGCACGAACTAGAGGCATCCTTCAACTGGAGGAAAGAAAGTTAAGCACGAACTAGAGGCATCCTTCAACTGGAGGAAAGAAAGTCAAGCACGAACTAGAGGCATCGTTCAACTGGAGGAAAAAAAGTCAAGCACGAACTAGAGGCATCGTTCAACTGGAGGAAAAAAGTTACTTTTGGCCTACTCCGATTAGGGCACCACCCAGAGCTAAAATATTTGTCTCTGTAAAATCAATTGGGCAGGTGACGTAATTTGCAGAAAGTGCGGACTCGGTGATGAGACGGCCGACATATTTCACAACCATCTGCCCACCCTCTCCCTTATACCGTCCTAACCTCCGACTCGAGGCGTGAATTACGGATCTACGAAAGATTGAAAGTACTACACAACCTCCACGATTTCTCTCAGCCGGTTTATCTCCGCGCCTAACTGAAACCCCTGCGATAGAATGCCTAAACAAAACAAACAAAAAACAGAAAGTGAATGCTGCCTTTTTTCTGTGAGACAAAAGCCACGATGATACATCTTTTGCGGGTGAACGCGAAGACTGCGACTAGACGGTGGTGGGGTAAAAAAACTCTTCGAAAGATAGATTTAAATTCCCATTGATGAAGTTATACGTCAAAATCGGGTCCTCTTGCATCCTCCCAAGTCAAGTACCATGGCAGAACAATCAAATTTACCAACGTGTACACCTACTTAATAATGTTACTAAATGCTTGTAGGTTTTTGATACACGATTAGCGCTTTACTTGATCAGCACGTTATCCATTATGTAAGCAATCTAAAAGTACTTAAAGGACAAAGAGATAGTTTAATTCTCGCAAGCGATAAACAAGAGAGAGCGTATATATATAAAGTCCAAACAGATCGACGTAACTATTTAATGAAATGATCCTCTTAAAGAGCATTAATTAAGTGTGAACTTCTGTGCTGAATTTACAGTACGATTAAAATGCTTGAAATACAGCCAAAAAAACGAAAGCAATCGATAAATAAATCTTTTGAAAGAAGTTTTTTTTAATAATTAAATTAATACGAAAGATAACGAGTACATACCTGAAAAGATAAATAGATGACACCTGGAGAGGTGCCGATCAGAGTATTTTTTTTTTTACTTTTACAGAGTACAAAATCGACTTCGCAATCTAGTGGGGAGGTATTTTTTTGTCCTCTACGGCACCGTTCTCATAGGAAAGACGTTGCTAGTCTCTATTTACTTAGCTCCCCGCAAGGGCAAAGTTAGACACAGTGTCGTGTTTTTTTTATGTGGAGGATGTATCCAACATCCCGAAAAAGGGCACTTTGTGTAGGACAAAAAAGAAAAAGTTCTCCAGTCAAGAAGGTTATTTCCTCCTCTGATCGAGGACAGGACAGGCAGTATATTTTTTATCCCAGCCCGGGGCCAAAGTCTTTCTCTAGTCTGTCGTTATTTGAATGGATGGTGTTCGGCTGAGCTCCAATCTCTGATTCTTCCTTGTAAGACATTCACAAGAATTCATCATGTTACCACAACTAAAAAGAAATTTCTCTCTTTTCCTGTATGCTTCACATCAAACGGAATTTCCACGAACAGTTTATTTCCAAGAACTTCCCATCTGTGGAACACATTCCCACACGACTGCTTCCTTTTATACTACAACATGCGTTATAGAGAAGGGGGCAGAGGGCACAGAAAAGACGTTACTAGCCTCTCTCTCTAGTCTGTCGTTATTTAAATGGAAGGTGTTCGACTGAGCTCCAATCTCTGGTGCTTCCTTATAAGACATTCACAGCAAGAACTTGTTTTATTACCACAACTAAAAAAAACTTTGCTTTCTTCATCTGTGCGCCTAGCATGATGCCGAATTTCCATCAACAGAGTTTTTTTCTAAAAAATTTCCATAACCACGGGACTGCTTCCCTGCAGACTACAACATTGACGTCTTCAAATCAAAGGTCAACAAAGACTTGTCATAAACCGTCTCTATAAGTAATGAAACCTTATTCATTCAACTAATCATTTTAACCCTCTCATAATATTCTTCATCATTAAAATGACAATTCATCCATCCTGTTGACCCCTGTTCTCGAGATGCTTTTGGCCTTGATAAGTGGTGACTTATTACTGAAAAAAATAAGTGGTAAGTGAAATGCGTAATCCAGGGAGAAAACATTGAAAATAAAACCCAACAAATTAAATTATCTTATTTCATAATGAATACATTATTATTATTATTATTATTATTATTATTATTATTATTATTATTATTATTATTATTATTATTATTATTATTATTATTATTATTATTATTTCATTTCGTTCGTTGGTTTGTGACGTTGACCGGGTGTAACGTAATGACCTTTTATGAAATCTATAACGTAGCTCCTAAATTTCTCAAGGGCTTTCCAAATATGCATGTCGGTAATGTAATTCATATGGTTATGCGTGACGTGCTTCTTATGGATATGTGTCATGTAGTCATTACCTTTTAGGAGATTCATTTATAACTCGTCAAGATGCCACGTATAAATAAATACTGAAAATCGACACTTACTTGGTTTCTTCCTTCGACAGTCGATCGTCTAGGATTTAGAGGGTTATTTTCTCGGGCAGGTTTGAACACAGGAGAAAACACGAAACGAAGAGGATTTTATATTGTTTAACTTTTATTGCTTACTCTTACACTCATTTTTTTCCATTATTTAGCGAACGCCATTAGGGAGTCCACTACGGAAGCAAAGCACAAGACGTTTTGGTTTGTCAAAAATCAAGTAAGCCTTTCCAGTTTTCCGATCAGCTCACCATATTTAGCAAAATCTGTTTCTATTTTTACACATTCTTTTTCTAAACCACAAAACAGACATTTTTATTCTAATAATTTCCTAAATCACAACATGTCAAAACAACAAAGCCTTGGATTCCAGATGCGACCAATAAGGAGACCCTTTGAAGAAACAACTGTGTTTATATATTTTTTATAACAGTTCATCCTTTTGGAAGCATCACAGGGTATGCTAGCCTTTCTCGGTTTGTGCCGTTCTTAGGTTAGCGGAAAGGTCACATGAATTGAGAACCGTCATTCTGTCAGTCCCTCTGATTTTTCCCGGAATTGCCTTATTATTTTTTATACTGCATATGAAGTTAGAGGTCAATAAAAACTAAATACTGTATGCCGATGTTTGCGCAAAAATGGCCTCAAATAACACAAAATGTGTGTGTTTTCAATTAATATCTAAAAATTTGATCAAAAGTTTTGTTTATTACGTGACAAAAAGTAGAGCACGTTCAACTGCACACGTTATCACTAGTCCCATGTTTCTGACAAATTTGAATCTTGGGTTCTATTGGGTTGAATATCTCTCGATCAATCAGATTACTTGATTTTTCAAATTTGATAACCTGCTAAACTACTTGATCGTTTCTGATAATTTTTTACATGATAATAGAGAATCGTTAGAGAAAGAAAATGAACGGACTAATATGTTAATCCCAACTTCCCTGGTTGAGTCGGTTTCCTCCGAAGAAGGAAGTTTCTAGGGAATATTAAATTTACAAGCGGACCCCACTCTCATGTGTCTCCTGCTCTGGTGAGATGATTTTTAACGATGTTACTGTTACAGCCTTTTTTTGTAGTGAGGTGTCGCCGTCCACCTACATACAGCGCCTGGTATTCCCAAATGATTACTCAGCACCGGTGCGTCAACGTGATTACACCGTATGCGTTAATTGGGCGGTAATTAGTAGCTAATAATGATAATTAAATCCGTAACTCAATTTAAATCCAACATTTTCAGGTGAAATAAATGTTTTATCATCGATGGCTAACAATTATTTTAACGTTGAGTGACAGAGCACGATATCAGCAACTCGTGCGAAAGAGACTGAATACATTATTCATGGTACAACCAATTCGAAATTCGTAAGAAAAACCAAAGCAGTGAAATCGTCGAAATCGGTTGTTACTTTATATGTGGAATTAAAGATAAAGTGTAATTCTCACATTTTATATAACATTTTATATAAATATAAAATGTGTGTCATCTTCGTTAAACGAAGATGACACAAATTTTATATTTATATAAAATGTTAGAATGACACTTTATCTTTAATTACACGTAAACAGTAACAACCGATTTCGACGACGAAATGAAAATAATAATAAAAAAATAAATTTATTCATTGTGAAATAAGATAATTTAATTTGTTGGGTTTTATTTTCAATGTTTTCTCCCTGGATTACGCATTTCACTTACCACGTTTTTTTTTTTTCAGTTATAAGTCACCACTTATCAAGGCCAAAAGCACATCGAGAACAAGGGTCAACAGGATGGATGAATTGTCATTTTAATGATGAAGAATATTATGAGAGGGTTAAAATGATTAGTGGAATGAATACGGTTTCATTACTTATGGAGACGGTTTATGATAAGTCTTTGTTGACATTTGATTTGAAGACGTCCATGTTGTAGTCTGCAGGGAAGCAGTCCTGTTATAATAGACAATGTGTTAGTAATAGAGAGGTAATTAGAAGTCTTAGAGTCTGGACGAGGGAAATGGCATTGAGAGTTTACAACAGAAGAAAGATATTTTTCAAAGTCCGTACGTGTGTAGATATGCTCCTATATATTTGCTTTGCACCGCCATCCGGATACTTGAAGTAGCGAGTTATGTTCATGTTGTTGAAAGTGGAGAAGTCTATTATCACAGACAACGCGGGAGTATCTTTTTCTTAAGACGTGTAAACCGAGTGTATGCAACATAAGTCAGAATGGAACCTCATCTCAAGTTGAGAAGCGCCTGATAAACTTAATAATGCCTTATGAAATTCGATCAAACGAAAGATGACAAAAGTTTAGCTCAAATTTAGAATGATATTAAACAAATTTTAATAAGTTAACAATTTCTTAGGGTTATTAAGGAAATGTATTATTACTTCTTACTCACTAGGAGAAATCAATCGGAAACAGCTGTTGCAATAAGGCAAAATGATATCGCAACGGTTTCGATAACCGTTGCGGCTGTTTCAATAATCGTTGCGAAATCATTTTGCGTTATCGCAACAGCCGTTTATCATTGATTTCTCGCTGATAACCACCGTTGACTTTCTCTGGAATTTGAGTGGCAATAAGCCTCCCCAAGATCTCCGCACTCTTCCAGTGGAGGTCTGGATGGTGTTCTCACTCCTCGGTCTTTCTACCCTATTGGTAATGATACGTGTGGGAACACGTATCATTACCAGTGATCGCTCATTCGTAAATAAACGTGGTGTTCTTTGGGATCTAAGTTGAAAAAGTTTCCCCAAATTCTTCGCTGCTCAAGTGAAAAGTAATTATCAAAAGATTAGCGACCATGATGCATCCAGCGGCACCTTGAACTGTTGGGACGCCCGTAGGCTGACCACGGCTTCTGGCAGCTTGTTTGATGGTGCAGCGACCTGAACCGAAAAAGAAGCCTTCCAATTATTCATACATAAATCGTCTTGGTGACCTTCTATAACAATGAATTTTTTCTTACAGTTCACGGGCCATTAAAGATATCTGTCTCATTACAGTTTTAATTTTATTTTTACTATGGTGCAGCTATTGTATCTGTGTATATATGTAACCAAAACTTGGAATATTATTTAGAAGGGACATGTTCTGAAATGACACCGATGATTATATTTGTATACCAGTAAAATATAATGATCGGTGTTATTTTAAATAATATCCCGAATTTAAACAGGGCATCTCTGTAGTAAAAGTAGAGATGCGATACGAAACGAACGTAAAACAAGTTACTAGTTTGTATAAGCTACTCTCTTTCTTTCTCTGTTCGTTCAGCTTACTTTTTCCTTTTTTATTTCTTCCTTTCTGTATGGAGTGAAAATAAGAGACACTCAAATCAATAGCTTTGTGCTACGTTCGCCGTCCTTGAAAGAAAAATAAAAACATGATTTCACATAAAAGTGCGAGCTCTAACATTTTTAACCCATGAAAATGATCCCCAATCGTTCGAAACCCTTTCCCTCTACAAGCCAATGTTAACTAAATTATTCCAATAAAAAAAACACTTGATAACCAAAAATACAGAAAGTCCAACAGATCCAGAAACAAGACAGTCAACGAACATGATATTACGCTTTGCTCGAAGGCCCGAGGAAGCAAAAGACTACTCACCTTATGCACACAAATATTCACACATATTTAGTCACTGACAATGGCCGCATGCGCACAATGTCTCCTGAACTCACGCACGCATATTCACACTGACAGAAAACAAGCATACACACTTCTAACACTCGTGGCTTCTTCTGCACTTACCATTCTACAAATGTTAGATATAGCAGTTGTGTTAATAGAAAGGTTAAGGAGCGAAAGGGGTTGCACCGAATAGAAGTTATGCAAACCACGTGATTTCCGGGCGGGGCCATCTTCCTTTACCATTATACTTTTCATCACCCTTAGCCGGCGAGACTTGAACAAGAGAGGAAGTGTTTTGCGGGCTATCCAAAGGTGGGGACAGCACGCCTGGAGCGACTGATGCAGTAAAAACTACTTATAAGCATCTCTCTCTCTCTCTCTCTCTCTCTCTCTCTCTCTCTCTCTCTCTCTCTTTCTCTCTCTCTCGCGCGCACGCGCATGAAAGTTTATGTTCCGCTCCTTTGGGATACACCTTCGTTATAAACTAGTGTCGACATATTGTTGGGTTAAACTTTAATTCCAGCGGAAATTCACTGATGGAGACGATTGTGGGATGGCTGCCTGTCACGAAGATTGCTGTAGTTGAACATGGAAGACACAAGGTATGGGTTTGAACGTCCGCATATTTTATTTGGTTGTGACTTGTGAGACATTAGACCTCCCACATTAACTTTTCTAACATACAATTTACTCACTCGAAATATCTTTCAGCCCACTGTAAATTTGAAAATATATAAATATCTTTTGTTCGTTAAGCATGTTTTGTCTCTATCATGGACAACTTCCTTTTAGTGAATTTAGCACTTGCTAAATAGCGAACTCTCTCAATCATTCAGAACATGCATTTTTGTCCATTTTTCTCATTTGCCACTTATAATTTTTTAATTGTCGGCGTGAGTTTTGGTACATTTCTAAAGATGCGATCATCATCTATATCCTATACAAGACAGGATTCACGTTACATATTTTTCATCGAAATCGCTCCAGACAAGGCATGAAGCCACTTGATGTAAGGAGCTAACAAGAACAAATATAATTATCGCAAAGACAGGAGATGCCTATTGACCTTAGTCTTGAAAAGACCAAGATTATAGGTAGGAGGAAAACAGTCAGCAGAAAGAGAGTTCCACAAGCCTTCGGTTCTTAGAAAGAAGCTACTGGAATAGAAAGCTGTATTACAAGAGGTATCAAATCAGCGAATTGATGGAGATCACTAGACCAATGAGTCAAACGAGCTGGAACAAAAGAAGCGGGGAATATATCACATAATTCTAAAGAACACATGCCATAATAGTATTTATAGAAAAGACTGAGACTAGCAACATCACGTCTGTGAGAGAGGGTGTGTAGAGAAGAAGAAAGGGTAGGGCCAATCAAATTACAGATACGTTTCTGCATCTTATCAAGAACCCACAAATGGGACAGAGATTTACCAGCCCAAATATGACAACAGTACTCCATACATGGTCTGATTGTTAATTTGTAGAGATAGAGAATAGCCTCAGGTGTTAGAAAGTGTTTGGAGCGATAGAGAGAACCGACTTTACGAGAAGCAGAAAGAGCAATGGATCTAATGTATGAACTCCAAGAAAGCTTTGACTAGAGAGAAAGACCAAGAAGTTTCAGAGTCGATTTCTTCTCAAGAGCAGAGCCATCCATGAGAATCTTAGGAAGAAAAGGGGCACTCCTACGATTTAAAGACATCAGTTAAACGAAAACCACGAAAACCATACTGAACATCACTAAAGAGGCCCAAACTTTCCAGAAAATGAACAAGTTTGCCGTTTACCAACCTTTCAAAAACTTTGCTAATAACGGAGAGGAGACAAACCGGACGATACTTAGTTGGGTCAGACCGATCACCAGTATTTTTTAAGATAGGGGCAACAGAGGACTTCTTTCAACAAGAACGGAAATAGGACTTAGACAAACAGAGATTGAATAATTTAGAGAGGATAGAAGAAAGTTCAGGAGCACAACGCTTGAGAAAAACAACAGGAATTGAATCAGAACCAGAAGCCTTAGACTGGTCAAGATCAGAAAGAACCCTAGCAACCATCTTTGGAGTGATAATAACAGAATAAAGAGACTGGTCAGTTTGCAAGGAAAATCAGAAAGAACAGCACCAGAATCACCAAGAGAAGAATTGTCAGCAAAAAGATTAGCAAAGAGATCAGCCGTATCCATTATACAGGGTGGGCAAAAATAAGGGTCCTATTTTTAAAAATTCATAACTTTTTTATTTATTGATTTTTTTAAATTTTTTTTTTAGAATAAGTAAAGGACCCCTTCCGAAGCAAGCATGAGCCGTATTAGCCCTAAGGAACGTACCCTCATTTAGAAAACATTATTTTTGCTTAAAAAACTCAAAACAGTGTAAAGAACAATACTTTAGTTTTTGTAAGTTTTAAGAAGTGTTTTTCGGCTAAAATTTGTTTTGTTTATTTCAAAAAATCTCGGAAGGGTCAGTCTACACACACATAAAGTTTGGTGAGTTTAACTTTTATTTTGTGGAAGTTATTCAAATTCAAGTTATTCAAATTTAAAGATAGGACCCTTCATTTGGCCCACCCTGTAGAAAGTATAACCTCTCATCGGACATAAACAGGAAGTTCAGTTAGTTACTAATTCATTTGTTTGCTCATTGTGTTTATCGTAACGAGTATTCGATATCCTGATGGAACAGTATTAGTGCTGACGTCACACATTTACGTTATTAAGGATGTCGAATGCGGTTCACACACGATAAACAAACGGATGAATTGCTGGAAATTAAAATCATTAAAAACGCCTGCGACATAATCGCCGCAAAAGGGGACACCGATGATGCATGTGGGGAAACTTCAAGGTGACCGGACAGCTATGCATTGATTTATAGGATTACAGTGATGTGGATTACTTATAATCCACTATCGCCGTATCTCTGAGGCATCTTCGCCTTTGTCTTCGCTCCTGCTGATTATGAGTCACGTTCGAAGAATCTGAAACCTTAGTTATAATCCTCTACTTCTTGCAACGTTCCCATGTGGGAACACATTATATAATTTTTAAAATATTTGTAATTTGTAGAAATTAGTAGTACATATAATTTTTTTTTTAATTTTCACAAATAAGCATGGATTTTTCAGGATTTAAAAAATGTTAAAAATGGAAGATCGCGTCAAATTTTGCGCACAGAAGCGATATTTTAATATCATTTAATATGCCATTCTAATTATCTATATATTTTAGTTATTCATGTATTTTTACTTTTATTTATAGAAGCGATATTTTAATATCATTTGATATGCCATTCTAATTATCTATATATTTTATTTATTCATTTATTTTTACTTTTATTTATAGAAGCGATATTTTAATATACAGTCGGGGAAACAGAGAGCAGGAAGTGAATTTCAAAGGCAAGTGGTCTGAGGAAATAACTTATTAAGGTAGAAAGTGGTCCGACATCTGGACACCTCTACAATGAAAGGGTGGGATTTTTCTGCTAGTCGGGTTAGTCGGAGGATATTTACATTGAGAGGGTACAACTGCAGTAACTTCATCGAAGCCCATTCCGTTGGAGTACTTGTAAAATAAGCATAAGAATGCAACATTGCGGCGATGGGACAGTGGTTAGAGTCTGATAGACAATATGGGACCTACCTATTAGGTTAGAGACTCTTTTTTCCTTCTTGTCTAAGTGACAGATGGTAGTGGTTGGTGCACCAGTGCAGATGTGACAACAATACTCCATGCATAGGCGAATGGTGGCTTTATAGAGATATAGGATATTGGCAGGTGTGAGAAGTTTTATAGACCGGTAGAGGGGGCCTACTTTCTTTGTAACAGTCTTGTCAGTATCATCCATGTATTTATTCTAGTTCATTTTGCTTGTGAATTTTAGACCGAGATGTTTGGGCGTTAGACTCCCGAGAAGGGTACTATCAGCCATGGCGATCGGTGGTTGATAATTTTATTTTGAAACATTTTAAAACAATTCTTTAAGAGGGCCAGAAATAAGACAGTACGCGGCACGACATTACGCTCACTTCTTGCCTATTGAGGTCAAGGGAGACAAGTGAATACTCAGTTCACGCATATTAACACACTGATAGAAGCCGCATAAGCACAATGTCTCCTGAACTCATACACGATTGTTCACACTGGACAAATCATCGGACACGTGGGAGCATGAACCTTCACCGATAACATCAAACGGAAAGGTGACAGTGTTCTATGACAAAGACATACAGGCGGGCAGATACATAAAAGACAACGCCATCAAACTAGATATTGTTATATGGAACAAACCAGAAAGGACAGCGCTCATTATTGATGTAACCGTTCCAAATGACTTTGACCCAATAGAGCTGAACGCGAAAAGCTAACGAAATATCAGAACCTCAAGAATGATTTCAAAACAACATGGTCTCTGAAAGAAATAAACATTATACTGGTGGTAGTAGGAGCAACTGACCGAATGGAAAAAAAATCTTAAGAAATACTTCGAAACAACATTTGGAATCCAAACTGTAGCAAAATCCAGATAACAGTGATAAAAGGGATAACATCTATCCTTAAAAGAGCCCTCGGATATGAATTTGAATCGTAACGAAATTAAGTGTTAGCTCCGCTAGAAGGGATCCCATTGATTTCCTTGAACTAACTTAATTAAAATAAAATAAAAAATAGAAAACAAACATGTAGACATACACACTTCTAACACTCGTGTTTTCTTCCACACTGAAAGATTCTAACGAATATTTTACTCACTCAAAACATTTTTCACACCACTGTAAATTTGTTTACATATACATATCTTTTGTTTGTCAATCATGATTTTATCTCTTTCATTCGCAACACCCTTTTGGTGGATTTAGCATTTTTTTCCATTTTTTTCTCATTCGCCACTTTTAACCTTTTTTATTGTCAGCGTGGGTCTTGGCACATTTCTAAAGACGCAGTTATCGTCTATATCTTATCCAAGCCAGGATACACGCAACACATACTCATTCGGAATCTTTATTTTTTTCTGATTTTAAATGAAAATTACTCAATTCATTACGCAATATTGTGTTCATAATTATAATTATAATACAATAAATGTCTTGCAAACTAAGTGTGTTTGCGGCATAATTAAAAGACCACCTTATCTGATACTGTCCTATTAAGTATGATAGCATTTACGAAAGATGATTCTTTTTAACGTCACAGGGCGTCCTGTTCGTACGAAGATTATTTAAAAAGAGAACGATTATAGGGCTTTTCACCTTAGCCCGCCAAAATTAAGAGCCTAATGATTGGTCAACTATATGGGTCTATTTAAGAAGACAGGGGGGGGGTAATTTGTTGACACAATAGAGAAGGGGAGATAATCCTTATAAAAGAACAGCTT
This sequence comes from Sepiola atlantica, assembly GCA_963556195.1. Lineage (NCBI taxonomy): Eukaryota > Metazoa > Mollusca > Cephalopoda > Sepiida > Sepiolidae > Sepiola > Sepiola atlantica. Next base: position 90,236,282 of record OY744521.1, on the reverse strand, counting down.
ATCGTATAAGCATAATATTTTGAAGAGCATCCGTTTCTGCCTTGACAGAGTACAACACCGACTTCGAAATCTACATCCTCTTTCTCACATAAAATAGGTTGCTAGTATTTCTCTACTCTATCATTATTTCCATGGTAGGTTTTCGACTGAGCTCCAATTTGTGGTTCCTCACTGTAAGATATTCACAACAAGAACTCGTCTAGCTACAACCACTGAGAATAATTTTCCTTTCTTCGTCTGTGTACCTAAAACTAAACAAAAATTCCATGAGAGAAGTTTATTTCCAAGAACTACCCGTCTGTAGAACACAAAACGACGTTGCTGCTTCCCAGATGACTACAACATGGTCGTTTTCAAGTCTAATGTTAACAAATTCTTATTGAGCCGTCCTCTTAAATAATCAAACTCTGCCCAGTCCCAACTATCGTTACCAATCCACCTGATAAACTCATTAACCCTTATCCTTGAGTGGCCTTTGGGCCTTGATAAACGGTGACTTGTTAGTATATAAAAAAGGATTTCTATTAATTTTTTAAATATTAGCTTCTAACTCAAACGGGTTTGCCAGATAAAAAGTTAAGTCGTGTTGTTTTTAATCATTATTGTTAGAAGTTGAACAATTTTCAAATAGTATGGTGCGTTATTGTAGAAACATGCGTTAAGATAAAATTCATAGGAATCCTAAAAAGAAAGGCCGCTCGGCACTATTTCAAAAAGCACTTAGTCTTGCATAAATCGATCTATTCATAAAATGTCGCAATGGGAGATAACCTCGGAGATAAAAATGCAAATAAAAACAAGCGTTTTAATTTTTCTATTTTGTAAAAATGTGTTAGGGATTATCTCCCTTGTGGTATATTATGAACAAAGTTATTCCTCTTTGTGTAATTCTCTATTAGATTATCCCCTCCAAGCGGAGGTCTGATGTCTCGTATGTCACGATCAAATAAAATATGTTTGTTATCAGAATGCAAATCAACAAATCACAGCAGTACAATTAAACCATACATCGTGTCTTCAACGGTCAACCACAGATCCTCTGCGACTGAGGGCCCTTCATCCAAGATCGTCTCTCGTCGTCCCATGGTGGCCACCTTCTCGTGGGAATGAATTCTCGCTCTTGAATTAAAGTTGGCACAACAACGCAAAGAAAAGAATCATATCCCGAATTTGGAGAAAGACCATTGAAAGGTTATTGACGAATTTAGAGAAAAAAAACAGAGAAAGGTTCTTGGCGTTGCCTTCTCTGCTAGCGGAGATAGGGGCAGACATATTGACGCCACGGATTTCTGGAACCTTGGCCACTTCGTTTATAATCGATTCTTAAGTCATTTCTTCTCACGTCCCGTCGCTTCAAGCTTTCAACCGAACTGACTACTTATCTCACTCTTTCTTTGAACCATATGACGTCAACTCCGTTTCTATCAATTCCCACCCACAGTAAATCAAGCTGACCTCCGAGTACATAAGTTAACACCGACTGACCCACATTTCCTGTTATTCCTAAATAAAAAAAAATATACTCGACCAATATTTAACAGATTGATTTGTTTATATCGGCCATATTAAAAATTCAACACACCGAGATGTTTTTTTCAGTATTTCTGTTGGGAGTTTGTGTGTATATATACACGCTCGTTGTCAGGATTCACGTGTGTTGTGTCTTCTCTTGACTGATTACAGGGACACACGTCTTATTTAAAATGGAGGTTTTATTTGTATGAGAAAGATAGACATTCACTCAATATTACAGACAGCCAAGGGAGATGAATATATTTAACCAAAAGAGATATATACAGATACAGAGAGAGACAGACAAACAGAAAGAGACAGAGAGGGACAGAGCGACACGGGGAGAAAGAGACTAACAGGCAGACATGCACAGAGCTACCAGAATCACTTCATAACCCACCCACCCTTCAGGCTTGGGGCGAGCTATCACTTAACACGTCAGATAGCTGCCAAGCCTACTTGGATAAAAGTTCACGTTATCCTCTGATGGAGATGACATACTTTCTTGACTTCCATCATCCGCTGAGTTCATGGTTTAACCTAGCATCTGTCAATCATTTAGCGGGTTCGTTGTTCATTCTGGGACCCTTTTAACCAATCCGTTATTTTTCCAGACTAAACCTCCCATTATGCACCGTTTCACGTATACGATTCAACTGTAAACAAAATTGTTTTTATTATTTTAATCAATAATAAGTTATTTTCAAATAGTCATGAGCTGCATTTAAGGACCCCTCTCCCTAAAGTTTGTGAGAACCGAAACATGTATGCTTTTTTAAAAGATTGAAAATATCTAACTACTTTTCAAATATAAGAAGATCTATGCATTTCCCAGGTGTACTATTTTCAATACGTTTTTCAGTGTGCTTATCTTTGTATTTGTGAAACCTACTTTAAACTACGATTCACTTTTTCTAGGTTTAATTTTTAAATAACTATGAACTATCTGTTATATAGACTAAGACAACTATTTGATTGATTATCGGGAGCAGTATCGCTATTTTTGTCTCTTTTTTCTATTTTTGTCATTTCTCTTAATATAACGTACCTAATGGAAAGTTTATGTGCGTCTTCCTATGCACCGACATGAACAAAAAATGGACCCGTCACTGTGGTAAGTTTCACAATGGCTCTTTTCTAAAAATTACTGAAGGGATTCCGTTACTTTTGGGACATATATGTGACCAACAGACAAACAGACAGAAAGACAGACAGAAAATGTTCAATTTCATTATAGATGACAAAATCACGGTTCAGATGAAACAAAAATTGTTATTTGATCACAGACTCTAGAAAACTATATTTTGAGCTGGGGATAGGGGACTTATACTTTATTAAATTTGGTACCTGTCTGTCTAAATTACTATATTTTAATGCTCAATTCAGTTTACTAGACTATTTCAAACGAGTGTACTATCTCTCAATGCCCAATTCAAAGGACAGGTAATGTAGTATATGTTCTGTTATCATGAGACTATCCTCCAAGGCATTACCTCCTCCATTTTAGGTTGTGTGGTGTAGTATGTGTTCTGTTGTCATGAGACTATCCTTCCAGGCATTACCTCCTTTTTTGGGAGGGGTAGTGTAATTAGTATCTGTTCTGTTGTTATGAGAAATCCTTCGATACATTACCCCCCCTTTTGAGGGGGCGTAGTGTAGTATCTGTTATGTTGTCATGACACCATCTTGCTAGGTATTCCCTCCTCCTTTGTAGTTTATGTTCGTTCGTCATGTATACTAGGTAAAATATGCGACCGGGGGGGTCATATTATTGCCAGCATTTTAAAATAGAGATAGCGGTCATTCTGCGTTGATTGGTTAAAAAAGATTAAAAGCTTGACATAGTAGAAACTCCCAGAATTTAGGGCGGTGCTGGTCGATCCATTGGATTTGTTCAGTTATTGTCTGATTATATATGTCCTGCTTTCATACTTTTCTTATAAATAAAAAAAAATGTTTTTTTTTCAAATAACATTCTATTTATCTCTCTCTCTCTGCTTCCGTCTCTGGAAACTCGTATGTCAAAAAGAAGATGTGTTATTTGCGAGTGTGGCTGTAACCTTGGATATTAAATAAGAGGCTTAAATAAATAATAAATAAAAGATAAAAAAAGAAGATATTTTTAATCCGTACTCGTTTGTTCAATGCTTTTTACAATGTCGGTTTCATTTATGTCTCACCCATTACGCACATGAGGCTATCCCCCCTCCCCAAACAGCATGCATTGCCAAAAATAGATACACAAATCTTAATTAAACAGTAGGTTTTATTAAATGACAATAGCACTAAACCGCTACAAGAAATACCTTTAGAGTTTTATTGATTTCCTTTTCTTTTACGAATTCAGGTTTTCTGTTAAAATTGTTGAGCAATATATTCAATAATTCAGGATGCCCCCCTCCCAAGAAAATGGCACCCATAGAATCGTTAACAAAATTCACAATCCTTTCTGTAATCCAACTTGTCCATCAAGTTTCAGTAATTAATATCCAAACGAGGGGGGGGGGTAGAATCGAAACCGCACACTCGATGTTTTCAGTCCGATACTTTCCCAACTAAACAATTGCGACATTTGTAAATCGATTGTAAAATAACACTGATGAAAAAAAACGGATATGCGTATTTGAAGTTCTAAGGGAGTTCATTCTTCATGGATCACTTAGAGGTGGGGGCACGTAGATATTCGGCACATAGAGGGTAACGTAGAGATTCTGTCCCCGAGGGTCACTTAGAGGTGGGGGCACGTAGATATTCGGCACATAGAGGGTAACGTAGAGATTCTGTCTCCATGGGTCACTTAGAGGTGGGGGCACGTAGATATTCGGCACATAGAGGGTAACGTAGAGGTTCTGTCCCCATGGGTCACTTAGAGGTGGGGCCACGTAGATATTCGGCACATAGAGGGTAACGTAGAGATTCTGTCTCCATGGGTCACTTAGAGGTGGGGGCACGTAGATATTCGGCACATAGAGGGTAACGTAGAGATTCTGTCTCCATGGGTCACTTAGAGGTGGGGGCACGTAGATATTCGGCACATAGAGGGTAACGTAGAGATTCTGTCTCCATGGGTCACTTAGAGGTGGGGGCACGTAGATATTCGGCACATAGAGGGTAACGTAGAGATTCTGTCTCCATGGGTCACTTAGAGGTGGGGGCACGTAGATATTCGGCACATAGAGGGTAACGTAGAGATTCTGTCTCCATGGGTCACTTAGAGGTGGGGGCACGTAGATATTCGGCACATAGAGGGTAACGTAGAGATTCTGTCCCCATGGGTCACTTAGAGGTGGGGGCACGTATATATTCGGCACATAGAGGGTAACGTAGAGATTCTGTCTCCATGGGTCACTTAGAGGTGGGGGCACGTAGATATTCGGCACATAGAGGGTAACGTAGAGATTCTGTCCCCATGGGTCACTTAGAGGTGGGGGCACGTAGATATTCGGCACATAGAGGGTAACGTAGAGATTCTGTCCCCATGGGTCACTTAGAGGTGGGGGCACGTAGATATTCGGCACATAGAGGGTAACGTAGAGATTCTGTCCCCATGGGTCACTTAGAGGTGGGGGCACGTAGATATTCGGCACATAGAGGGTAACGTAGAGATTCTGTCCCCGAGGGTCACTTAGAGGTGGGGGCACGTAGATATTCGGCACATAGAGGGTAACGTAGAGATTCTGTCCCCATGGGTCACTTAGAGGTGGGGGCACGTAGATATTCGGCACATAGAGGGTAACGTAGAGATTCTGTCCCCATGGGTCACTTAGAGGTGGGGGCACGTATATATTCGGCACATAGAGGGTAACGTAGAGATTCTGTCTCCATGGGTCACTTAGAGGTGGGGGCACGTAGATATTCGGCACATAGAGGGTAACGTAGAGATTCTGTCCCCATGGGTCACTTAGAGGTGGGGGCACGTAGATATTCGGCACATAGAGGGTAACGTAGAGGTTCTGTCCCCATGGGTCACTTAGAGGTGGGGCACGTAGATATTCGGCACATAGAGGGTAACGTAGAGATTCTGTCTCCATGGGTCACTTAGAGGTGGGGGCACGTAGATATTCGGCACATAGAGGGTAACGTAGAGATTCTGTCCCCATGGGTCACTTAGAGGTGGGGGCACGTAGATATTCGGCACATAGAGGGTAACGTAGAGATTCTGTCCCCATGGGTCACTTAGAGGTGGGGGCACGTAGATATTCGGCACATAGAGGGTAACGTAGAGATTCTGTCCCCATGGGTCACTTAGAGGTGGGGGCATGTAGATATTCGGCACATAGAGGGTAACGTAGAGATTCTGTCCCCATGGGTCACTTAGAGGTGGGGGCACGTAGATATTCGGCACATAGAGGGTAACGTAGAGATTCTGTCCCCATGGGTCACTTAGAGGTGGGGGCACGTAGATATTCGGCACATAGAGGGTAACGTAGAGATTCTGTCTCCATGGGTCACTTAGAGGTGGGGGCACGTAGATATTCGGCACATAGAGGGTAACGTAGAGATTCTGGACCACTTACATTGTCTTACATTATCGGAGTATTGCATATATGTGATATAAATTTCATTGAAATAGGATATATTGGAAATTTTAAAGTAGCTTCGCCTTCTCAGCTCCCTTAGGCTATGAGGGCACTTAGAGATTTGATACCACTTCCATTGTCTTAACTAGAAAATTTCATACATAATAATTAAATTTCATAGAAATAGAATATATTTGATGTTTTAAAGGGGTTATGCCCTCATATTCATCTTGTGGTCCCTTAGAGATTCAGAAACATTTCCATTATCTTTCCTGGTAAATTTTACATAAGAATACACTTTTAGATTTTATGTAGATTCTCTAACATTTTTTTCTATATGAGACACACACACTTACACACGAAGTCATTGAGCTGTATATACATAGATAAGATATAGAATATATACATAGATCTAGATATATAAAAAGCGATAAAGGGAGAGAGGGGAAAGAGAGAATGTGAGAGAGTGTGAGATAGAGAGAGAGAGGCAGACAAACTGAATAACGGAGAAGCGTTGCATACTAAATATACCAAAATTCTTCACTTACATTTTATTATCTTAAAAATATATATATATTCTTTAATTTCATGTATTTCTATTTTTTTTAAATAGGGGTAGAATCGAAACTGCACAATCGATGTTTTCAGTCTGATACATTCCTTACTAAACAGTCCAGATATTTGTAAAGTCGACTGTTAAAATAACACTCAGTAGAAAAATCGGATATATGTATTTCAAGTTTTAAAGTGGTTCTGCCCCCATGGGTCAATTAGAGGTGGGGGGGGGGGCACGTGGATATTCGCCACATATATGGTAACGTAGAGGTTCGGAACCACTTACATTGTCTTCCTCGGAGAATTTTATACATGTGATACTAATTTAATTGAAATAATATATATTTGAAGAGGTTCGGCCTCCATAGCTCCCTTAGGTGAGGAGGACACTTGTGTATCACTTCCATTTTCTTCTCCTGAAAATTTTATACGTATGATTTAAATTTCAGAATAATAAGATATATTTGAAGTTTTAAAGGGGGTATGCCATCATAGCCTCCTTAAAGGTGCACTTAGACATTCGGGAACATTTCCATTGTCTTCCCCGATAAATTGTGCATAAGAATACACTTTTAGATTTTATGTAGATTCTCTAACCTTTCTTTCTATAGGAGACACACAAACATCACAAACACATTTAGTTTTATATATAGAGAGAGGGAGATAAAGTACAACTTATCAAGGCTAAAAGCCACACGAGGATATGAGTTAATGAAATGCATGGATTGTCAGTTGAATGATGAAGAATATTATGAGAGGACTGAAATTGATGAATGGAATGAACAAAGTTTGATTACTTTTAGAGATGGTTTATGACAAGTATTTGTTTTTATTGGATTTTAAGACAACCATGTTGTAATCTGCAGGGAAGTAGTCCTGTGGTAACGTGTTCCACAAATGGGAAGTTCTTGGAAAGAAACTCTGCTCGTGGAAATTCCGCTTGGCGCTTCTTTATATATATATATATATATATATATATATATATATATATATATATATATATATATATATATATATATATATATATATATATATATATTATATTGAAAATTGATTTTAATTTGGTTAGAATTCTATATATTGTTGTCGTTGGCGGCCGTTGCATTGCACTACCAAACAATCTCATTTAAAGAAACCTTCTCAGTTTAACTGATAATATTGTTCCAACAGTAGATCTGATGTCTACGATTGTTTTCTGTACAGAGATAAACTTTCAAATCTTGAAACATTGTAATAAGACAAGCTCCCGTTCTGGAATAGTTTCGGGTTTCTTAGTAATAGTCAACAAAATATAAGAAAGAAGAAATAAAGACGTGTAATTGAATTCACGAAGTAAAACTGCTCCACCGAGTAATTAGGAAAGTGAGGACATCCGATTAACGGAACAAACAAACAAATAGAAAAGGTGACACCTTCCGCTTCATCGATACACAACGCTGAATTAAAAGTCTAACATTATACTTCTTAATCTATCGATCGAAAAGACATTGCAACTCCTCAACAATTAATTGCAAGCAGATTTCGTGAATTCAAATGCAAGTCATTTTTTGTTCTGCTTTGCTTAAAATTCATGGGAATATAGCGCGCGTTGTTGGATTTTGCAAATCTGAAGAAGCTTTATAAACTACCGAAACGTCATAATGGTTAAATAACGCCGTTTTAAATAAAAAGAGTTTTTATTCATATATATATATATATATATATATATATATATATATATATATATATATATATATATATATATATATATATATATATATATGTATACGTATACATATATATATATGTATATACAGGGTGGGCAAAAATAAGGGTCCTATTTTTAAAAATTCATAACTTTTTTATTTATTGATTTTTTTATTTTTTTTTTTAGAATAGGTAAAGAACCTGTAGCAGTTACCTCCTCCTTTAAAAACATAACTACACCGGTTTGCCGGTAAGTGTCGCTTTTTCACCGACAGGTGGCGCTGTAAAGCGACACCAGAGTTATCTGCCCTTCTGACTATAAAAACCGTTGCAAACGGAAAATCCATCTCTTCTTCACCGACCAGCCTCGACAGAAGTATGCTGGCACCAGCGCTCTCTCTCTCTCTCTTCTCTGGTCGACAGAACGACGCTAATACACTAGCGTTTCGTCTCACGCTTTTCTCTTCAATCGGCACAACAACTACCAACACACGTGGTCAAACAACGGTAAGAGTTTCTCAACTCATTTTCTTTCGGCTTTCAAAGACTTTTCCTACGCCGGTTTCATTTCTTCTCGTACCTATTCAAGGACTGTTTTTCCATCGACACACATGCATACATCACACACTTCACCATTCCACGTACACACACGTTCAATAAACTTTATTTGAACTACTTCATTTTTGTTTATTAATTATTACTCTGTCTTCTGCATGCAACATTGCTTGATTTACTGAACACGTTTATAATCGGGGGAACACGACCCTCGATCCGAACATTGGTGACCCAACGTGCAAGCTTTGTTGTATGGGGCAGGGTAATTAATTTCGTACAAGAACAAAAAAATATATATATATATCATTTCTCGTTTTTTCTTTCATGGTGAAACGAATTACGCATCCATCTTTTTCCTTTTTTTTTCTACCCACGTGGTAGAAATATACAAACAAACAAAAAAAAAGAAGCCACCGTCTCCATTTTTCCTGGCCACGCGGAAATACCCAAACAGAGAAAAACAAACATTTCTCGGCTCTCTCCGAGTATAAAACAAATTACAATTTCATTTTTTTTCTTCTTCTCTACCCACGTGTCGGAAAATTATATACAAAGTAAAAAGACAAACTTTTGCCAATCCTTTTTTTTTCCTTTTTTAACGAACAAAAGGACCTTACAAGACGCCACTTTCTTTGTTTTGAACACGTGGAGATAGAAAGAAAACAAACGCTCACGCTGCCCATCTTTTTCGTGACCACGTGTTGATAAAAAAAAATTCAAAATAATGCCATCATCTTTTTCTCTTACCACGTGGAAATGAAAATTCAAACAAAAAAAGAAAATACGAATTTATTTTCTGTTTCAACAACAAGCAAAAAAGGAAGCTGCCATCTTTTTCCCTAACCACGTGGAAATGAAAATTCAAACAAATAAAAAAAAAAGGAAGATACGAATTTTTTTTTTTCTTTCTTTTCAACAACAAAGAAAAAGAGAAGCCGCCATTCTTTCTCTACGTGGAAACTAACATTCAAACAAACTAAAACAAAAACAAAAAACGTCATTCCGTGTGTGAAACAAATTACAGCTCCATTTTTTTTTTCTTCTTTTTCCCTTCTACCCACGTGTTGGAAATATATATATAAAAGAAAAGAAAACTACAAAACAGACAACACACGATGTCGAACATCACCAAGCCTCAAGACTTACTACTGGTTGTAAAAGTCAGGCTCAGCAAGCACCAACATCACCCTTCAAGGGCTACCAACCCTCTTCAACAACTGGACGTTCATTGATCAACAGGAGGACCCATCAACTTGAACAACCAACTCTTCCCGGACATTCATCAAACATTTCCGGACATCACTGACGACACTATGGAAGAAATCACACCAGTTCAAAATGAGTACAACTGCACAAGCACGACTAAATACTCAACAACTGGACGTTCGTTGATCAACTGGGGGACACATCAACTCGAACGACGCGCACCAACACCAGTACAGACCCACTTGTACCTCCCTCGATCCGAACAGACCCTTTCCGAAGCATGCATGAGCCGTATTAGCCCTAAGGAACGTACCCTCATTTAGAAAACATTATTTTTGCTTAAAAAACTCAAAACAGTGTAAAAAACAATACTTGAGTTTTTGTAAGTTTTAAGAAGTGTTTTTCGGCTAAAATTTGTTTTGTTTATTTCAAAAAATCTCGGAAGGGTCAGTCTACACACACATAAAGTTTGGTGAGTTTAACTTTTATTTTGTGGAAGTTATTCAAATTCAAGTTATTCAAATTTAAAGATAGGACCCTTATTTTGGCCCACCCTGTATATATGTATATATTTATATATTAATATATATATATATATATATATATATATATATATTTATATATATATATATATATATATATATATATATATATATATTTATATATATATATATATATATATATATATATATATATATATTATATATATATATATATATATTTATATATATATATTTATATATATATATATATATATATATATATATATATATATATATATATATATATACTAGCAGGGCTACCCGGCGTTGTCCGGAGCGATGAAAAACATACAAACAGACATTCACCCTCCTTTTGATGAGCATAATAATCAGAAGAGAAAAAAATGTTGAAATAAAAAAAAAAATTTGGAAGAAAAAAAAAAACAAGTGCCACGCCTGAGTCATATACTGCAAAAGTATGCCCGGATTATGTACTGCACAAGTACCATGCCCGGGTCGTATACTGCAAAAGTCAAAAAAATAAAATTTGAAAGAAAAAAACGGAAGAAAAAAAATTAGAAGGAAAAAAAACCTTGGAAGAAAACAGTTTTGAAGGAAAAAAAATTTTAAAGGAAAAAAAAAATAAATGTTGAGAATAAAAAATGTTGAAGAAAAAAAAATTTTGAAGAAAAAATATATATACTCTACAAGTACCAGTCCCCGAGTCATATAGTGCACAAGTGCCATGCCCCGGGTCATATACTGCAGATATACCATGCCCCGGGTCATATACTGCACAAGTACCACGCCCCGGTCATATACTGCACAAGTACCAGTCCCCAAGTCAATACTGCACAAGTGCCATGCCCGGGTCATATACTGCATAAGTACCATGCCTTGGTCATATACTGGATAAGTCCGATACCCCGGGTCACATACTGCACAAGTAACACACTGCGGGTCATATACTGCACAAGTGTCATGCCCCGGGTCATATACTGCACAATTACCATGACCTGGTCATATACTGCACAAATACCATGCCTGGTTCATATACAGCACAAGTGCCATGCTCCAGGTCATATACTGCAGAAGTACCAGTCCCCGGGTCATATACTGCACAAGTACCATGCCCGGATCATATACTGCACAAGTATCATGCCTGGGTCATATACTGCACAAGTGCCATGCCCCGTGTCATGTACTGCACAAGTACTATGCCCGGGTCATATACTGCACAAGTGCCATGCCCCATTTCATGTACTGCACAAGTGCCATGCCTGGGTAATGTACTGCACAAGTACCATGCCCCGGGTCATATAATGCACAAGTACCATGCCTGGGTCATATACTGCACAAGTGCCATGCCTGGGTAATGTACTGCACAAGTACCATGCCCCGGGTCATATACTGCACAAGTATCATGCCTGGGTCATATACTGCACAAGTGCCATGCCCCGTGTCATGTACTGCACAAGTACTATGCCCGGGTTCTGTACTGCACAAGTACCATTCCTGGGTCATGTACTGCACAAGTACCATTCCTGGGTCATGTACTGCACAAGTACCATGCCTGGGTCATATAATGCACAAGTACCAGTCCCCGTGTCATATACTGCACAAGCACCATGGCGGCTAGTGGCGGACCTTCGTATAGTTTCTTACCCCCCTTCATGTAAATAGAATTGACGCAAGAAACGTTAAATAAAATTAAAAGTTATCTCAAAGTATTACGTAATTAAAGCAAAAGATGACTCAGCATTTTCAAATTACTATAAAATATAATGAAAAATAACTGAAAACGACCCTCTCTGATAAAATCTGCCCCATAGACCTCTAAGGGGTAGGTGTAAAGATTCGGTAATACTATCATCATCTTACTCTGTGAATTTTACATAAGAATACACTTGTATATATTATGTATATTCTCTAACCTTGTTTTAAAAACCTAAATTATGTTTTTAAAGTGAGTTATCGTTCTTCCTTAGCTATTCTCTAACAAATAAATGTCATTAAAAACCATAAATTGTTTTATGAACTTGAGGTATTACGTAATTAAATTACAATATGACTCAGCAATTTCAAATTACTATAAAATCTAATGAAAAATAACTGAAAATCCCCCCCCCCCCCGATGCAATATGCCCCATAGACCCTTAAGAGGTGGGTTTATAGATTCGGGAATACTCTCATCATCTTACTCTGTGAATTCTACATAAGAATACACTTTTATATGTTATGTAACCTTGTTTTAAAAACCTAAATTGTGTTTTTAAACGTGAGTTATCGTTCTTCCTTAGCTATCCTCTAACAAATAAATTTTATTAAAAACCATAAATTGTTTTATGAACTTGAGGTATTATTTGCAGGACAACACTGAATACTTTTCTTATATAAGATATAAAATGTACATGTATTTATGTACGTACAGAGTGGCGGCTAGTGGCGGACCTTGGCGTAGTTTCTTACCACCACCCCATGTAAATAGAATTGACGCTAAGAAACATTAAATAAAATTAAAAGTTATTTCAAATTATTACGTAAATAAATTACAATATGACTCAGCAATTTCAAATTACTATAAAATATAATGAAAAATAACTGAAAAGGACTCCCCCCCCCCTCCTGATGAAATCTGCCCGATTGACCCTTAAGGGGTGGTTTTATAGATTCTGGAATACGCCCATCAACTTACTCTGTGAATTTTACATAAGAATACACTTTTATATTGTATCTATATTCTCTAACATTTTTTCTATAGGGCACACATTCACACACAAACATACAGACATTCAATTATATATATATATATATATATATATATATATATATATATATATATATATATATATATATATATATATATATAGTGTGTGTGTGTGTGTGTGTGTGTGTGTGTGTGTGTGTGTGTGTGTGTGTGTGTGAAAGCCGACTCAGTAGCTTAATGTAATCATGACATTTTCTCTCGTTTTTACCATTTTTCAATTTCTCAAGACGGAAAGAAAATGTCACACATGTCCTTATTCTTTGCCGTAATGAAACATATTGTACCATGAAACATCTATTATTCATTGTATAATCAAATTTCAACCAAGGTAAACTCTTATATGTTTTAGCTGAATAGATTTTCTTAATTGTAGTTCCAGAAATGTGAGTAAACTATTTTGATTCGTCCAATGAGTGTTTCTAGGGCAGAGATAAATTCATTTTAATTGTGACGATTTAAAACTGTACCAAAATCATCGTTTATTTACATTTTTATTTAATGGTAGCTTAAGATTTAATTTAATAATGTTATCTGAACCATTAAGATAGCATTCTTAAATTACATTTGAATATTAAATTCATATATTAGATTTAAACAATAGGGGAGATAACTCATTGATAAATAAAATGTGTTGTGATGCAGCAATTTTTGTAAACGTGGCTCTGGATGTGTAAATAAACAAAGATGACCGACGGCTTAACGTAAAATCTACGTGCGTATTTTTTATTGTATTGTTATGACCTCATAGACTGTTTAGTGTGTAGCAGTTACATAAGTGACCTATTTTGTATTGACTTACGTGACAGCCAGTGACATGTAATTCGGCATGGGATTATGTAATTATCGCCTCTTCACAGCGTGCGCGTATAACACGTCTGCGTGTAACGAGATACATGTGCAATGGATCCTCTTAGCGCTAAAACCAGATCACGTGATCAACATAACTCTTCAGTTCGAGCCTAACTTTCAAACAGACACGATGTGACCTTGCCTTCTCTGCCGTCGGTCCTGCAGAAAAATCGACGAACTCCAGGATAACGATTATCTCGTCTTGTTTACATTCACTCGACCCAATGTATTATCTTTGTTCTTTTCCTGTGTTTCCTTAAATAAAACTGCATATCTCATTAGTTGTGAAGCTATCGTCTATTTCGGGAGGAATGGTGATCCTGTTTGCTTATTATATTTCAGTCAGATTTGGCCAAGCGAGTTACTCTCCTCAGTAAGTCGTACATCTGATTTTCTTCTCGATTTAAAGTCCCAGCAAAAATCGGCTCTCCTAAACTAAAAGTGTATTGTTTATGAATCTTGATTAATCTTGTTTAACTGTAAAATTCAGCTTCTGTCAATTTGTATTGTATTTTTAATGATGAACAATGTGTAAAATGTAAAATAATATATATATATATATAATTTAGCGATAGTAAAATGTAAAATAATATATATATATATATAATTTAGCGATAGTAAAAAATCCTAAGTTGAGAAAGCTCCTTACAAAAGGTCCAAACTACAGAGAACCTAAATGTTTAAATTATACAAAATGTATAAAAGAAATAAATAAAGCATTAGAAACCTTTAGTATATCCATGGCAAAAAAACACAAAATATTAGATTCCACATTTGACGCATGGAAAAATAATATACTCAGATTCGTAAATAAAAAGGTCGAACGTTTAAAAATGTTTAAACATCCTAAAAAGACGAATCCTCTCCTTAGAAATTCACAAATAATTATGGACCTTCAAATACTTCAAAATAAATTTGTAATAGTTCCTATTGATAAGGCAGCAAATAATATAGCTTTTATATGTAAAAAATATTACATACAACGATTATTGTCAGAAGTAGGAATTATAGGTATAGAATCAGATACTTATAAAGTAAGTAATTGTGAAAAAGAAAGTATTATTCTAAATAACACCATTATTTGTGAAAAATTAGGACTAAAATTAGATGAGAAAAATAATAAACTTCCATGTATGTATTGGATACCGAAAATGCATAAAAAACCAGTTGGGGCCCGTTTTATTGTTGCCTCCAAAATGTGTATTACTAAACCCTTGAGTAAGGCTATATCAAATGTGTTTAAATTAATAATTAATCAGATAAATAATTTTCATAATAAAAGAAAGTTCTATAGTAATATAAACCTATTTTGGGTAGTAAATAATTCATATCCAATAAAAGAAAAACTAGATCATATAAATTCCCGTAAAAAAGCTAAGTCAATTTCTACATATGATTTTAGTACCTTATATACTAAAATACCACATAATGAACTAATTAAAGAATTAGGTAACATTATAGATTTAGCTTTTGCCGGAGGTAAAGGTAAATACATAGAATTTTCAAAATCTAAAGCCTTTTGGTGTAAGACTAAAAACAGTAAAACTAGTACTTCAAAAAATGGCCTTAAAATACTTATAAGTCACCTGATTAAAGAAAGTTATTTTAAAATAGGAAATAATACACTAATACAAACAATAGGTATTCCTATGGGTTTGGACCCTGCCCCCTTTTGGGCAAATCTCTATTTACATAGATATGAATACATATATATGTCAGCATTAATAAAAAATGATATATCTAGAACGTATAGTTACCACGGCTGCAGGAGGTTTATTGATGACCTGGTCTGTATAAATGATAGAGAGGAGTTTGAAAATACTAAACATTTAATATATCCTAGGGAATTAAAATTAAATTGTGAACATACAGGAATACATGCTACCTTTCTAGATTTAGATATAAAAATTGAGGATGGTAGATTTATTTATAAAATGTTTGATAAAAGAAATTCTTTTCCCTTTCATATCGTTCGTATGCCGCATAAAAGTAGTACCTGTCCTATGTATATATTTTATGGGAGTATAATGTCCGAATTTCTAAGAATAGCCCGCGTTACTTTAAGGTTAATGGATTTTATACCTCCAGTCACTTCATTAGTAATAAGAATGCTTAAACAAGGTGGAGATAAAAATAAAATATTTAGACAGTTAAATAAGGCAATAACACGCTATCCTGACGCTTTTAAATTATATGAAATAAATCAAAAGAAATTGATAAAAGAAATCCAAAACTCTACTATAAAAATGTATAACATATGTAAATAGTCCATGATAAAATAAATAAATAAATGTATATATATATATATGTATATATGAAATATTTTTATAAATATATATTTTTAATTTTAAAACATTTGTAGACAAAGAAAATAACCAAGGGAAAAAAGGGGGGTTATTATAATGGAATCATCTAACTCTATAAAATAGATGTTCTGTAAAATAGTAAATACCCACTTTGAAAGGAACAACACAGGTAAGGAAACTATATTTTAATACTTTAGAAAAACAAATCTGGAGGCAAAACTAAATTAAATATTTGTAAACTTTTTAAATTAAAAAATAATTATTAAATAGGGAGGTGGTGTCTGATCAACACTGCTGGGATGCCATGATAAAGAAATACTGTTTTGTTTTTAAAATCCCGAAACAGTTTTCATGGTAAACAACTGACGATCCCTTATATATAAAAACATATATAAAAATATATTTATATTAGAGTATATTCTTGGAAGTAAACTAAAATAGTGATTGCAGTAAATTGATTGACTTACTAGACTAAAATCTTTCAACAAATTTTTTTTTTTTTTTTTTTTTTTTTCTTCCCAGTTTTGAAGGTTAAAAGAACTTCCGAGACTATATATATATATATATATATATATATATATATATATATATATATATACAAATAATATATATATATATATATATCCTTATAAAATTTTATGTGGATACATGAAATACTAATATATATATATATATATATATATATATATATATATATATATATATATATATATATATATATATATATATATATAATGTCCGGGATTATCTGTGACCTTTAAATACCAGTTCTTGGAGCACTCAAGGTTTGTGAATAACGTTTGTCTGAATTTCGTATAAACATGTCTAACCACAATAAGTCATTACAAAAAGAGAAAAGGAGCACACGAAGATGAAACGACATTGCATTAAAAATATATTCTTGAGCTGTTAATCCTCTTTTTCCATGTTCGACCTCTTTACCCTCGGGTTTTCAATGTCGTGAAACCTCGGACAGTTTTAAATAATTGATAATTGCCATCCGCACGAAACAGTGATCAAACGGAAACGCACAGAATCTATAAATAGCATTTACGATTCTAAGTACTTTTTTTTTCAGCCATTTACCTCACGCCATTTATCGTCAGGTCACCGAAGTTAGACAACTGGGCAATACTTAATGAGCGACCACTTTAAAATACCAGGTGATGTAACAAAGGAAATGCACAGAGGCCATAAAATCACTTGCACTAATACCATAGGAGACCCATTCAGTGCTTGTGTTAAGGGTTAATATATGATACTCCACGTGGATAAGCTTCTTCCGAAATAAGACAATGAAGTTATTTTTTTTTATCATCAAAAATTACAGAATTATCCAATCTTAATGAAATTTTCAGCGGGCATTATTTTTTATTTAAAATTTTTTTTTTATTTATTTATTTATTTATTTATTTATTTACTATTATTTTTTATTTAAAAAAAAAAAAATTTAATTTATTTTTATTTATTTTTTTATTTATTTATTTTTTTATTTTTTTAATTTATTTATTTATTTATTTATTTACTATTATTTTTTATTTTTTATTTATTTTTTTAATTTTTAATTTTTTTTTTAATATTTTTATTTATTTATTTATTTATTTACTATTATTTTTTTTATTTATTTACTTTTATTTTTGTACTTTTATTTGTGTTACTTTTATTCACCGAAACAAGGCACATTGCCACTGAGACGTAAAGGACTACTGCGATTAGGAGCCAAATTTAGTAGGGAGTTATGTAGCGAGACCTTTGTTTAAATTTCTGCATGTTGATACAGTCATGGAAACAGGGATCAGGGAGGGACTTTCAAAGGTTAGCAGTTTAAGGAAAGCAGCTATTAGAGTAGAACGTTTTCCGGCATCTGGAGACTTCTACAGTGAAGGTATAGGATTTTGCTGATTGTCAGTTTTGTCGGGGGTATTTACGTCGATAGGGGACAAGTGCATGGATACATTATGAAAATCTCTGGTCTACCACAATATAACTTTATAAAGCGTGGACACAAAAATAGGTTTTTTAATGGATCACTACTTACCAAGACCAAAAGCCACTCGAGGACAAGGGTTAATGAGGTGGAATGATTGTTAGTTGAGAAATAAAGAACTTTATGAGAAAGTTGGAAAAGATTCATAACATGAATCTGTTGGCATTGGATTTGAAGACGACCATCTGCAGGGAAGCAGTCCCGTGGTAAACTGTTCCACAGACGGGAATCCCTTGCGAAAAAGCTCTGTTTGTGGAAGTTTAGCCTGATGCTAGGCACACGGAAGAAGAAAGAGAAATCGTTGTGGTAGTAAAGTGAGTTCTTGCTATGAATATCTTATAAAGACGAACCAAAGATTGGGGCTCAGTCGAGCATCTTCCATGGAAATAAGGATAGAGAAGAGAGAGACTAGCAACGTTTTTGTGAGAAAAGGGTTATTATAAGGAACAAAAGAGATCATCCTCCAACTATATTTCGGAGTTGATTTTGAACTCAGTCTAGGCAACTAAGAGGCGTTATCCTGGGTGTGGCTCAATCTTAGAACGTATCTGACTTATATTTTATTAAAAAAATACAAAGTTACAAATTTAACATCATTGCCATTTTCAAAAAATGGAATTTTGAAATAATTTAAATTTGGGTCAGATTAACGCTCATGCG